>WBMW01002667.1:104042-424637 GCA_013396635.1 Penelope pileata
TTTTTTTTTTTTTTTTGGTTTGGCTTTGCAATTAGCTTTGATAACATTCAAACTGAAGCCCCGGGGCAGTATTTTTAGCAAATAGCAGTCCAAGAGATGTGGTAAAGTCTTCATTACTTTGCCTCTTTAAATCAAGATAGGGTGCCTTAATAAAAGGTTAGGCTTCTCTTCATCAAGTTATTAGCCTTTGATTAAGGAATCCCTTGATGAAATGTTATGGCCTGTGTTTTGCTGGGAAGTACAACTAGATCATCATAATGAGCCCTCCAGGTCTCCGGCTCGCTGGTGCCTGACTTCTTTCCTGACCTTGAATTACGCTGAGAAGAGGAGGTTTTTCTGGAACAAGTCAGAAGTAAAATCCTGTAGGAATGTTTTGCCAGCAAGCTGCTGAGGTGTGCAGGGGGAGAGGCAGCACTGGGGCTGCTGGTTCGCCCTAGCAGGAGTGGATGGAGCTGAAGGACTGAGCTGGCAGCGGTGCGGGAGGTGGCAGAGGTGGGTCCTGAGCCCTCATCTGACTTCCCAGGTGAGTTACTGGTATTGTGCATCGTGAGCCTCCCTTCAATGGTGCCAGTGGCTGTGGAGGGGACCTGCTGCCTGTTCTGCTGTCCCTGCTGAACAGGAGTCTCCTGGCAGCGTGTGGCGACAGGGAGCAGCGATGCCTTACACCAGCCCATCGTGAGCCCTGACATTTCATAAATCAGAGCTCATGGCTAAAACATGCTCCCCGCCCTCGCTAGCAAAGGCTCTCGGTTTGTGTGCTTTGGTGTGTCATGGTTACAGGACATTGAAAGCACATGTTGCGGGGTGGTGGTGACTCACCAAAGCAGAGGGCGTTTCTGGGGAAGCTCGTTCCTTCTGGCCTGCCCCCGAGACATCCAGCCAGCACCCGCCCTGCTGTCAGAGGCTGTGATTTCCCCAGTAAGAAGCAGGAAAACATCCAGCCCCTTTCCCACCCCCTCCAGGAATCAACTGAGCAGGGAAAACTGCTAGGAGGGACCCTTGTGCACAATGGTCAGGTTAAAGCTGCAGCATTTGGGCTTTGGCCAAGCAGGCTGGAATGAGTAATTCTGAGAGATAAAGATCCTAGGTGGGAAGAAGCATCAGGAATCATCAGTGAAAAAGATGTGCATGCGTGTGTGGACAGGGGAAGGCAGGGTGGGGAGTGACTTGGCACTTGTGTTTCTCATGGTTTTATCATAATGTTGGCCCAGAAGAGGTGAACTGCTGCTCTGCAACCGCAGGGGTTGTGGCTCTCCTGGCACACTGCTCACAGCAATCAGTTGTCTCAAGGTACAAGAGATTCTCTTAAATAACCAATGACAAGTTGGGATTGGTTATTTTGTCATCCTGTGCCTCACTAAAAAGCAGCAGTGACTCCCTTCTTTCCCCAAAGAGCCGCCTCTGTTTAGGTATTTGGTTCTGTTTGACACCCCAGCTAAGTCTGGTGCTTTGTTAATAAGGTCTGCTTCGATGTGTGGAGCCAGGGGCTCCGACTCAGTCCTTGTGGGTCCCTTCCAACTTGAGATATTCCATGTTTTTATGGTTCTGTGGTTCCTTTTCCTTTGAAAACAAAGTTTTCCAATGGCCTCCCCCATGAATGAAGTGTGGCTCGGGCAGATGGCTCGGGCAGGAGCACAGGTGACTGCAGTGGGACCCAAAAGCCACACCACAGAAACAGGCAAATCTTTCCATCAGAAAAAGGTTTAAGAAAGAGACAGATGAGACACACTTGAGACAGAAGGATGTTGATTTCATGGTTTATTGTCACATTAAAAAAGTAATCTTACTGATGAATTAATATTTGCTTTTTAATATAAAAGTGCTTATTCTTACAAATCCTTAAGGCTCATTCTGTTACATTACAGTAGGATTTTTCACCATCCCAGAAACTGTGCTACATGAGTTTTAGATGAACTGTGGACATAGCAAAATCTCCAAACAGTAAAACAAGTCGTCAATAATTTCATTGCCTTTGTACGCATGAACATGTTTAGCTGTGTAACAAAATTTAACATGAAGACAAACAAAAGTAAAATTTTATTGTACTTTCTAGTTTGGCTTGGAACTGATCCCCGTTAAGATTTCTATTTTGCTTGAGTGAATGGAACAAACACAGTTGTTCTTGAATCTTAATTTTTCACTGGTACAGCGAAAAGGAAGGAGTGAGGCAGAGGAGTGTTACAAATGCAGTATTTACCCTATGGTTCTTGCTACAGAAAGAAAAGGAAGGACTACCAAGTACAAGTGCTGTTCATACGTGATGTATTTATTTTGTAATGTCCCTATGTTGTACTTTTACCTCAGTAAAGCTCCCACTGAAGCCAATGTGAGTTTTGCCTGAGGGAGGAATAAGACTAGAGCTCTCATGGGGAACATTTTAGATTAAGTGGTTTATTATGTTTTTGTCTCAGAATGGAAGAATGAAGTAGGAGAAAGTTACTAAAGCTCTTGTTTGTATCGATCACGAGTGGAATATGATTTGTGGCATATACTATAATACACAGATAAGAATATATGATATTAATTTTTAATCATAATCAGAACTATATGAGTTGGATGGGCAGTGAATCTGCTATTTCTACTTAAATTTTAGGTACCTACTTACTGTAAAGTCCTTTCTTTTTCAATAATTGGGTCAAAATGCAGTAACTAAAAAATTACCTAATGCAAAAGATAAAAATAATTTAAAGTATTCCGGAGCACAGGGGGAAACACTAACCGATCTAATAAATAAGGCAGTTTAAAGCATTTGTGACTGCTACAGTGATATATGTACATATCTTACAGCATAAATTACTGTACAGAATACTCTGTTTATTAACCTGTGTAAACAATATTGTCTGCTATGTAGGGGCGAGCAGTGGGATTACTCTCACTGGAAATATAAACTGCTATAGCTTTGGCTGGGTGGGTGGGTGAAGCTTCAGATGTAACACCCTTAGAGAGAAATGTAAGCAGGGTTTAATGAGATGCAAATAAAGCCACACGGACTTGAATAATTTTACAGAAAAAAAAAAGCCAATGTTTGTAGATATAAATTAAATATGAAATATGGAAAATGCAAAAATAATTCTGGTCATTGCCTAACCCTTGAGCACCTCAGCTGGGCAGGTGCTCTCCGTTGGCTATGTGAAGAGGGGAGGTGGGAAAGGCTGCAGTGTTCCAGTGCTGCCCATACACAGTGCGCACTTCCAGCATGTTGACCAAGAGGACAGTCAGTGGCTGGACCTCACACCTGGACTGCTGCGTTGCCTTTGCAGCCACTGGTGCTACACTCAGGAAACGGGAATGGAATTGTGATTACTGTGATTATTGCTACTGATTGGCTAAGCAATGACAAATTTAAACATCCTGTTATTTTGGCCTGTACTCTCTTCCCCACCTGTTTGTTTTCCTCGCAGACTTGCAGAGTGGTTTGGTTTTGGTTTCTGTACGATGCCAGCTCTTTGGAAGAAGCTCTGTTGGCCACGCTCTGTAGGGTGCCCACTGCAACAGGGCCTGGTCAGCAGGCAGATACTATAAGGGAAATGTGAAAGTTTGTACAGCTGTATTTTGTTACACTGGTTATTATCTCCATCCATAGAGGATCTGGCTTTGCCAAGACCAGGCGATGGCCTTGGACCCTCCATGGAGAGGATCCTTGATGCCTCTCAACTGTTCTGCCTCATCTCCTGGAGGAGCTGCTACGAGACTGGCAGCGTGTGGGCAGGCCACACGATTTAGGTGTCCTTGTGTTGCCTACAGGCCATTCGTTGTGGATAAAACTATGCACTGTTAGAGTTCTTTTGCCTAATTTGTTGAATTTCCATCACAAGAGTAACATTGGCCTCCTGTGGGGTCACAGCTGGTCTCGTCTCTTTGACCATCTACAGAAACACTTTCTTCTGTTTAAAGAAAGCCAACTGTACTTTCAGGTAACGTACAAAAAAGTGCCTTTAAGCATTTACTAAAATAAATTTTCTGGATATTTCAGCAATCTTAATAGAAGAAAGATGCACATTCAATCCTTGAGGAAATACTTTTTTGGATTTGTGCCTAATGAATTAGAGAGCGGGCAAGGGATAGTCCAAGTACAAAACATATGCTTTATACATCTCAGAAATAACTGTCTTTACCTCATACATATTTTCTGCTTGTCTTCTCCCTCCCAAAGTGATGTCAGCCACATCCTGCCTCTGTGCACCCCACGATATTTTACCAGTTTCACTCTCTTTAGCAACAGGTGCTGTCATGAACCTGGGATGGGGTTTGTATTTTTGCTGTATCCGAACTCACCACTGGAGCCACCTGACAGAAACAAATGCTTCTGAGGCGTGATTCTTCTTGCTTAGACTTCCAGTACAAGGAGAAGTGAACCCCACCTTCTGTGTTAAAATCAGGACTTTTTTACTCTTCTGTTTCACCTTCTCTTGCTACTTAACCCCAGTGAATCATTACAAGGTTGATTGTATGGCCTCAATGACCTAGAGAAGGTCTTTGCACAGGTGTGAAGCTACCAGTTCCTGCTGGCCCTACTGCAGGGCCACCAGGTGGCAATGCTCATTCAAGCAAATCAATAACACCTGCACCAAAGGACGCTGGCTGTGTTGGCACTGCTGTAACCCCTCCACCTGCACTGCCGGGTATGTGAGTCACCAGTGCTAAGGGCTTTAGGTCCTCAGACTGGTGGCCCCTCTCATCCACCTTCTCACCCAGGGAAGAAAAGCTGGTCAGAACTTGTGCATGGAGTCATCAGCACTCACCATCTCTTCCTCAGGAGGGAACTGGTTCCTTGCTAGGAATAATGGGGAGAAGGTGGGCACTGGTGGGCGCTAGTCCCACCAGTGGAGTGGGAACATGAAGAAGCAGAAAGGTGCTGAGCTGCTAGGAGCAGCTCTGTGCTGTCCTCTGTGTGACATCTGAGATACTCCTGTGAAGCAATGCTCAGCTAGGGGAAGAAAATGAGGAGTTGGGGAAGCTGCAGAAAGAGCAGACTGTGACCAGGCAGACAAAATGAAAGGCTGAAAAGACACAAGATGAATTCATGTACTGACGAAGGCACTAACGAGCTACGTGTGATTTCCTGGGGAAAGACAGAAGTTCGCGTGCTCCCAGGCAGCACTTTATGTGAGCAAATAGAAGATGGACTTGTTTCTCATGGCTGAAGGCAGGCCCCAAAATCTCAACTGCAGATGAAAATATCC
The DNA here is from genome assembly GCA_013396635.1 of Penelope pileata. Classification (NCBI taxonomy): domain Eukaryota; kingdom Metazoa; phylum Chordata; class Aves; order Galliformes; family Cracidae; genus Penelope; species Penelope pileata. Next base: position 109,226 of record WBMW01002667.1, read on the forward strand.
TTTTTAAATTCCAGTATTTTCAGGCATAGAAAAAAGACTAAGAGTCTATGCTCTGTTACTTATCTATGTTGAACTTGTCCCTACAGGAAATGCATTTTTTTGTGGCTGTGGATAGAGTGAGGATTCCGCATCTAAGAATGCTAAGTGGAGAACAAAAGGGTAAGCAGTACAAAGAGATGAAGGATTTGTTAGCATTGCCTGAATAACATGAACAGCAATAGAAACATTTTGTTGATTTGATTGGTGTTTGATCCTTGGTGAAGTGCTTCACTGATGACTTCTAGAGGTAACGTGTCAGAACAGCGCAGGGAATTTAACCCTGTGATGCTGGCTAATGATGGTGTGATTTGGGAAGGTAGCTCCCTGAACATGGTGCTCCCAATGCATCTGGCTTCCCAGATCAGTTACTGGTAACATGCATTGCAAGTGAGTGCATTTTATGAGAGGTACTTTGTTGTTGTTCTGCTAAGTGACTAGCCCTCTGCAATGCACCATTCTAAAGGAAGTTATCCATCGATCTGGGCTCATTTGGAGCTGGATTCCAAATAACAAGTTGAATGTTTCTGAGGCTGATATGAGAAACACTCTTGGTGAGACTGGGGAGGCAAATTTCTTTCACAGAAAGACAAGTGGCTTACTGACATAAAAAATTTGGAATTCTTAGGATGGTTCCCCACCTCTTTGTTAACCTACACTGTTTGTCCCAGAATCACTGTTGTGATTCTTGCTTGCTACCAAGATCAAAGTTATAGATACTCTGGGAATGGCAATTTCGCCTAGGCTGTGACTCCCCTCAGTGCTAAGCACAAGTTTTATATACTCTGGCACTTAAACTGAGAGTTTAAATGATATTTAAGGAATTCAAGGGCCTTGTAGCTCTGGACTCATGGGTGAAATTAATCCACTGTGCCTAGCAGTTTTTCCCACAGCTCTTCAACAGCATTTTCCTTCTGAAGAAGCAACATGATTTGCAAACATTAATTGATTCTCACAAAGCCCTATGAGACAGATAAGTGTTAAGTATCCCTGTGTTAGTACATATGAGAAACGTGAGACCCAAGTGCCTTACGATCCATGCTGTTCTTTATATTCACTCCCCAAAAGGAATATGTGCCTTGGGACAGAAGAAATCCCTGATTTTTTCTGGCTTTCCCTTGGACCTGCTGTAGTCCTTTGAGGTTAGCAGGGATGAGGCTAGGATTCAAGCTACAGCATGCAAGATTCAAGCTACACAGATGAGAAAGAGAGCAAGCCTTGCTGTATTGTGGCAAGTTTTGTGGGGAAAAGCAAGAACCTTAGTGCAACCCATGGATTACTTGCTTGGTTTTCCAGCACTCCATTTAAAAGGCAGCTTGGGCTGCCAAAGAAGCAAGTACCCCTGAAAGGCCATTCATCCTTGAGGACTTTCAAGAGCAAAGGAGCCAGACAGCAAGCAGAAGCAAAGAATGACTTCAGAAACATCCCCAGCTACATCTCAGTGAGGAAGGCCACACTCTTTTGAAAGACTGATAGAGCCTTGGATGCTCCAAATCTCAGTGTTTTTCCTCTCCGTAGCTTTAGTGAGGTGAGGGCAAACAGAGCCTACAGGAACTTTCCCAGTTTGTTATAACCTTAAGAACAGCCTACAGCACGGCACCTGGTAATGCCAGGTATGGAGTCTTGGCGTTACAGAGGGCAAATGGCAGTTTTATGGGAGACATTAAAGTAGGCAAATTTTCATGCTAACAGTATTGGGCGAGAGACATTGCTTTCTGGTTTTCTAGACGGAATAGACATAAGATCATCCAAGTGCTCTTCTAAATGAATTCTGACAAATTTATCTACGGTTACATGCCTTCGCAGCCCTTGGTGCACAGCACACAAGCTAATGTAACAATTATAATTACGATACTGATCAGACCTATCGGGGCTTTTTAAGATATGAAAATCAGACTAATTCTCTAGCTTCAAACACAATGAGTTCAAATATGTGATGTAAATGCTAACAGAAAGATATCAAAATGAGAGGCATGTTAGGTCTGTGCCAGCCAAACTTCTATCGTTATCTTAACAAGTTCATATTCTTCAGGCATTGTTTGTATTTCCATTGTGCCAAGAGATTTTATTCTTTAGTTTGAGGATTCTCCCTGGAGGGGGGAAGGGAAACATTGCTTTCGTTGTGAAAAAGAAACGTTTCTTTTTGACATATTAAGCATTAAGCGGATTATGTAAAGGCAAAACATTGCAGAAGGAGATGTTCTTAATATAGCTTTGACCATGAACTCATGACCTTTCGGAAAATTTAGGAGAGTTTAAAAAAAAAAAAAAAGGAAAAAAACCACAACATATTGCTTTGACAATCTTTTCATTTGAAAAAATCTTGTAAAAATTCCTGGAATTCATCCACTGTTATTTACATGAAATTCAACCTTTCCAGCTTAAAATCATGAATCATTGGATATCACATCTGCAGGGTATCTGAGACAGATGCCATTAATCCAAGTCATTTTGCAACTTCCAATTTCGTTTGGATTAAAACCTACAACTAAGTCAGTGAATAGTATATGCTGTCCATGCGTTAAGGCTGGTGACTACTGGAGTCTCTTGGGTAGATAAACTAAGCACAGATTATCCAGGTCTAAGTATATGTCCTCATCTAGGGAAAAAAGATATCCTGACATTTTAGTGATGTAGATTTGAATCACTAGCGGTGAAGAACGGTTGAACATTGGTATTACAAAAGAGATACGATGACACAGTCCCGAAGGTGCATTGCTTATAAATTAATTAGCTGCACAAATTATTTTGATAACAGTTGCCGCAGTTTTGAGATGATATGGCTGCTCAGTGATGAGTACTTGATGATCAATGGTAGGCACTAGTAATATCCTTCATGCTGAGTGACTTTTATTACTATTTAGATTTACAGTATATACATGTGTGTTTGTATCTACACTTAGGGCTTGATCTTCTTAACCTCCTTTACCTAAGGTCCTCTGTTCACTGAAAACTCTTCCTTTGGAGCCCTGTGATATTTGGCTAAAAGAAATAGGCAAATGAGCTGGGGAATCCTGCCTTGGGAAAGGGGGGACTATGTTTGGCTTTTAGCCACACTTGAACCTCTGCCTGTGTTGTTCTTATCCGTCCTTTGTGCTACCATGGAATAAGATCAACAATTAAAGCCAAGGGGTCTGTATGATCTTGCTGTCTGTGAGGATCCCACAGGGTGCTCTGCATTTCTTGTATCCATCTGCAATATATGGTTCATTTGAATCTGTTCCTATCGCTTTATCAGCCTTTACGGATTCAGAAGCCTCTGTTTGTAAGCAAACCTCTCCCTCCAAGCATAATTCTTCCAGATTTGTACAGGCTGATGTCTTATTTTCACAAAATGAACCTGAAAATTGCTATGGTGTAAAGAAAGCTGCATGTTCCTGGACTTTTACAACAGTCTAAAATAAGTAAGCATCTTTCACTGAGCCCCAAAGAAGGATGGTCTCCACTGGTCTCATACAGAACACATAAAGAATCTTCAACTCATGTTGGGATACCTAAAACTGTTCACGTTCTTGATGTGGAGCACGTGCTTAATTGGACCAGACCTAAAAGCCACACGCACTTTTCCAGCTCAGGCCCTAAGAAGATGAAATGAAGTACTTGTTGACACCACATCCCATTCAGCTCCAACCATCTAAGCTGCCACAACCATGATGCAGCAAAAAGTCTGCATGGGAAAGTATTCTAAATAACCTCACCAAAACAACTGTACAGCTGTAAGAAACCCGGCGGAGAGGAGGCCAAAACCTCTAATCCATTTATGTCTGGTTGCTTTAAGTGGCTGCTACTTCATCCTGTTACACCACCAGAGGTTAAGGCTCAGTGTGCTCATCGGACCACATGGATGACAACAGCACAGAACCTAAAAACCAGTGTGTTTTTCCATAGAAGCAATGGGTATTTTGGCTGGAATAATTCAATATAAGAACAATGTACAAGAAAAGACAATCTCCGAGAAATCCTTAGTACTTGGAAATGTTACAACAGGACAGCATAATTCTTGCATTTTTTTGAAGTTGCTTGACATATTACATCCATACAAAGAGTTCATCATGATTAAGAAATATATCCCGATCCTAGTAAAATAAACATGCTTCAAAGTTCCATACTAGAAACTCAAATGCCACATGTGCAATAAAACTAAACTCCATTTAAGGCAAGTAATATATGTCACATCTAAAATTTCTCAACATTAAATAGCAATAAGGGCTCCCAAACCCCCAAACTTATCTGAAGATAAACATCATAGGCACCATCAAAGAAAAAAGAAGCAAATCTAATTGGAATTTCACTTTCCTGATCAGAGGAGAAATCCCACAGTACCTTCACATGATACTGAAGCAGCTGACAGAACTCACTGCTGCTGCTCTAGTCCATCATGGCAGACTTCCACCGCTGGAGATCAGGCAAGTAATAAACAGAAAGGCACTGACCATGTTCTCCACGATACTTGGGACCAAACAACTTGTGTTCCTGCTGAGGCAGGTAACAGCTGGAATTAAGAGTGACTGAAGGACTCGGAAGATGTGTATTTTGCCATTTAAAGGCAGGTCCGTATTCACTCTTGAAGCCAGCCATGCTAAAACGCTCAAGTCTATGTTAAGAAATCACCACAGCCCGAGCTCAGGAGCTCTCTTGGGGAGGAAGGATCCAAGCACCAGTTGGCACATAAAATTGGCTTGGGATGGCTTGGAGATGAGCAGTTCCTTGGTAGTCACACTGCTAAGCTACTTCAAAGAACAGTAAGTCTGAGCAACAGCTAGAGCTATGGGAAGCAGCCTAGACAAAAAAATGCAGTTGCACAGGGCTCTGTGTGCTCTCAAGCCTGCTCTTGAACATGGGGTAAATACAGTCTTTGCTTCCAAAGATGTTTTACAGAGAAAACATGCCACTTTGTTTGGTATCTTTTCTTTTTTGAATGCAACTCTTCAAAAATCAGAGAGGAAAAAACAGGCAGTGAGGACCAACCAACCAACCATCAATATCAGAGGCTGCTTTTACTTGTATCATCTATTGAAAGAGTTTTTTGTACTCGCATTTTCTGAATATATTTGTAAATTAAATTAGAAAACAACAATCAGGGGGTCCAACCAGTGACTTGGACAAGAACAGTCCATTGAGGTCACTGGAGCTGCTGACTTGAGTAAGGGCTGCAAATCTAATTGCAAAGCAAGAAAAAGTGATATTTCCAATACAGAAGAAGAAAACTAAATGTGTCAAAACTGCTGTGAAAATGAACACAAATGCACCAAATGCAAACACAGTTGGTATGAACTGGCCTTGACCTCAGCTGACTCAAATTAAACTCCAATCATTGTGGGATTAATTCTTCTGGCACAAAAAACACAGCCTGTCATCAGGAATGGAAAACATCCCACAGATCAAGAAACATTAAAGCCTAGTTGAGGATTATGCACGAAGAGTGAGAGGATTATGATAGGAAACAGTTCTTAGCCTGATGAGCAGCAAACTCAGCTTCCCAGATAAAGGAAATTGCACGTAATGTTCCCGTACAGCCTAGAAGAACATGCTGCAGGCTTCTGCTAGGTGAAAAAGATATGAAAATCAAAATCTGTAAGATGAAGCCTTCCCATGCAAAGCCAACGAGTGTTATAGATATCTGTCTCTCTGTCTGTACGCAGCTGAAATTAACACATTTACTTTAGTAAATTGATTGCAGTTTGCCATATTTTTTTCATTTATCTTTTTACTGTCAGCAACAGAATGCAATTTTCCACCGTCTCTTTTTAAGTTCTTGCTATCAGCATGTCTGTTTTCAGGCTCTTTGCCTGTTACTGTAGGTTATACTGTTGGTGCGGAACCAAACAAGAGGTCGAGCTATTTAAAAAGACAGGAGATAAAGAAATGCACGCAATCTGCTGCAACTTATTGCACATGAAGGAACGCTGTCTTTCTCCATCTTAATGCAGACTACACAACTCCTCTGTGTGCCCCAGCGGGGAAGATACAGAGATGGAACATTAATATTGGAACTTCTGTGAAGTGCCCGTGCTTGCGGTAAACGTTCTCCATTGCCGAGATTTGCCCTCATTCATTCCACTTCAGGAAAACCCTTGTATATGTGCTTAAGCTCTACTGAAGTAAATGGGATTTCAGGACAAGCTTAAAAGGTAAGAGTCTATTGAGAGCTTTCCTGAATAGGGATTTGTGCTCATTGCACTTGGTTCAATCAACCCACGAGATTTTGGTTTCCGAGTTTTTCAGCACATGAATAGAAAGGGTATGTTTTGTGTATTAAGATCAGTTCTTTCTAGTATTTCTAGTGTATGAAAAATTTTTGGAGAGTGGTACAGAACAATTTATTCTGACATACCATCGTATATTTTACATATGCACAGATACATATCTACTCTCAGAAAACATTTTCTCAACATTGAAGAAATATTCACCTTTGTTTGGATCAATGCTGTGGTTGACTATTTCTGTAGCACAGTGTCCAGAATAACTGAATTATCCATGAAAGGTATACAGTCCTTGTGAATGGCACACAGTCATTATGACGAGTGAGCGCTATTCCGCACCCAGTGCAGTCCTTGTTGAGTGTACTGAACTAAATGCTCCATACTGCTGTGCAAGGTGATAGGTCCCATCAATGCATCCAAGTCGTTAAAAAATTCTACGGGAGGAAAAAAGATTCAGCATCAGAAGAGTGAAGCTGTATTTGCTACTTGTCACCCTTTAATAGATTTTATTCTCTTGCAAATTGAGTCAAGCTGAACATTTCATGGGAATGAAAGTTTATTGCTGCTGAGATTAATTTTAAAGCCCTGTGGTTCATGATGTTACAGGCTGATGCACAACAATTTTCTTTTGAAAGAACAAAACAGCGAGTTCACCAGCTTTGCCTTTCATTAATTTCCATTGAGTCTTGATAAAGCAAACAGATGCTGGGCAAGATTTATTTTGAGATTAAGGACAACTGAATCTAAAAGTCTACACACAAGTGCCTATCTATACATATGCTAGATATAACTACCTTGATAGACAAATAGAAACCTATACAACATGGTCATCCCAGTCTAAAGAGTATTTTGCCTAATTGGCCACTAAGGACTTAATTTACTTGTATCCTTAGAGGCATATAATGTCCATTTGAGATGTCCTCAGGCAGTTGATACATACATACTTGATCTAACAAAGGATATACAGAGACATAGAGCAGCAATGTACGAAAGGACACCTCAAAGGGCGTCAGGCAGCTACGGTTAGGCGACTGAATTGTATCCCTGTGTCATCTTCGGAGTGAACTGAGCAGCTCTTAGCTCTGCTGTTTGTGTTGAACAAAGCTCCATCAGCTGTAATGGGAAATTAGCCCAACTGCTCACATATGGTTTCCACACTTAAGTGTCCTAATTTTGATTTGAATCCTGCAAGTGTCCCTGCCTTAAACACATAAATTATATGGCCTAAAAAACAAGTAGTACTTTATCATAATTAGATGCTGAAGCACCCACTCAAGAAAATCGGTTCAACTGAAAGAATTTAACTTTAAAGAGGGAGTGAGGGCACCTTGTTCCCACCTGCGTCTCCTTGGGGGTGGGGGTTGAGGGGGTGCTCATTTCTTCTGCAGAAAGGAAGGTTGCTCCTGTTTTGTGACATGGTCTGGCTAGATGCATCCCATCCAGCTCCATGACTCTGGGGCAGAAGCCTGCCTTGTCCCTCTCAAACCTCTCTCTCCAGAATGACACAGATGGCAGTGAATACTACCTGCAGCTACGTCTGTGACCTGTGATCAGTCTGTCACTAGTCCTGACCAGCCACATAAAGAAAAAATTAGTGATATAAAGACGCTTCTGAGTGAGACAGCTGTCAAAATTGCATTTTGGGGTAATTTTGCGACAGACTAGGAACAAATTGAAGAAAAAAATCACCTCTGCAGTCCTACTTTGAAGACAGGATTCCTGCCAAAATAGTTATTTTTCTGATCAAAACATGGCATTCTTGTAGAGTAGCCCATTGCCTTGCACCACTCACCTCTGTTTTCCTTGGCCAGGTTGTCAGCCATCTCCCAGTAGTCATAGCTGTGCAGGATGCTGTTGGTGATGCTGACGTGGTTGGCGGCCATCTGATGAATGCGCTGGGGGATGCTGATTATAGGAGATGGGGAAGGGGCCCCCGTGCTCCCCTGGGATCCTACAGAGCTGACTGGAGAAGGGCTAGGGGACATGGGTGATGGAGTTCCTGTGCTCCTGAAATCAGATGTTAACACCACTACTTAAAAGAGTGTTTGGTTTAAAAACACGAGAGTATCAGAACATACTGCAAGGAAGAAAATATAATATCTGACAGCCAATCTGGTGTAAGTTTCTGTGCGACGTGTGAACTTACTTTCCACTGGTACCCCAAGGAGATGGGTTCTGGGCAGCTTTTGATGAATTCTGTAAAGAAAAAATAATCAATAATGCATATAATTTATGTAAGACTATGAAATGAAGTATGGTAAACAGTATAAAAGTAAAGGAATGAAAAAAGAAAAAAATTATGCAGAAGTATTCAAGTCTCGTGATGCAAAAAACCCACTGAGACTGGTTTGGTCTTGTGATGAAGCAGTGCTGTAGCACAGACTCAAACCACATTCTATTAAACATCCTGAGATCGGAGCTGCATAGGAAAACATGCTAGTTGATGCCAAACCTTTTCACAAAAATCCTGGGAGTTCAGAAGAAAGTGCTGTAAGGAGTCCTTGTGAGGTTTAGGCTGGAATTTCTTGTGATAGAGAGAACCAGACTACCAGAAGGCCAGGAGCAATGCCACAGGACACTCAATCTGCAGTGTCCCTTTTCTACTAGTAATGGAGCTTCTACCAGAAACTTTTTTACCTTTTAAAAAAGGATAGCTAGTCATATAGAAATCCTAAGACGCTATCCTCCTTGTTCTCTTGTGTCCTGTGCTACTGTTTAGCAGGCCTCTGAGTTAGGGAAACAGATTCTATTTCAGGATTTCAAGACTGAATTTTCTTAACTTCAGTGCTTTAGGGTTTTGTTGGTCCAGTGCCAGCAAACATGCATGTCACCTGGCATTATCAATAATGTTTCCATATACACAATGATCACATCCTCCCCTAACCAGTTCTCCAGTAAGACGGACACACTGCCTGAGCCTCTCTTAAAAAAATGTATTTTCTCAGTTTTGATGCATCTTCTGAATTCCCTCGTGTGTTCCCACAACTTTACTGCACACGCCAAAACTGCATTTTGACAATGGGCCTTCTGCATCACAGGTAGCTGGTATGAAAAAGCAGCTTTGGAGTGTCCTACAGTGGGCTTTTCCTTCAGTATTTTCTTTTTTTATGTCTGTTTCAGAACTACTGGCCTTCATCTTTCTCGTGTAACAGAAACCGAGTATGTGTTACTTACTTACAGAGTTGGAGGCAGGAAAATAAGAAAATTGAAATGGAATCAAGGATACTTCCACTGTAAATTTAGCTAGCCACTGCCTTACCATACAACTTCCCACACCTTTTTTCTGATGTTTTAAGGGCATTATTTCAGCCTCCTCTCAGTTCCGCACCAGAAGGGTGGGGGGAAGAATTCTGAAGAGAGTGTAATGTTGTAAGGGGCCATCTCTTACCCCACTTTGCATACTGCTACCCATTCTCCTGCTTTCATTATGCTCTCAGACATGTTTAGCCCCTGACTATCTGTGGCTTTTTTTTAATTCTCTGCTACAGTACTTCTTTTTTTTTTAATATAATGGAAATAAAAGATTTAAATAATAAGTTTTTTTTTCTAAAATGAAACTATGTCTAATTTTCCCTGAAAATACGTGTGAAATGGTTTAAAATCTTTCTTTGATTGATAATAAATGTGAGAGTTCTTAATGCAGTCAGCATTTCACGTCACTTGGTTTTGAAAGCTTTTAGATACCAAATAGGAAATGAGTGGAGAATTGGCTTGTTTTCCACTGAAAATTATGGCAAATGGATTTTTTTCCCCATTTTTCCTTTCAAAGGTGAGAATACTTTCTAATGTGAAACTACACTATCATTATACCAGCAGGAGCTTTGCAAAAAACAAGCTCATCTTGTCTATAGCAGAGTGTAAGTCCATTTTATGTTTGCTGTGAAACAGTTTCTGTCTGCTAGTAGCAGAGAGAGCCTGACCATCCTGTTCTTAATGCAGGCATTCTCTGAATTGGTAAAGAAAAAGACAGTGCTATAATCAGCACATATTTCTTTTCCCTGAAATCAACTCATTGTTAGAGAAACATAACATGTTGAATTATATATTGCTAAATTTTTAGAAGCAATTACAGTGACTTCAATTTCAGTTTGACAATAACAGATCTGTCAATTTCCTTCACTGTCTTCATGTGTTTAAAATCTGGTCATGAATGTTCGTGGTTGTATTTGAAATTTTTTATTAACAAAATGTCAAAGGATGGATGTTTTTCATTTCAAGGTACGTTCTTCTGAAAAAAAAAAAAAAGAAGAGCCCTGTGTTTAAAGACAAATGGCTGCTCAGGTTCCCAAAGCAGTTTGTCTTAAAGCATTTATATGTACATATTTATTTAATTAGAAAGATAGAGGGTAGTTTTCTGTTCATGTAGATCAAATGCTGGATGGCCTGACTGCTAGGAGGGCTCCACCAGAAAGGTTCTGTTCTTGAGATACTTTCAGAGAAAGGTTGCCTGTCATATAAAATAAATTATTTGAATGAATTCCTGTCTTATTCAGAGTAGCCACGTTGTGGACCTAGCAGAGAGAGGAGAAAGGAAGCAGTAGAACACGAAGCAAATCAGGAAGGGGAAGCCAGAGGCACTGTGTCAAGTACATGGCAGGCAGTTTGGTTGCCCTCTGATGCTTCTGTACAAATCCCACTGAAATCAGTGTGGGATCCTTGTCAGTTTCTTGGGTGAGAACATGTCCCACTGTCTTACCTATGGATGCAGTTAAGCGTAAGTCCTGCAGCTGAGGACTGACATAGATCAAAGTCTTCAACTCACTGGAAGTCTAGTGGAAAGCGTTATCCTGGAGGGGAGTCTTAGAGCAAAATCTCTAAAACCTACTCACAACAGAGTAGATTAGCTCTAGATAATTGATTAAGAACAATCTGAAAATATCTGTTTGTTAGTACAATAAGTTTTTTAGACTTCCTGAAGGGACATGACTTGCATATTGCAAAGAGGGCCCCTCGTGAAGGCAACGTAACTGACTAGAGACAAAGTGTTGCCATGGGAGTCTGTAATAAAACTCCTTCTGACTTCATGGGACAAGAACTAAGCCCAGCACAGCTATTGTTTTTATTAAAATGTATTTACTATAACAACACACTGATTTTAGAACATGTAAAAAAAAAAAAGTACCTTGAAATATTCAATAAGCGCTTTAGAATACTTGACAGCGTGGTCTCTCTTGAGTCGGAACATCCTCCAGTACAGAAGGGCCAGGCAGCGATAACTGCAACAAAACGGAGAGCAGAAGGTAAATTGTGCCCTGAAACAGTAATTGCAATGAATTATCTTAAATTCGCAAACTGACACGCAGTGGGAGGCTGGCAGCACCTTGCTCACTATCACTCTCACCATTCTGTTCCATTTTGCTAATGGTCCTTCACACTTTGCGATGGGTTCATGAGCATGGCTAGGCGTCACAGCCATGGCTGGCCATGCTATGGCAAATGCTTCCACAGAGCCACAAAGCAAATTGTACTCAGAAGGATTAGTGCAGTTTGGTTCCCAGGTCTTAGCCCTGACTTGACGCATGCACATTTGGCCAAAGGCCTCTCCCGTGAAGAACTCATTACTGGCCTGGAACGCAGTATAGTCTTTTATTATTATTATTATTTTAATGTATTTCTTGTTGCAAATGCAAAGGCAGCCTTTTGAGATGTCTTATCTTGGTGCTGCATTCCAGTAGCCTGGAGCCTGGATGATGAACTAGCCATTCTGGGTCTATTTTGTGCACACACAGCGGCCTCTTCCAGCCCATGTAGACAGCGGGGGAACAGGCCAGGGTATCATGGGGTGAGCTCCGTTGTGTGGAACCAGACTGGAGACCACACTGGTGCCTCGGGGCTGTTCCTGGGCCACCTGCCTGACCCCATCCCCAGCAGGCACCAGCACTGAGCTGAGGCCTTCAGTGGGGAATGCTCTGCCCTCGCGTTCCTCAGTAGCCTGCAGCCTGCCACACACCTTTAATGCTATGTAATTAAGTGACTGTAACAGTTACTAACCATAATTATACACGATGACTGGTAATCAGCAGTCAAGGCACACAAACTCTTGTCTCTGCTACTGGATTTAGACGTGACAATCTATTTTCCTACACAAGGATCAGCAGCACAGGCCCTGCTTTTAAGCTGATAGCTGCTGGCTTGGGCTGGGCAGCACAGGGCGCGCCCTCCTCCCGGCCTCCCGGAGCTGCCCGGGCCTCTGGAGAAGCCATCTTCGGGCCCCCGGAGCCGCAATGCCGGCCGCCAGCAGCAGCCGGTGCCTTGCAGCCGCTGGCCGCTGGAGGACAGCCTCGGCTCGGCAGACGGGCACCGCCTGGCAGGCTGCACCTCGTAACTCCCATCCTCATAACTCTCCCTCCGTCACCTTCACAGGTACGGAGGTGGTGCCGGCCCATCTGCCGCCTGCCAGGCGGTGAGTTAGGGTCTCCTCGTCCCTGAGGGGAGGCAAGGCGCCGGCTGCCTCCCCGCCGCTGACCTTTCTGCTGAGGCGGCCTCATGGATTTGGATTCGCTTTGCAGCGGGGCTTTATTGTTTCTTTTTTTTTTAATCTAGTTGTTTCCCCATCTAAGCATTTTGGAGCGATTCCCCTCCCCGTGCTCGCTGCTCCGGTCGGTGACAAAGGAAGGGCGTGTGGAAGGAGCATGCCCCTCCGAGGAGTTTGTGCCTTTTTCTTTTCTTCTTCTTCATTTTTTTTTTTTTTTTTTTAAACAGATGATTTTTTTTTAACACAGATGATTAATTAGGACTCTTTATTTATGGAGGCTAAAGATGCATTTAATTTGGGTTTTTAACAGATGGTTAATAGATGTTAAAAACACACTTGCTGATTGTAAATGTCCACTTACTGAAAGTCAGTAAGCGTGTAATAGGTATTTTATGTATTAACTACATAGATATTAAATTAAAATTTGATTTTAACAACATTTGAGAGTTTTACTAGCAATCGGCAACCGCCGTATAGAATTTAAGGTGCGTGTGTATATCCAGAAATCTCAATTTGGAAGGGAATCCAAGAGGCTTCATTACCACCATCACCGTACCTCTCTCCACCTATTGTAAATATAATTTATGATTATAGAGCCTAAAATGTCAGCCACAAAGAAATTACCAAACTATCGGTACAAAAGCACATCGCTCATAGAAACAACAAACCATCAGGCCTTTAAAAATTAATTACGCTGATGTACGATAGCTGACCTGTCACGGCCAATGAGTATGAATTGCTTATTTACAGAGACCGAATGCAGACCCGCTACGCTGATACAAGGGCTGGACCTTCCCAGAGCAGAAAGTGCTCTCTCTATTTCAACAGACAGCGTAATCCTATCTGGCTGCGTCCAGCATCCGATTTTCAAGAGCTGGCTGACTGCAGAAAAGAAGCCTTTTGAGGAAATCTTGATCTACTAACCACAGTGCTGCCAGCTGCTTGTCTTCTGGTGTGGCGTTGGGGCCTGAGTGGGTTTTTAGTCTCACGGCGTACCTTAAGCAAAAGGAAAGAAGCCAACGTGAGTTAACTGAGACAGCTTTATTTTACTGATCAGCTCCTACCAGAGCTATGCTGACCGATGTCATTTGAGCTGCCCCGTTATACATATTTGCTCAAGTTACCAAAGATACATGTCCTTTTCTGGTTGTGTTTTGGAGCTATTTTCCTATTAACAGTGCCTCCCCGCACTCCTTATGCAGCAGTAACTCTCCTGACCATCCGTCAGTCCAGAGGGGAGCCCAGCTGGCAAGGTGCTGCTGCCTGGCTCACTGTGCTGTCCGACCGAAATAACCTCCGCTGCCGGGGAGGCCCAGCTACACAGAGTTCACGCAGGGAGGTTTTCACAGTGTCTGAAGGCGGGTGACAGCCTGCCTTGAAGCTGGTGCTGCCCTCACCCTGCCAGTTCTGAACGTGTCTGCCCAGATCTGTGCCTCCAAGCAGAGCACAGCAGAGGGAGAACTTGTGGCTCAGAGCTATTTTTGCTCATATGACATTACATTCAAACTCTATAAATATTAAACATCTACAGAGGTAACACTGCTGTTTCAAGAGTGTATGTGCTATGCAATCATAAATTAGTTTCTGGAAATCTCGGCTTCCAGCTGAATACCTGAACAATGCACAAGGTTAGGACAACACACGGCACTTCTGGGCTTGCTTCCAGAAAAAAACCTGCTCCCCATAATTAGCCGCCTGTGGTTTTTCTTATCTTTGTTTTCAAACTTTAATCCTGATACCTGTGCAGAGATTCAGTGTGAACATTTTGTTTTAACAGGCATGCCTAGTAAACCTAGCATATTTTTCTACGCTGCAGCAAGTGAGATCAACAGCAAATCACACTACTACACAACCGCAGCTACACACATTATTGAAAGCTATGAATCTGCAAGCAAAATTCGCTTCCAGAGTTAGGACCATATATTTGCTATCATGAGAAAAGAACAGGGCAGACAAAGAAAGAGCTCACTGCCTGTGGATGGCGCAAGTATTGAAAAAAAGGGAAGAAATGCAAAGATGCAGTATACTATTCTCCTACTGAAAAAAAAATTGTTTAATAACCTTCCAGTTAGACAGCTGGCCTCAGTCCACTGAAATGCATGAGAAGACAGCCCTAAGTGGAATAAAATGCCAATGGAATTGTTAATGTATTGTGAGAAAACTATTGCATCAACAGTAAGTCCAAAAGAATGCAATTGTTTGAGGAGCTTTTCTTCATTATGAATATGATTAAAAATAAAATGTTTTAATTTCTATGAACTTAGTGCTGATGAGACCTGCATGGTTGACTGTCCTGAGAAATTGTGCCACGATCACTGACAGTGCAGCTTTTTCTGCTAGTGTGGCTGGACTCTGTGTCTTACAGAGAGAGTCACTCAGATGCTGGGATGATTTTGACCTTTTTTTCCTCTACCAATGCTGTCAATATTCAGCATTGTCATTCAATGCTGTGAATATTCAGCATATTCAAAATAAGTACAAATTACAATAGAGGAAGGGACTTACAAGACAGAAACTTTCCTCGTAGGGGTTGCGGGTGGGACTGAATTCTAGACTGTCCTGTTTGGAGAGTCATGCAGTTGACTAAATGTAGGAATCTGAGTGTGAGCTGGACTGTCTTCAGGAGTCCTCTGGCTTCAGTAAGAGAACACACACTGAATGGGCATCAAATGCCCATTTTTCTACAGCTGTTCACACCTTCTTTCAGGTAACAATTAAACTGCAGTCTTAAACATGTTGTGCCATTTTGCAAATAACCACTCTGAGAGTGTTCTGGTATTATGTAGCAGTTTTTTCCCCTTTCGAGGAGCACTGGACTTATATCTGAAACTCTCGAAGTAATTTGCAACTGAAGTAACACGAAAAGCTTTGTTTATTTTGCATTCTGCTCCGTTTCCTAATGTAGTTTCCAATGATATCACAGATAGTCCATACGTTTTACATATGACTGACCAGGTACTTGGGAAGTCCTCAATTCTCCTCATTGATTGTATCTATGAAATTATGTCATAAAGTAGATGAGCATGTTTGCATGAACAGAGTAACTCCTGTGGTCATTTCCTCCCTTCCTACCTGATGAGTTCAACTGTTTCTGAATACATTGTATAGGGGGATTTAGATTCCATTGGGCCTTGTTCCATTGCATTTCCACACTCAATAAACGATAGTGCTGCTTCTGCATAATTCAGTGCCTTTCCAAACTTTTCCACCTAGAGGGAAAAAATAAGGACACACAGAAATAGTATAATCATCAAGATATGCTTACATTTGATGAGATTTTCTCGACATGAGATTTTCTCAACGTGAATTATAAACTTGGCACAAGTCAGTATATCTTCAGATTCATAAATTTTCTTACGAGAAAGCAAAGCCCATCAAAACCTGTGCATCAGCGAAAATCATAAGATAGAAAGCAGAGCTGAAAAAGGCTACAAGATGTTATTTGGTCCACACTCTTGTGTCAAAATAAGGATCAACTCTGCCTAAGACATTTCTGATGGATGTTTGTCAAAGCTCTTCCAGTGCTGGAAATTCTATGAACTCAACATCAGGCCTTTTGCCTCAGCTTTCACGCATCCTTACCATTAAAAATGGTTTCACATGTCTTTGCAAAAACAGTCTTTCATTGATCCACAAAGAAAGATAATGATTATCTTAAACTAAGAGAATCAGAATTATACAGTTTGACTACTAACTCCCACTTATTCAAAGGCTTGTGTCCATTCTCATTTCTTTTTCATTCCTGCCATTTTCAGCACTGCTTGACGTCATGTCAGGATTTTGCTTTCTATATCGTCCTCTTTCAGGGTCTGCTCTGCTCCTTCAGCTTCTCCTGCGATCCTTCTTCCTTGCCCAGTTTCTCCTATTTTCTGTACTTCTTGACTTTCTGTATTTGTGTGCTTAAGCATATATATATACACATACACGTCTTCAATGATTGTATATATGCATATGTGCACACAATATTCCTATGTGTACACTTACATACCGCTTATGTGGTCTCAGAATTTCATTTTTGATGTGGGAAGAGATGAATCACACTATTACCTCTCTGTCCTGACTTGTCTTTCCTTCAATCAGAACTCCTGCGGTACATAAAGCCCATTAATGGACTGGATGCATTTGGTTGAAATCTGATGCACACTGTGAAAGGTTAATGGACCTTATTCTTTTCTAAGGGATAAAGATTTTAAATAGTAACTTTGGAATGGCACACTGGCTTCAATCTATTTTAGGTTCTTATATGACTCCCATTGCGATCATACTGGAGAACTTCACAAACTTTTTATTATATTTCTCTCCCTGACGCTCTTGTGCGGGTGGAAGTGCTATTATCCCAATTTCACAGATGGGGGACTGAGGAGCAGAGAGACTTAGAGTCATTTTCAGGCTGCTCACTCTGAGTGCTTATATTAGGTATTGCAGTGCCAAATAGGAGGTATTGAGCCCAGCAAGGTGATTCAAAGTGCTCCCATTTCTCTCTAGGATCCCTACATAGTCAAGGAAGGAGGAAGTACCTGTGAAGAGTGATTTGGGTGTAAGTAAGGAGCTGGTCACTGTGAAGGAAGGCTGGATGTGAAGGGTATTTCTATCACCCAACACTGATGGGAGGCTATTTAAACTGTGCCTAAGTGACTTTCATGTAACAAATTTGTGGCAGAGCAGAGAATAATGCCTGCACCTCCTATTTCTGGAAGTCTACCATAAAAACATTTCTCTTCAGGCTAAGACAGAATTTCCTTTGCATATTAAGTGATTTTTTCCATTCTGTTTAAAGCAACACACTAAAATGCACCATTTGTACTTTTCCACAATATTTTCTGATTTAAGACTCACTTTAAAGTAATACGGAACTGAATAAACCATGGAAATTTGCGCTAATAAACTCAGGTAGAGTGTAAAACTACATGTTCGTGCCTTAAATTAAGGGCCTGCTTCTGCTTCCTTGGCCATTTTACACTGTGCACAGCTGAGGAAAGGAGGTGAAGAAAGAGCGGCTCTGAGCTACCTTTCTTTCCTTCTCCTGCGACCACAATGTCTCTGTCTAGCAGAGCAAGGCAGGGCTGCAGCTACCCCTACCTGCAAGGCAGCCACACTCATGTGGGGTCCCACCCCATATATTTCATCTGCCATGCCAGAGCTGTGGCACTTTAAGGCTGTGCTGACTTTTTCGTAGTGCTGGACAAACAAAGCCTTGGAGAAGACTAAGAAGTGGCTAAACGGAGCTCTCCTGGAGCACCACGTGCTTCATTGCACCCTTCTGTTTGGAAAGAGGAGGATTTCTTCAGTACTCCATATAACCCCAGGTTGCCCTTTTTCAAGAGGGTCTTATTGGCTATGTTTTTAGACAGGTCAAAGCTGGAGACAAGAACCTGGTTGCTGCAACGCTCCTGTATGTGGAGCATGTTCCTCTAGGGTTAAATGGATTCCTCGTGTGCTTCTGGTTGTGTTAGGAAGGGTCTGTCATGAAACTAGGATTCTTTTGGCACCAGAGAGCCAAAGCTCTTTAAAAAAAAGGGCAAATTCCTCGAGCACCAGACCAACTTTGGGATATAATTACAGGGCCTAGCCGGCTCATTAAACTGAGAAGATAGGTATGTGGATACCCTATACAGTCTCCATTACTATAGTAACTAATTAAAGCATTGGAATAAATGGAAAGTTTTATTTATCCAGGCCTTTATCTCAGTAAGTCATTATTTGTTAAGTCATAGTTTATTGGGCTATGAACATTTGATTATATAAACATTTCTTAATTTAACAAGCCTAGCCATCCTTATAATAGATTTTATAATTACCCCAGCAATACTGCACTGATGAAGAAACTGCATTACAAAAATCATTTGGAGCAACATAACTGGAAAGAAAATGTTCTCACCATTGCATCTGCTTTATGCTTCTTCCGTTTAGCTTCCTGCATAAAGTAATCTGCATTGCGTGGCCTACCGGGGGAAAATAAGAAGACACTTTATTATTTTCTGAAGTGCAGAATATTTTCAGGTTACATTTCCCTTATTTTAGACCTGATTTGCAAACATTTTTTATGAAGAAAATACACTTATCATGTAACCATGCATCTTATATTTTCAAATTGCTGCCTGTGGAGACAATAGCATTTATGGCTGTTCTCATTCTTTAGAAGTCAGTGATTCAAAGCAAAAAAAGCTAATAAAATGCATTTTTATGGATTGTATAAACTGCTTCCCAAATTAGTGCAGTTTTGATCTACCAAATGGATGCAAGCATTAAGCGGAACAAGTTATTCCATCTTCTCCTCTCCCTTGTGTTTGCTTACCTCATTTTCTCCTCCTCTCTGTACATTTTCATTTGCCTTGGCTTCTC
Source organism: Penelope pileata (assembly GCA_013396635.1). NCBI lineage: Eukaryota > Metazoa > Chordata > Aves > Galliformes > Cracidae > Penelope > Penelope pileata. The sequence goes on from WBMW01002667.1 coordinate 128,282, forward strand.
CTTCCTTACAAAACAAGTGTGTTTAATCTCTACACTTCGAAAATACACATTCAATCTTCTCGCCTCCACAGCTACCACCTCATCCTCCTTTTTCTTATCTGTAAGCACACTGAGAGTGCTGTTTGCTTTTGCTGCCTGGAGTTCATCTACGACTCAGTGCTAGGCTGCCTGCTGCATGCCACTGGTGTTGCTCGTGTCAAATTCCCCATTGATTTCTCCTCAAATAGATCTCAGAGACTCCATCCCTTCCTTAACCTACCTGACCTACTGACTGCACGGCACAAATTCAACTGCCGTTGAAATTGTGCTGAAATTCACTCGTCCATTTCTGATCCAGACTAATCCAATTCTATTCAAACTGAAAACACAAAGTGATGCCTCCCTTGCAATGCCTGGTGACAACCTCAGTGAGCTCCTCGTGGCTGAAGCAGGTTTCTTCATCCCCTCCCTATTGCACCCCTCTCGGTCTTTGTGGAGTGGAGCCATTTGCCATGTCATTTCAGTCCATAACATGGCACCTTCAGTTCTCATAAAAGTCTTCTCATTTCCTGACCTTGAAGATTGCTCCAGTCTTATATGTGTGGGGCATGGCCTTCCTCCTTCTACTCAGCCAGAACGTGTTGTGGTTCATCTCAGCACACAATGGGGTTACTGCCGTATCCTTGCCGCTCTCAGAAAAGGAAATTCATCCTTGCAAAATTGTTCTCTTAGAATTGCTTAGAGTCATCATCTTGACATTTTCTAGTGAAAATGGGATATTCTGGAGTATTCAGAGAATGAATAATGATGTTCATGCCATTCATGATTTTAAGTGCTTGGTATTATAAAAAATATGGTATTATTGCCATTTAGCAATCCTAACTAGGTTTTTTTTTTCTTTTTCTTTTTAAATAGAGATTTCTCAGTATGTTTGTTAAAAAAAAATAATTGTATGAGTCAGAGAAGATACAGATCTAAAAACTGAAGTCAATGGGATGTATGAGGCAAAAACTCTTGCTGACAGCGGTAAGAACACTTTCAGACCCATAACAGATTAGTGGGAACAAGGTGGGGCCTCTTGACAGAAGAAGACAGCCATATTTACTTCCTTGAATCATTAAGGCTATTTGCCACTGCATCTATGTGGTCAGTTTCTTCCTACTTACATGCACACAGTATCAAGGAGATTTAATTATATCACAGAAGGTTAGTTATCACCCTATTTTGAAGAAAAGGAAGGCTAAACATCATCAGAGAGAAATAAAATTTGAAGGCTGAGTAATTTTGAACGGCATCTGCCCTAAAAAGCTTGATGATATCCAGAAAAATAGCTCCTTTTTTCCATCTTTAATATGTTCTTCTCCTTCAGAGTGGAACTTCTCCCCAGCTCCCCAGCAGAAAGGGGACAGGCTTCTGTTCCAGAATCCCATAACCTACTGCAGCTGCAAATACTTTCTGTATTCAACAAGATGCTAACATTAGCTTAATAACACAGACCTTCTGGATTTGGTTTTGGTCAACTATGAAATATTAGACATTGAAACGGTGTTCGCTTGATGTAGGAAAATATGTTTTCAGAACCGTTTCAGACCTCTTAAAATCTGCATGTCCTGTCTACCTGAGTCTCACACAATAACCTAGGTAAGATGGTTTACCATGAAGTAACAAAAAAGGAAGCAAAGAATAGCAAACCAGCAAAGCAGTGGTCTCAGCTCTCTGAAATGGTCAAAGTGATGAACCTCCACATGGTCCTTTCAAACTCTGGTCTTTAAAATACGTCCTTTACAATATCCCTCCCATATGACACCCAAAACTCTATGTGTAATTTGCTTGTTTGAAGCATGGTAACAAGCTGTAAAAACCAAGTGAGATATCACAATGTAATTATGGTCTACTCATAAATAAATCAATTGCAAAATGTTTTTCAACTTGTAGCAGGATTTATTCTCCAGCGTTATGCTTAGCAGTGAGAGCATTGGCAAGAGGCATGTACATTACTGAATCATAGAATCATCACAGAATCACAGAATGGCCTGGGTTGGAAGGGACCTCAAGGATCATCAGGTTCTAACCCCGCTGCCACAGGCAGGGCCACCAACCTCCAGATCTGGTACTAGATCCTAGAGGCCTGCTTCAAGGGCCCTGCTATGGGATAGCTAACCATAATGCAACGTGCAAAAATCAAAGTCATTGGTTTCTAGTAAAGCCAGATGTTTTGGGAGGAAGCCTAATATAAAAAAGAAACTATTAAAAGACCATTGTTAAGCACAGTATGTATGGCCACAATGTGAATGTTTAGATGTTTTCATAAGTACAAGATAGGTTTACAAATCTGAGGATGCCTAGCAGAAATTAAGATTCATTAGGAAAAAAATGCATTATGTTTTCTTCCAGTTTCTTAAACGGTGTTTTTTCAACAGTGTTAATTAACATGCTAAGTCAAATTCTGATCTAATTATGCTATCTATGCAATGTTGTTTGTCAATTGATCATTACATGTTAATAATCTTTCAGTCCAGATTACAAATGTACATACTGGATGAAAATTGACAGGTGAAATGTTTTGTAGATCTAATGCATGCTCATGTACATTGCAGAGATTTCTTATATCATTTTAGAAACAAAATAGAGATGTGCTTGAATGTAGTTATTTTCTTTTTTTTTTTAATGAGTGATATTTCAAGTTCATTTTTGTTTAGGTTCCCACTGTTGTTCATGAAAATCATTTGTCTTCTCAAATCCAGTATACTCGTTTAAATTACTACGTCATGAAGTAAAGAAACAGAAAAAACCCTTCTTCTGTAGGCTCCTTGAAGACAGTAGGTTACTCAGCTCATAGACACATGAAGACACATGAGAAAGCTGATGTGTAAATTAATTACTCAGAATCACTCTCTTACCCACTGTGTATTTCACATCTATGATGTTCATAAAATATTCTATTAATCATAGTCTGATCTTTCAGACCCTTAAGTTATAGTGACTGAGAGCCCATATCTCTTATAAACTTTATGGTTCATCCAAATTTAATTCGTAACTTGGCCCCTTTGATGAAATTGGCAACAACCTCAGACTAGAGAATTTTCAGGTAATCTCACTGCATGGTAATTTCAGACACTACGTTTTTGTTGACAGGAGTCTTGAGGATAAGAAAATCTGTTTCCTCACACAAGAGATTCAGAAAGATCTGAGCCTTAACTCCTCTTCAGGTCTTAGGTCAAAGGTTTGCAATCCTTCTGCAGATTGCAGTCTTGCTACAGCCTGAAAAGCCAGGGAGTAAAGAAAACTCCTGCAGGGTTAAATTGGTACCAGGCTACTGGTGGAAGTGGATAGGATGTGAGTGGCAGAAGCAGCACTGGAGTCTCTTTGTTAGGCTAGAAATGTTACTGGTCATGAATGTAAACTGAAGTCTCGTGGAAAGATATTCCCTGACTTCTGATTTTCAGACAATTGAGTCAAGTTCTTCTCTTAAGTTATTTACAACTGTCTGTATCTATTGGTGTCAGCACTGTCGCTCCAGATTTACAAACAGAATTCAGCTCTTTTTTCTTGTGTGTGTGTGTAAAAAAATATTTAAAAAGAAGTTTGACTTCAAATTAACAGGTACAAACAAGTGTTTTATCTCTGTTAATAATCTTGACTGCACAAGAAACTCTTTTGTTTCTGAATATCTGATTGTTGGTACTTGCGGAAATATGGTCCTCTTCAACAAAGCCAAAAAGGAGTTCTAATACACTGCTCTAATGCCTCTCATATATCTCTCTGAAAGGCAAGAGAAAGAGTGTAAAGCATCAGTGCCAACTAAGTCAGGCTGCTGGTGAATTCTCCCTGGGATCAAGTGTCATTATGTGAAACTGGCTGCTCTCGAGGAGAATTTACCCTACTATGTTGATTGGGGAAAGCAATCAAGTACTGCTGGAACCGGTTCAACGCATTCTCAGTCAACACTAGCCAGTCACCTAGGCACTGCAACAGAATCCAGCCTTTTACAGAATAAACCCCCATGGCTAGATCTGATAGTACAAACAAGGCCGGGCTTCCTTTTCAACAGCGGTATTCAAACCATTTATGACTTTGACAAGGGCAGCCTCAGTAGCATGTCTGTGGCTGAATCCAGGACGAGATTTATCAAACAATCTGCTACTGTCCAGAATTTCTCTCCCTGGCGTTGCCACCACTTTCTCTGGGAGCCTGTCGAAAACCAGCAGGAAATATAGCATTTCCATCGCTTGTTATGTTGCACAGGATCCCAGCGTGAGGTGAGATGGCGGCGGGCATGGCAATTACTCCCCTTCCAGAAGCAGCCTTTTAGAATTTCTGGACTGTTGAGCTCCTGAAAGCGGTGTTACTATTACCCAGGTAAAATGCTTGCGTGTGTATGTTTCTGCCTCCACATCCTATTTAGCTGTATGCCATTACAGTGCATCTCTGCCACCTTTGTCTTTTGCTACCTTCTCTGAATTTAATTTACTCCAGTTTAGCAGATAATTGCAAAAATGTAAACTCATGCAGTAAAAAAAAGGGAAGAGAATCAAACAAAGTGAATCAATAAAAGCCTTATTTCGTACAGTAATTTATCAGCATCTTCTGCAACATAATCTCCTTGGAACCCAGCACAACTGCTGGTATTTACAGAGTACGGTATGGCTTAGACTTCAATATACAATTTTAATTATAACTACATTCAAAAGCACATTTTTCATCTAATTTTTATATTTTATATGAACTAAATACTAAACTATAGCATTTTCTGCTTCATTTACATAATCTTCCACTTGAACATTATTTCTTACTGTGGTACGGGGCTTTATGAGGATACATTAAAAAAAAAACTAATAAAAGTTCAATTAAACATCATAAATGTAGCCAAGTGCATATTTTAATACCCTTCAGAGATAATGCTGCTGAAGTGTTATAAAAAATCAAACTAGTGCTTCCTTAGCGTACAACAATTGCACATAATAAAAGCAGCTTAAATCATAATTCTAAATATAGGAGCAGTTTCACAACTTTAGTAATCTAGACCCTAAAAAGTGGGTGTGCTGGAAGGGAGCAGAAGAGCGAAATGAGCGACCTTAGAATTTGATCAGAGCTAGAGGCAAACCAGAAGAAACTGGCATAGCCTGAGCCAGCCCACATCCAGTTTTGAAGCTGTGCCAGTAGGCCCTGAACCTTCAGTACAAGAAGAGAAGAAAATCCTCTAAGGGCAAGGTAACAACATAAAGTAAAATGTCGGTGCATACAGTCCTGCCTATTTGCTGATCCAGATGGGGCTATACTGGGAGATACTCCAGGATCACCTCTGATATGTTGGGTTACAACCCAGGGATGGTCGTCCTGGGGGTAAAGAATGGGGCTGAAGCTGGGAAGCAGGTATTAATAATATACAAAATAGCATCCTCCTCTGAAGCATTGTGGCCTCTTGCCCATTCCACAGCTCAAAATAAATGATGCTTCACTGCTGTGTATGGGACATGGCACTCAGGGTGGAGGAGAGCCCATGGGACTGTATGAGACAGGTAGCCAGTTACGGGGGTCTCATGCTCACTGTGGCAGACCCAGCAGGTCTGGAAAGTTCAGCAGAGGAGCAAAATTGTAGAGAGGGCAGGGAAGGTATTGGTGACCCATTTAAATGCTAGTCCTATAGGCATTTCAGAAAGACAGGAACAAAGGATCTGATTGGAGTCAGGCCAAATGTAAGAAAAATTTACTCAATCACACAGCTACACAACTGCTGTCTTGATGGGCTAAGTATAACAAGGTCAATAGCTTAGATTAGATGAGTAGATGAACAGTTCAGATACCTAGAGAGAGAGTTACTGTTGCAAAAAATAGCGTCCAAAATTAAAGCATGGCTTCTAATTTAAATGAAACGAAGAAAGATAAAATAAGCAGGGGTTCCTGTTTTGGCAAAAACGCAAAGTTCCCCGGACTAACAATGTCAACGTAGTGAAATACGAGAGACAATGGGAAAGAGTCAAAATCCACTACAAATTCCTGGGCATGACCCAGACTCATGACTTAAAGATACTCATGTGAAATCAATACCTAGACTAAAACACGCAAGGGCAAAGTGTGTATGCAAAGAGGGAGGAATGAAGGAAGTATTAACAATAGGCACTTGAGTTCCTGTATTAAAAGCGGAGGAAGGAAACTTTACACCCTTGCAGATAAACTACAGCTGTGTCTCTTTTATTGCATGTTAGATAAATCTTCTGAAATCAGCTAATTTCTGTAGAAGCTATGGAAAAGCTTTGCTGTCAGACCTAGAGAGAGAGGGCAGGACCACAGCCACCCAGGCTTATGTTGTTTTAAAATACCACACCATACACCGTGAATTCCCAAGAGGCAACTGCAAACCAAAGGCAGAAAGATATTTCTGTGAGAGGGAGTACCTGGCAGCCAGCTCTGATGATCCCAGCACTGATGAGCGAGGTGCGGGTGAAACTGGTGAGAATGTATGTAACCTTGGCCCTATAAGTAGAGCAAGGATACCAGCTCTATCATTTGACCATCCATGCTGCTTAATGGCTAATGCTCTCTTTGGCATAGTTGTGAGTTTTCTCCCAGACAATGCCTGGGCACAGCTGGGGGACAGCACAGGCCAGAGGCTGTTCTTAGGAGGCAGCGAGTGTTCTTTGTTTTGAGGAGTGAAGACAGTTCAATCATGAGGAGGCTCAGGGGAGACCTCATTGCACTCTACAACTTCCTGAAGGGAGGTTGTGGTAAGGAGGGGGTCAGCCTCTTCTCCCAGATAACTAATGACAGGACGAGAGGGAATGGCCACAAGTTGCGCCAGGGTAAATTTAAACTGGATATAAGGAAAAACTTTTTCTCTGAAAGAGTGGTCAGGCACTGGAATGGCCTGCCTAGGGAGGTGGTGGAGTCATCGTCCCTGGCGCTGTTCAAGAAGCGTCTAGACGAAGTGCTAAGGGATATGATTTAGTAGCTTAGTGGGTAGTGATGGTGATACGAGGACGGTTGGACTAGATGATCTTGTAGGTCCTTTCCAACCTAGTGTTTCTATGATTCTATGATCCTATATAAACACAGCAGTGCTGGACCACTTGCCCATAGGGACAGAGGAGTGGTAAAGATGTAGCCTGTAAGCTCAAAGTCTGCAGCCTTGGCTTTTCTTTGACAACAGGGAATAGTGGCTATAATTCCTTTATCCCGTTAGAATCTCCTGCTGGAGCTGTTTAACCATCTATGTCCCATCAAACCAGGTTCTTACAGTGTGCCTATAAAGAAAGGGGGAAGGTGGTCGTACAGAGAACAGGCAACTCAATTATTTAATCACAGAGGCAGTGTCTGCTATGTAAGAGCTTAACGTTATTTTCTCATGGGCAGCATATACATAAGAAAATTCATTGCCACAAGTTAAAAGGGAAGGAGGGGAAGAATGGAATTGTCATATGAAGTCTTGAAATCCCCCAAGGCCAAGAAATTGGGAACATTTCAAAGCAAGCATTTCAAAGCAAACAGTACAGTAGATGTTGGTCTCTCTGACCAGAATTTTTTGGATTGCTGATGAGAAGAAGGATGAGTGAATGTCTTTTCCTTAACTGTGCTCCTGAGGATGTGCTCAGCACTCCAGAAATCTCTGTAAATACTTCAGAAGACCAGGAGTCTTTGAGAAATTTTGAGTAAGGTAAAGTGAGCTAGCTTCCAGCAGTTGGGATTCACAACTCAAGAGCACCTTTTCGTTTCCACACTGAGGAAGACAAACAGGGAAAAGGAGACTGAAAATGATAGTCTTGGGGTCCAAGCCAAAACTAAGAGATATGAGAAGTTCTCTCTTCAGCTTTTTATGAGCTTTATGCCTATCACCTTTACAGCCAGAATGTTTCTTGGACATATGATTTACCTATAGACAGTGGAAAACTAACTCACTGCAGGATATTGTAAGCTGGGACAGTATCGAGCTGCTGGTGTAAGTAGCACCTAAATCCATACAAAGAACATTCAACAAAAGATAAAAGTCTTGGAAAAAAAAATTCTGAAGGTGTATTATCTTGATCCTATATCACCATAAAAAAAAAAAAAAAGGAAAATAAATGGAAGTGAAAAAAAAACAAAGCACACTCCAAGGGTAAGCAATGATACAAATAAGAAAATAATCCCGAGGAACGAGTACTGATATAGCCATAAGGAGAGCTGGGAAGCTGAGTGTGCTCTGCTCTTTTCATACCACACATGCAATGTTTGGAGGAGGTGTGAGACTGTGCCCTCAGGCACCCACAGCATGGCTGTGCTTATCACTTCAAGGACAACAGACTTTGTTCCTAAATGCAGTTATTGGGAATTCTGTCATTCAGTGAAATTACAGCAGGACTGAATTTGGCTTGAAGCATTATTATGTAGCTTTTAAAATGTTCCCTTCATAGAGTCTGAAATGGCCAAAAATCAAGGAAATCTTGTTAAGAATTAATACTGGAAGCAGCACTGATGCCACTTACATATGTGCCGTGCTGGATACCTTGAAGCATTTTCAGAGCAGGCAGTAAACAATGGCAGGCCAGGAAAAGTAGTATTTTGCTGCCTTTTGAAGACTGTTAGCTAAATTTACTTTTATATTTTGATGCATGTGTACACAGCACTCTGCCAAGCAAGATATAGTTTTTATTGACCTACTTGTGTTCCAATTTATTGCTAGTGACAGCTGTTGTCAATGTTCTGGAGGAAATAAATTGAGAATAAAGCAGAGACACTGATTGGTCAAAAAAATTAGTTCTTTTAAATCGAATAAAAGAGATTTAGTCTCTTCAAGCTACAGAGTCTGATTAAAATGAAGACTTTAAAGCCATGGCTAGATTACAGTAATTCAGAACTTCATGGATTATGAGATGAAATAATTCATAGGCATCATTTTGGACAAAATGCTGCCATTAGGCTTACTACATAATTTTAGATGTACTCTATTGCGTTTCTTCAAATCCTCTGCTGTGGTACTATAAGGATTTGAAAGACATTGGCTGCCATGTTTAATTTGATCCTTCTAACATGTGAGTCAAATCTGTTGACATTTAACATTTGCAGCCCATCCAATCTGCTACATTTCAGTGACTTCTCTACGTGGTAATTTTAGAACCAAGGTCTAGTATAGCTGGTATTCTGGAGGTGTTTCCTAGATACAGCTTGTGGATGACACTTGTAGTACAAGAAAGTCTCCCTCTACCAGTTAGCACAACAGGCATTTAGCCATTTCTAGTTTTTTAGGGACAAATTAAGACATATTTGACTTCTGTGTTTTATCTTATTTGGCTTCTTAGATTTTTTTCTATTTTTTTTTTTTTTATGGGCTGCATATTGCTCGGGGACATTCTACATGGAAGGCACTATACACCAACAGTTTTATTGTATCTCTCTGAAAAGGTGAAACAGTTTTATTGAAGATGACTGCCAGAGAAATCACGTGTATCACTAATGGAGAAAGCAAGTGATAAAAGCCTCTTAGATGATAGAGACGGCGAGAAAAAGCAGTTTTTCTATGACAGCATTCTAGAGGGAAAAAAAAACAAAATAGTCCCCCAGATTTTTTATAAGCGTCTTGAGGGAGAATCAGATGAAGATACAATAGTTCTGTTGTAGGTGTTTCTGACTGTATTTTTTTCTAATCCAAGCAGATGAGCATGTCCTACATTTTATTTATCAGGTACGCTGATACATTTTTGCCTTGTATGTAGATGTTTAAGGTGCAGAAAAATTGAACAGTGGCAAGTAAATTATAGATGACAAAGTGTTTCAAGAGATAAGAAGAGTTAGATAGTACTTCTAAACAGTTTTGAATTTCCTCAATGGAAATTGCTGAATAAATGAGTTGGGAAATTTGAAAAATAGCATGGCGAGAAGTGGAGAAAGAGCAAAATTGAGAGTACATACACAGGGGAGAGTTTTCTCCAAAAGGGGCAGAAAGAATGATTGCATTTATTGAATTTACATCTCCTCATATCTTCCAGGAATGTACACAGGAATTAATCTCACCAGCCTTCTTTTCTTGACATATAATATAGTTACATCCTTTTGAAGTCTATGGGAATTATTTATACATTATAGTAGGAAACCTGGATTCCCCTTATGAGAGGCTGTCATCCCTCTAGTTCTCTCTGAGACTAGGTTCATGTGAACGAACCTTACAATTACTACAATTATTATTACTAGTATTTATTAAAATCCCTGTTCTAGTAGAAGACAGGGCTGTTTTCTTAGGGTTTCCTTAGATAAATAAGTGCAAGTGATGTTGCAGGTGAAATTGTGGGAGTACAAAGGTGCGTCAAGGTCACGCAGCTTATGGAACAGTATTTGCTCCAGGCAGTCTGAGACATAGCTTGAACAGAATTTCTTCTACACTAGCTAGAAAAATCATTATTTTCATTCCAGAACATTGTTAAGCAAAAATAATCAGGGTTTTCTGGATATTAGGGTTCCAACCTTCAGTATTACCTTTATACTTTATCTAAATAATACCATATCCTATGTAACCTTGGGAAATGAACCAGCAATTTTAATTTACCAAGAAGAAAAGAAAGACAATTACAAGCTGCAATTATTTTGTAAGGAGGAGAGCAGGGATGTTTGAAGGATGTAATGGAGGTGGGGAGAGGCAGGTGTCCCTCCAGATATTCCTGCCAACCACTGCTGCTTCCCATTCCCTCTGCCTTTGTGACACCTTTTTCTGAGCAGCAGTAGCAATAACAGAAGATGCTGTCAAGGCTTGAGGATACAAGGCTCCCATCTGTCTTCTCCTCTTGCTCCAAAGGACACACAAGAAGGGAGCCCCTCTCACCCTCCCTTGATACGTATATGTATATGTGTACGTATACGTATACGTATATGTAAGCAGTGGGAGGTGTGCAGAATTGATGCTGGAGCCTTGAGAGCACTAACAAGTCTGTATAATCCTGACCTGCCTCATGTGGGCCTTCCTCTTCAGCCCATGGGCCAAAGGAATCCATTTAAGCTCAGATCTGAACCTTCACTCCCTATCCAAGCTCACTGTAGGTGTGCCTGTGTCTTCAGCCTTGTTACAGCCATGCTTGTGCCAGACCATGGCCTTTACTGATCTGGACTCCAACACCGGGGCTTTTTTTCTGGTCTGACCTCAGACCTCCCTCATTGCTACACACACCTGGCAATCACTGAACTGTATGACTCTGCTTATTCTCACTGGACCTGATCCTGACTTGACTTCCTGGCTTGACTTTGGACCTGTCTCATCACCATTGATCTGCTTGAGGACGGGGGCCTGCCCCTGGGCCTGCCCTGCCCACCTTTTTTCAGTCCTATGTGACTGCCCCACCAGCCATCTTCTGTCCTTCTGCTCCTGGCTTCCCATCCCGTAGGGAACAGCCAGTCCTCACTGCTTCCTGATGATCAGAGGCTTAATTTATGATGATAAATGAAACACTTTATACAGTATGTCTCAATCATTGTTCAAGGTACAGTATTGCTGTAATATTACTGGCCGTATCTCAACTCCTGTTGAACAAAGTGTAATTTTCTTTAGAAATATAGATACATTGTTTGTTTTAAAATTATCTGTACTTACATATCATCAAAGACGAGCTTTGTCCTTCTGCAGTCCCTGGGTGTGCTGGACAGAGGTGACCAAGACTCTGTTTGGGACTGTGGCTTATTGCAGAGAAGAGCATTTTCTGAATTGGTGTGAATTGCTTTCTAGACAACAAACAGCATAGAAGACATTGAGGAATTGGCTTCTAACTTCAAAAAAGCAACTAATAAACCACAGAGCGCCTTTGCATTGTGTCGTAAATTGCCAGTTAGTTTTCCTACTATTTCAGCAGGGAGTATGTATAACTGTCCTGTCACTGATAGCCACAAATTCACAGATATTGCTCAGAGCACTCTGTAAAGGGCTCGAGTTTCTGTGATATACAGACGAAATGGAGCTGGACTATTAGTAACCAACAAAACGCTCTGTAACAAAGTCAGCAAAATGATTAAAGAATAGACCTGTTGTGGTCATTTAGAAGATCAAGTTACATCTCCACTCTTCAGCTTCCAAACCAGCATCGTACCTTGCCCCGGGAGAGCCAGGCTCGTTTCTTTGACTCGTTTCACACCACACTGCTAATGTGTCTCTGTGGTGTGAATTTGTTGCCCGAGGTCCAAGTTTCTTTCTGCTCTGGGTCCCTGACCAGCCTGAAAGATCACTGCTCTGTAGCACAGCTGAAGCACACGTCTTTTGGCAGGGGCTGACACTCTCTCCCAGCTGTGGCCCTGTTCTTCATGCGGCCTCATGAGCCCTTCGTACCACTGAGTGACCTGCTGTGTGGCAACCACACACTGGTACAGCGCAGAGCAGAGAGCTCCGGGTTGCCCTTGGTTTATAACCACTGCCAGAAAACATTACACTTTTCCTTCAGGTGAAGGATGGAAACTTGTGTAAATGGACAAAAAGTTGGATAAAAACTACTTGCGGTCCCTGACAAGGACCACTTGGGCATGCCAGCTAGATACCCTATGGGAAGATGGGATAAAACAAGGCTATGTTTAACATTTATAGTTCATGAGCTTTCATATTCTCTATGGCACATCCAGATTGGTTCAGAGGGCTAAAGTTTTCGGATGAATAATCAGGTACATAAGACTTTTATTGCAAAGGTTGTTAAAATGTTGACCAAATGGTGCATTGCTAGGCTATGCAGAAAATCTCAGTGAAACACATTTGCTAAGGGTGTGGATCATAAAGCAATCACCTTCTACTTTTGATTTCCAGCACATTTGCCTGTGAAGGAATTTAAATTGTTTTCAAGATACCCAGTGAAGACTCATATCATTATAATTCTGAATGGGTTATAAACCTCTAAACTTATGTTTTAAAAGTTAAAACGTTTAAAAATTTACATTTAATCCACGAAAAGATAAATTTATCACTGCTAGATGTTAAAAAGCCTTTTTACTGGCATATTTTATGTACTTAATTTTGTCTCAATTTACCAAAAGCATCTGTGAGATATCCTTGAAATGCATAGCTAACGATAACTTATTTTTTAAAAATGTCTACAATTAAGATTATATTTACTACTCCCCCCTGCATTCTTAGAAAAATATAATTAAATATATACACATGTCTTTATGGGCTAGTTATCCCCACAGGTCAATTATTCCCACAGCAAAAGTGGCTGGGAAAGACCACGGATACAACTCAGATATTTTCTTTTCCTGAAATGCGCTTAGGCACTAGCACATAGGCTTTTGAAGCCTCTTATGTATCAAATAACATATAGTTTAAAAACAAATACACAGTAGATAAAATCTATCAACGGCTTCTGTAGAAGGAGAGGAGCATGGGCCTTTCAAGAAGCAGGAGAGTGCTTTAGCGACTTGACTAGACGCTCACTAGATGCTCCAGCAGTGGATATTGGTATGACAGTACACAAAGCTGCAAGGGGAGGACATAGCAATATTCTGTCCTTAATCTTCACAGTGTCCTGCAGGCTGGATGGTAGGGTACTATTTGGAGAGATGAGAGAGATATGAATCCCCTCAACCAGAAGCGCTAACAGACTCCTTGCTCCAGCATCCTAATCACAGAGCTCGTGCATAAATGAAGGACAGCAATTACTCCCACTCTCTCTGTGCTTTGAACACAGTGACTAGCCCTCAGTTTAGTAATAAGTCCTTACCTGGAAGGGCACTTCAGACACTGTCAGTGTCATTAAGACTATCTGATGGGACGAGTATCTGAATGCCTGGTGGAGCTCTGGTGGAGCTGAGTTGTGAGACTGGTGCTAAGCTGTTCACTCGTGTCAGCAGTAAGCAGAAGTATCTGAAGAAGTTGATTGGGAGCCATGCAGGATTACTTAAATCCAGGCACGCTCAGTGTTAGCCAGCACTAACAGAGTGGAGCTCTTATACAGCACTAGCCTTATGCACCACACTTCTGGAAGCGGGGGCCTTGCATTGTGCCCAAGCAAAACTCTACAGGCCTAAATCCATTAATTCTGGGCCACTGGCTTTTACCTTTTTCTTATGTAGCCTTTGTTATTTGTCCAATTTACAGCCTGCCTTCTTGACTTTCTTCTATGCCTTGATAAACCCCAAAATAGAACAACAGAACTTACAGCACGACATTCATTATTACAATTTTTAGCATAACATTCTGCAAAGCTATCATGGATTCAACACGAAGCTGAAAAATACAAAGCTAGGGTTTTATATTGCAAACAACAGTATAAACTTACATTGAAGTCTCTGGGATGTGGCTGCGACTGGATTTCACCCTTATGTTTTTTGCTGGAGGAGATGGAAGGTAATAGACTGCTGCCATTAGGTCTGCTGGAGGAAGTTAAATCATCGTTGGAGTATTTGTGTTTTGATGCATCAGAGAGGGGAGAGACGGGTGACCGAAGCATTTTCTCATTTTTATTTATTGGTATTGCCAAGCTGGAAATGGAAATTACAGTAATGGAGTGTCACAAAGCTGGCTTTGAGAAAGGTAAATGTTTTATATATTACCAAAACTTTGAATTTAAAACCTGCTGGCAGTGTAAAGTCTATTGGTATCGGCAAACAAGCTTACAGTATTGGGACCAAGAGTTCATTTACAAATTTGTATCATGTTTATCCTCTTTCCCTTCAAGGCAAATTGTAATTCTGGAGTTAATATAAAGTCTGTATCGAAGTACTTGAAAAAAATACAGAGATAAATGGCCACTTGCTCGCCATCTCTTAAGGGATAGCTGGAGACGAAGATTAGGCTCTGAAGTGTAAGTTTAGCTTATGGAGCCCTATTTCATGATTACAGGTGACAATTTATAAACCATGGCAATAAAGCCATACGTGAACTACAACAGGAAATGTGTTTAAAGATGACTGGGTTGTCTTTGTGCTCAACAACCAGCCTTTGGTAGCACCGTTCATACTGATCTAACACAGATTTTGAAGACAAAGAAAGCTTGGCTGGTACTGCAGACAAAAGGAAACACATGCAAACAGTAGACAGAGAAATGTAGGCTGGTCTGTCTTTGAAAGAAAAAATCTGCAAAGTATTTTCAATTTTCATTTACATGAAAGGAACTTTGGATGAGAAGTCTAACAAACCATGAAAACATCTCCAAAATAAGTTCTAGATGCACTAATTTGAAGAAAATATGTATCTGAACATTTTTAAGCAACACACACAAAATAAGCATTTTTTTTTTTAAGGATATGGTTTGCATTTAAGGCTAAAATTGTGATTAAGGTCAGACAGACTATTTTAACACAATACCTTCCCCTGTCACATTCCCCTTTATTCAACCTATTACTTTTTATGGACAATTCTCACTTCTTTATAGTTACTGTATCAGACAGTATACACTTAATGGAATCGCAAAAAGGAATATGGTACAAAATATACTTTATTTCTGCACATCATTTCAGGGAACAGAACTAATTAAATGTGCTCTTATCATACATTTGTCCACTTATCTGGCATGTCTTTAAAAACTAGCTGTGAGAGAAGGCATGAATCATAATTCAGGAGCTTTCCTGTTTCCCACAGTGTAGTACTTTTAAAATGCAACACAAACTGTTTTGCTTTAATGACCAGTGCTGTTTATGAATGCAGGAATCGGGGTGCGTAAAAAAGATGACTGTTCTTCTTTTCCCTCTAAGAAAAATAAGATCTTCAGCTTTATTTTGAATGTGCAGGCTGACACTGTTATTTCTTTTCCCTTTTTCAAACATAAAACCATGTCTTGGCTAGCTATGTTTATCCGTCACTGTCAGTGCAGGACTACAGCATCCAAGAGAAGCCATTGCTCCTTGGAAGTGCACCCAAGCCTCAAAAGCTTGGCCCAGGGCTTGAGGAGTAGTCACAGTTTCTATTTGTGTGGCAGGCCTTATGCGTGGCCTCTGGCACTTTGCTTGGGGCCCACCTATGCATACTGTGAGCAGTCAATCTGCAGAAGCACAACCTTGTTACACTGAGAAGCCGTGCAAAACAACATACAGCAAGCTCTGGTCTGCTGGGACTTGGCAGGCAGTGGAACCTGATGTAGGTGCACGATATTCAGGGTAACTCTGCCTGACACCACAGCCTTTTATGTCAAACGAGGCCTTCCTCAGTCTGTACGTTAGGCTCCACAATATAAAATGCTCATGTCTGAAGGCTCCTCTCTTTGCTACCAGCTCTCAGCTGCACTGACACAACTGTCTGTGCATCTCTGCTGGGAACTGAAAATAATTGCCCAGACAAAATTTAAAAAAAAAAAAAAAGCAAGAATTCTGGTTTCAGACAAGTTTCTTGAGTAAATTTACAGGAGGGCCCCAGAGGCGGCTGTGCTGCCATACCTGGAGGGGGATGCACCAGCATGAGCTGGTTGCGAGGGGCACAGGATGTCCTGACACACTGCTGCTTTAGCTACAGCCTCAGTTAGCCCCCCCCTACCTAGGGAACGACTAGCATTTGCTATCATGACCTACAGTAGTGTAAACCACATCAACGTGGAAGCAGGGCAGACGAGGGAAGAATTAGAAGGCAAATATTCAAGACCTTTATTTTTTATTTATTTTTTTTATTTCTTTAATGTACAGTTACTACCAGGAGTGCTGAATACAATGTTAAGCAAAATGCAAATTTTTGCCGTGCTTCTAGGAAGCGCAGAATTAACCCCGTGACACAGCGAGCTGTAACAGCCATACTGCTGTCTGAAAGTGAATGTGACGTAAAACATATGACACTGTGGGAATAGGAATGGCACGCCTGCATGCAATCATCCACAGTAAAATAAACTGTTCTGTGAAATTTTTCACTTTATGAAACATGTGACTTAGGATAAAGAAATTGAATGCATATTTTTGAATAGTCAGTATATATATCAGTTTTCACCTTGTTTTTTTTTCCTGTTAATGACAAGAATTGCTCAGACTCATCAGCAATGTGAACAATAGAAAAGCCATCTATAACAAATAAAAATATTCTTAAATTTTAGCAGTCTTACTCTAAGATATACCCCGATACCACCAGAAAATTATTGATTTTTGAAATATTGATGATCAGGGTGTACTAAACAGCATGCAGCTGAACTGTGAACAGATGTCTGTTTGACTAGATGTCCTCCAGAGAAATTCAGGAGGATTGATCTGAAATTGATAGGGGTGTGTGTGCACAAACCATGCCAGCATGGTTAAATATTAAAGAGTTAAATATTCATCATCTTTTCCATGCTCTGCTCCTTTCAAAATCTGTTTTGAAAGTCTAAGTTCCTTGTCCTAAAATACCTACTAATTGCACAGAATAGACTGCTTGTAATCTTGAACATATTAGATCTCATGTATTCTGGAACTGAGTATTTCAGGCATTGCTGCGAATATTTTTCTCAATCTAAACACAGCTTGTAGATTTAAACCCAGACATACAGTCAAACCTTAAGTTTGAAACTTGTACCGCTGTAAGGAAAGAAAAGATGGCTGCCCACGTGGATTGGTGCCTACAAAACAATGTTTGAGAACGTGTCTCGGATGACTGCACTACTATAGCTATAATTACTCATTCCTCACACTTGAACTAACAACTTTGCACAATACGACAAAAATGAGAGTATATAAAAGTGTCAGGAGCTGCTAACTTGTTCACTAAACCAGGAGAAGGCAGAATACGCTGGGTAATTTTTCAATACAAAATGCGATAATTAAAAAATAACTCCTATTACAGGCAAAAATAACACAGGACATTAAACTGCAACTAGTTGTGTGACTCAGTGGTAAATAAGAAGGAAAATGCTTACCTATTTTCATTCATATTGCAGTGATTTGCTGTTGCGATGCTGTGGGCAGAGGCAGCTAATCGTGAAGAACTCTCTCGCTCTAAATGACTCTTCTTGATGTCTCTGTACTCTTCCTCATTGTCACACTGAGTAAAGAGAAAAATAATAATCGTGTAGGTTTTGCATTTACTAAACATCTGAAAGTATTTTGACAAATCAGACGCTGGTATTTTCTGACATTTTGATGATTTATTTAAGCATACACCTAACAGGGATAAGAGAAGATTGGTTCGTGTCTTGAAAAAAATAAAATCTGAAGAGGCAGTGTGCAGACAAAGGAGAAGAATATAAAACCTGAATTCTTTCAACCCTGTTCCCACCTGCACTTTAGGATACTTTTTCTTTATATTGCCCTCTTCACCCATCTCCTGTGTGCTTTTCTCTTGCCTAGCGCTCAACCTCATTCCTCTTATTTTTCCCTTCTTTCCTTGGCAACAGGGTCAATGCCTGCAGTAGTAAATACAGCAGATCAGCAACTGGCCCTCAGGCCAGCTGGCATGGCACAGCTTGCATCCATGGGCTCAGCTTGCACCTCCTTCAAACCACGGTATGCCACACTCAGGCTGCCTTTTGGGAAGGGACCTCAGGCAGTGTCCAGAAGAACAGAAGATGGCCCAGGTCAAAAGCACATTAGCAAGCATGTTATCAATTAAACAAAGTGGATGATTATGTGCCCCTGCTTGGTGCTGCATCCTGGCCCTGTCTGGCCTGCTCATATGAATGTAGCCAATGTTTCTTGCCACTACCTAATTTTGTCCTGCATTCCTTAGGTCCTGGCATTGGTTCCCAGAGGCTCTGTTTTTCCACTCTCCTATGAAGTTCACATCCCTTATCACTTCTAACACTTATCCCATTTCCAGAGATGACTGAGTGTTATTTGTGATCTGTTGATTGTGCTGTATTTGTTGCTTAGCTGTGTGGCAACAACATTTTCTGTCATCCACTGCCACCGTGGCTGCTGCTGTGGGGTTAACATAGCTCACACTCCACAAGAGTGAAGATCTTGCACCTTAGTGCTTAACCATCCTCTTCCATCTCTACTTCACCCATCTTCTTGAGATCATGACAGAGGTGGAAATGATAAGGACCTCTTTCTAATTTTGCAGTTATGCCTGATAATTCACTCTTATTAGTCTTTAAGCCTTTTGGGAAGGTAGGTCATGGATAGCATGTTTGCATAGCAGTTATCACACTGAGGGTCTTATTCCAGGCTGAGGGGCAGTCTGGTACTCCATGAATGCCTTCTATTTATTATAACACTAAAACCTCCAACAACAGCAATGCTTTAAGGAAGAAGACAAAAAGATACTTTGTGCCACAGAAAATCAAATTAAGCCTTTCTAGAACAACCGCATTTATTTTGCTCTTCTGTCATATTCTCCTATTTACTTCTGGGTGTATGGGCTGGCAATATCGCACAGAAATTTCCTGTAGCACAAAACGTAAATCTTTTGCTTCTGCCCCGCTTTGACCTGGTTCCCATCACTTTGTACTGTGCAATTACTTCCAAGCTACTTCCTAAAGAAAATGCAGATAAATGCATCTCAAAGATTAGCAGGGCTCTCTTTTATGGCTCTAGCAGTGGCCAGAGTAAGACAGATACTAAATAAATACTTTCAGATACTAAAAAAACCAAACCAACAGAAGAGAAAGAAAAAAGTGGAAGGCCACTTTGGATAAATGGTCCGAAGAAACATACAGATCTGTCTGCACGTGTAGGGTAGCTCAGATGGTGACAGATGACTGCACAGTAAAACTGTTCAGAAAATGACCAGATGGCACTTCTACTTCAGAGTGACTTTTGGGGCCAGATTGGCACAAATGGACTAGAATGCATCCTCAATGCACAGCTGCAGCCTTGGGGTGAAGGGGGCTCCTTGGCAGGGAGTGAGCTGGTGCACCTGGTGGTTCCTAAAACACACAGGAGTGGCATGGCTGAGGGGTGGATGTGACCAGAAGGCTGGGCCCACAGTGGTGCTGCTTGGGGATGGGACAGCGCATCAGCCACCCTGTCACTTCTTATGCTGGTGTGGGAGCCCTGAGTTAACACCAAGGCAAGCTGCAGAGCCAGGCAAGTCCCCACTAAGATGGACTGCCTGCAGGGACTTAGGGAATCGCCCCTTGTTGTCAGTACCCTCTCCTTTTTTCAAACATGCAGTGATATTGTGCAGACTGCAGAAGGACAGCCACTCATGTTCCCTATGACAACGTAAGCACTGCCTCCAGAAGTTCTCTCTGGTTTTGCAAGAAGCCTCAGGAGAGAAAGCTGTCTGACTTCACTTTCACCAAGGCATGAAAAGCCACGTGCCAGCAGCCAGCAGCATCTCCGAGGGCCAGGAGTTTCATCACTGAAGCCTGGCAAGGACACCACTGCCGAGTGCTGGATGCAGGCACAAGTGCCGCTCACTGACCACAGATGAAGCTGTGCCCCTCTCCCCACCCTGAGCATCTGCCACCATTCCCCAGAGCTCACCTTGCGTTTCCTTCTAGATTTCGGTAAACCCTTCTCTGCAGGGGCGTCAGCACTACTACCCTGCGGGATGCTGGCCGCCTGGTTTGTTCCGGCGCTCATTGCCAGCGGCTCTTCAGGCAAACGCTCTGGAATCCTGGACAAAAGAGCCAAGTCAATGTTGACCCACAGCGACTTTACCTCATCACTGTCTTTCAGAGGAGACAGGAGCTCATTCCTACCGAAAGGAACTAGGGTGTAAAATTGTTCCTCCAGCTCCTTTGCTATTTCACTATTAGTCCTGGCATTAATGGAGCCAAAGGCACTGCAGCCGCCGTGGGGTTTGTTGGCGGCGCCCGTCCCCAAGTCCTTGGCGTGCGGCTCAGCCCCGGCCGCCACCTGCGCCTTGGGCAGTGGGCGCTCCTCCCTCTCTGACTCGGAGCCCGACTCGGAGGAGGATGATGAGGATGAGGACTCGGTCTCTATGAACTCCTTGGATTTGGGCGCCGTTTTGCTTGGCCCCCGGGCCCGACGCTTCTCGCCAGCTGCGACTGAGCGGGGCTCCCGGCGGTGCCCTGCTCTGCAGCCTCCACCACTGACACTGCCAACGGGCCGGGCCCTCTGCGCCTCGCTTGCGGTGCTTTCCAGAAAGCTGTGGCTCCCGGTGGGTTCCTCTGCCCCGCGGCAGAGGGAGCTGTCCCCAACTGAGGTCCTCTCAGTTCGCCGCGGCGCCTTCTTCCCTGCTGCCCTCCTTGGAGGCCCACTGTCAGCAGCGGGGGGTGACTTCTGCCGTCCGCCCTTGCTGCCTGGTGCTTTGTTGGCGGTCCTGGGCCGTGGCCCCTCCCCAGTGGTGGTGGCAGTGGAGACAGTGGAGGTGCGGCTCTCTCCACCACGGTGCTCAGCTGGGCCTGTGGCTGGGGTCTTCTCGTCTTCCTGCTGCTCCGCTTTCACATGGCCGTAGTAGGGATGGGCTTCCAGTGCTGAGCCATCATGGTGGGTCAGGATGGGTGCTTTGTGTGGGGTAACTTTATTCAGCCACTTGTCCAGCTGCCACTTGTTAGATGAGGGTGGCTCGGGCTGAAAGGGAAGTAGATAGCAATGAGCTCAGTGCCAATTCATAGAATCATTAAGGTTGGAAAAGACCACTAATATCATCTCATCCAACCACCAACCTACCACCCTCATGCCCACTAAACCACGTACCACATCTACGCGGTTCTTGAACACCTCCAAGATTGGTGACTCTACCACTTCCCTGGGCAGCCAATTGCAATACGTTACCACTCTTTCTGAGATGAAATTTTTCCTAATATTCAGCCTGAACCTCCCCTGGCACAAGTGGAGGCCATTCCCTCTTGTTCTATCACTGTTACCTGGGGAAGAGGTCGACTGCCACCTCAGAGTCCTCCTGCCCTCACCTGCAGAGCCCCTTCAGGAACACCAAAACACAAGTGCCACCAAACCACCAGTAACACAGAGATTTTACCCTGGGTGAGAGGCCACCCTGAGCCCCATGGCACTGCATGACACTTCACGGCACCCCATGACCCTGGACACAGGTGGGAAAGGTAAGATTGAGAGGCCAGCAGGCCAAGGAGAATGCACCACGCTGCCCCAGTGAAGGCTTTGGTTCAGCAACAAGGCTGGGCAACATGAGGCGTGCCCCGCAAGGTGGGATGTTTTTGGTTTCTGGATGAGGCTGGGAAAGAGGACAGACTCCATGAGTCATAATTTCTGAGGATGACTCACACAGCGCTACTGGCTTCAGCTTTCCTAGGAAACACTTCTCAGTTTCCAAACAGAGGAAAATATAATGGAGATAGTAAGGCTGGAAAACAAGGCAATGGTATGGCTGAGGCTAAACTAGTAGGAAAGCTAGGTTTATATACTTTGCATCCTGCACCATTGCATTAAATACAAAAAGGATTTAAACAGCATACAAAGAGGCATATAGTGGGGGGAGGGAGAGCTAACCAGGCTGCGCATGTAATCTGTCTTGCATTGACGTTATGATCCTGTGAGATCATGCAAACATTTTTTCTGTGGTGGTATTGTCAAGTGCTCATTTGGTAAGTATTGTGTGGCTGTTAGTTTTCCTCTTTGTTCCTGTCACAACACGATCAAGTTATAAGAGAGCATCTAAAATATAATGGTGTTTGGACAGTGAAGTGGTGGGATAATTATGATTTCAAATGTAATCACAGCTCAGAAAATATTATTACAGAACAATGTGCAAATGTTTTCTAGTGCTTCTTACAATCAGTAATTTGAATGTAATAAGATGAATAGGAAAGGAAAAAAAAAAAGGTGGATTGGATGGCCAGTCCCTAACTTAAGAGAGTCTTCAACTCAAAGGCACCTCTATTAAATGGAGGTGCCTGAAGGCAACACAGGCTTCCTGCATAGCCAAGGGTGCCTTCAGAGTCACCTGTGGAGGGCTGAATTCACTCTACAGGGAGTGAAGTCTCCTAAAATAAGCAGAACAGCTAGACATTGGAATTCATACGATACAAATACTCCTCCCTCTGAAGTGTCTAATTTTCTCATTATCCAGCTAGCCAATATCTACAGGAAGCTTGCTGGATTGCCTTGAGTTTATTTTTTCTTAATCTTACTCCATAATATCTTACGTGATGAATTTCTTTCCAGAGCTGTAAATCTTGAAAACGGATGGGCAGCATTTCTCTTGGATGAAGATGTATTTTTAAGACTCTTAACTCTTTATGTAAAATAAACAACATCTTTTTGACTGCTGCTGAGAGTAGAGATGGATGCATTTGGTGCTGGTCATTATGTATACACTGGACTTATTACATATATAACAAAAGGTTCACTATATGTGGAGGTCTTTGCAGTGCTCAGGAGGTATATTTAACAAAAGGACATACATCAAAAGCACGTGTAGAAAAAATATACCTCTGCCCATAAGTACAGGCCAGAGTGGAGGCAACATGAAAATTCAAAAAAATCTTCCAGGTTTTCTGCCACATGCCATCCTCTTTACGTACCTTGTCATTCTCAAAAACAGCAGTTTACAAAATATGGATTTCAAGGTACAACAGTAAACCAGTAGAAAACAATGATTAACTGCTACAGTGTCATAACTTGGCAGCATGGTACTTTCCTACAGTGATATGTCTGCTATTTAGATGGAATAGCTACACTCCCACCAACCTGCAAGCCAACTACGAAGTCTAATAAAATGTGTCAGCAATATTGCCAGCTTTGCTAATTTTTTCAGGAGTTTAAGGATGCTTGTTGTATTTTCTTAAAGCCTCAGCTCTTGGAGTCATGGCCTTAGATGCATATCCTTGGTTTATTTAAAGAAAAATTCAAATCTATGTAGTTGCTAAAACAAATTTTAAGATGTGTCTGCTAAAAAACCCCCTTCAATATGCATCTGCTAGAAGTAAAACACCCACTGCCCATAAGTTAAATTTAAAGAATACAAATTCTGAAAAATCGAAAAGAATTAATAATTTTTCTCAGTATTTTGGGGGCCTGATACAGTTTAGGAATATTTGAGATAGTGAGGGTGCATGAGTGATGCCGATTCACTTTTGCAAGTAATTTACTCAATTGATTGCTCTAACTGAAAAGTACTTTACTTTGAAATCACTTCCAAAAACAATGTAACTTGCAAAAGAACAGCCAAGAGGGAAAGAACGACCTGGTGAAAAAAAGAATTAGGAAGATTCACTTGTGAGTTTTTACCAGTCCACATTACATGCCCAACAGTATTAATTTGTGGGAGGAAAATAAATTCTTCAGTCCATACCACCTCCCTGCACAGGTCACACACCATTCTATGGAAGAAAAGTTGGTTTGTTTGAAGTGAGATATCTTCAGCAACATGGAAAGATGGAAGTGTATCGATGATCAGGTAGCAAAATGGTCCTGTGTAAGGGAAATATACTGCCCTCAAGGTCTTGACAAGAACCGGGCAGTTTTTAATTGGAGTAAAGCTAGTGGTAGCCAGATGGGTGGCAGCAGTAGCAACAATGGTCAGTGATGAATCTGACTTCAGTGAACTGTGATTTTGTCATGAAAACCCAAACCAGGAAGCTCTACCAGAGGAGAATGGTTCCAGGGACCAATGCACCACAGATGTACATGTGCTAGGCTTCACTGAGAAACAGAAGGGTATGATACGCTTGTTTAAGAACTGTGGGTGGATTCATCTGTACAACACAGACAACTATATCTGGGCTAGTCAACACATCCCTTCTCCAGTCAGTAGAGTACTCTTCTAGAGTGTTAAAAATTTCATCTTGAAATACACATCTGAAATAGGCCAAATGAGTTAGGCTCTAACAATGTCCAGTCCTCTCCACTAACAGTAAAAAAGAGGCTGAGGTGACAAGCAGACATAGGTATCTACAGTACAAGTATCCAAATTTGGGTGGGATGACTCCCACACAGTGTGCCTACGCACCTCAAATGTCATCAAGGCTACAAGTGCAATCAGAGCCATCAGTGGCATACATCCCAAAGAAACCTTTGTCAAAACTCATTATCCAGAAATGCTTTCTGGGGTGAAGGGCTGTTAAACAACGTAAGCGTAACAGGACAACTCTATGCTTGTTATTACAAAGAGGGACCTAAGGTGTAGCTAATACTATCGTAAACTTGAAGCAAGACACCCCCTTCATTGAGAGATTGGATAATCTATAACGTGCATGTACTTAACCCATTGTGGGTTAGGAGTGAGCAATCAGCTATCCTTCCAGTGTAATTGACCAATTGCCAAATCTGCACATTGTTTTACCCCTATGATAACCTACTTGTGCTGTCCCACTATCAAATATCTTGTTCAGGGCAATCCCTATACAAACATGGTGTCTTTTCAGTGCATTTGAGACAGATGATGATGATGATGATGATGATGCTACCACTACTACTAGTGCTGCTGCTAGCACTTCCTCAAACTAGAACTGGAGATTCCCACAGGTGCACACATAAAGTGAGAGGTTGCTCCTGTATCAAAGCATTTCCTGGAGGGAAGGGAGAATTTAGTTTTTAGTCTTTGCCAAAAATGGTGCATGGGAGAGTTAAATCTCCTGAATCCTATAAACAAAGGTAAAATTAGTTTCCACAGTTGCTATAGTGGCAAAATCCCCTTTTCTTCCAAATGTACCACTAAGGAAATCGAATTGTGATGTTTAAGATGGGAAGTGAGAACATTTTAGAGAACAAGACAGATACAGAAAACATAATATCTTCCCGAACCCCAGCGCTAGAACTACAGCTCTTCAAATTCACTGAGGAAATCTACCAGCGAAGAAAGGATGAGGTGACAGAGCTCTACTCTGCTCTCGTGAGACCTCACCTGGAGTATTGTGTCCAGTTCTGGGGCCTCCAACACAAGAAGGATGTGGAGCTGTTGGAGCAGGTCCAGAGGAGGGCCACGAGGATGATCAGAGGGCTGGAGCACCTCCCCTACGAGGACAGGCTGAGAGAGTTGGGACTCTTCAGCCTGGAGAAGAGAAGGCTGTGGGGGGACCTGATAGCAGCCTTCCCGTACCTGAAGGGGGCCTACAGGAAAGCTGGGGAGGGGCTTTTTACAAGGATAGATAATGACAGGACAAGGGGTAATGGTTATAAACTGGAAGAGGGTAGATTTAGACTAGATGTAAGGAAGAAATTCTTCACTGTGAGGGTGGTGAGACACTGGAACAGGTTGCCCAGAGAAGTCGTTGATGCCCCCTCCCTGGAATTATTCAAAGCCAGGCTGGATGGGGCTTTGGGCAACCTGGTCTAGTGGGAGGTGTCCTTGCCCATGGCAGGGGGGTTGGAACAAGATGATCTCTAAGGTCCCTTCCAACCTGAACCATTCTATGATTCTATGATTCTATGATTCTATGACAGAGGCATGCTCACTACTTAGGTAGTTAGTTAGGTGCACACAACTTTCCTATTTTCTGAGCTAAGGAGAAGAGAGCCAATGCCACACAACACCTGAGGGAACAGCGGGAATTTACAGGCAGCAGCTGCCCAGCCATTGGTACCAATGTCTGTGTACTTGAAGGATTGGATGCACAGTGCTGTGATCACGAGGCGGCTCTCTGCTGATGAGTAAGAAAGGTGGCGAAGAGCATAACCAGTCAATTCAGTTTGACCAGGTCAGTCACAAGTGGACTTGAGACTAAAGAGTATATCCTGCGATGATGGAATAAGCATGGAAAAAAAGTCTTGGTTGTGAACTGGTCACTACAGCAAAGGCTGTACACCATTGCAACTGGTGTATGGGGCTGGCAGCACCCAGGACAGCACAACTCTCTCTTCTGGCCTGGTTACTGCTGAATAGCCATTGATGCTTCCCCCCCATGCAATGGCTTTTCTGCTCCTCTCCTGCCCGTTCCTTCCTCTAGGCCTTGCGGCATAGTGAGACTTCCCCAGCTGTCTAACTAGGCTCAGTCTTACTCTAAAGGTCTGCAGGATAATTGGAACAAAGCATTCAAACCGAATTCTTAGCTTTTGAAATGTAGTTCTTCTGTGGACTTGAGATCCATGCTTTTTTCTACCATCTGAAATAATTGGAAGGACATCACTGTTTTCCAGAGTCTTCATTTATGACATTAATTAAGGTCATGCAAAGAATCCACGGCCTCAGCAAAGAAACAGGAGATAGAGGCCTCAGTCCCTTGTTCGTAATTTCAGGTTTGGCAGTTCACAAAACTGTAACTACTTGCATTACTGTCTGAGGCACCTTAATTTGTCCACATCACTGAAACCAGTCTGAATGTTGTCTCCTGTTCTAGCTCAGCCATTACTCTTAGTTTACTGCAGACATAAAGTGTAGACAGCTGAGCTAGTCACTACAGACTCTAAATAGTCACTGGAAAGAAGCAGACACTTTTAGGGTGCAATTCATCTAATCTATTTTATATGTATACTTTACAATGAGCTGCTTTTACACTCTAGGCAACTGCATTCAGACACCTAAAAACAACTCAAAGATCTCAAAATGAGATGAGGAAAAAAATACAGAAGTAGTGTAACAGCAGTTGAATTTCTAAATAAACTAGAATGCAGAGGATAATCTGTCCTAGAAATAAAAGTCTTTTAAGTATATGCACATAATGTTTCTGATTTTGGAACAAAAGAAGGAAGAGCTCATAATGGCCTACAGATTTCCAGAAGACATTCCTTCCAACCTGGAGATAGGGATTTCCTGCCCATCATTGTGCTTAATTTATTAGTTTATGCTCATGCAATGACAAAGATGTATTTGCTTCTTCTGTCTTATCCAATAGATGTAATTAATTGTAAGACCATGGAACTGAGTCCACTAAATAAATTTAGAGAGCTTGCAAGGATCTCTGTCTCTCCATTTATGGGGTAAGAACATGGCATGTTGTTTAGGAAGGTGGCTTTGCTGGGTTCCTAACTGTAAGTTAAAGCATTAATGCAAATCAGACAGGACTTCCACTCAGAGATGTGACATAAAGAAGTTCTGAACTGTCCATCAGTCATATGATGGGCGTGGAAAAACATGGGCCCTTGGGGAAAGCACAGACATCCTACAGCCCTGGTACACTCTAACCTTATCCAGGTGAATGTCATGGCCTGTCTTGTATCCTGAGGAAAAAGTTACAAAAACCACTGCAGCCATCACATTTTTGAGTCCTTTACATTTTCATATAAGTGTGTTTTGTACAGCATGCCCTAGAAGACAAACCACTCAAATATAACGCAAAGAGACAATCAATCTGTCACAGCAGCACAGCTGTTTTCTGACAGCGATCACTGATAACTCAGACTCTATATAAAAGTGGCTCCACACATCTCAAGAGGATATGTATAAAATGCTTAAGAGGAAGCATTTCCTCCACATCTCCATGGCTCTCGGTCCCTTGCTTGACTTTACAAAACCCATGGCCTGCCTTAGTTAACTCACTTCCCGCATTCCCTGAGGAATCACTGCTTTTGGGTCCAAGCAGCACAGGTATCTGCCTGGATGCTCTTTTATTTTAGTACACATTCATCTCTTCCTGGGTACTATCCTTCCTCCCTCTTATCTCACATTTCCTTCCCTCCTACCATGGTTCCTTCTCTTTCTTCTCTTCATCCCTTTTTGTTTCTGTGAGTGCTGCATTTTCCCTGGTAGGAAACATGGCCCCAAACACTGAGCAAAATATGAGGAAAGGCTTGCTGGTTATTCAGTATAATGTTTCAGGGTGAGAGAATCTGTGAGGCTTAGCTGTCAGGGGAGGAGTCCAGTGAGGGGATGCTTTATGTGGAACATGAAAATGCACTGACTGTATTTCACATGTATTTACAATCTTGTTGCTAGATTTTGAATATTTTTACATACATTAATGGGTGTGATGTGGCTGTGGAGTTCATGGTTTTATACTAAAGGTGTGTATTGACCAAAACACATAAAAATGTCAAGTGTGGTAGACAAGATTAGTAGGGAAAGCAGCCCTGCAGTTTCTGCTGAGCACATTGCAGAAGTGAAAGCAGAAGGTGGCACAGAACTGGCAGCTTAATTGTGCTTTGGCCAGGGCTCATCTACATGTGGAAGTTTTCAGTGCTGGCTTTCCAGATGACAAGTTTGGACTTAATGTTTTGTGCCACGAGTAATTCAGTTTAGTCCATGCTGGAGGTGGATTAAAATAAATCACACAAAGGCAGTGGCAGCAGCGAATAATTCACTCGGGGAGTGAGGTGAGGGAAGTGCGTGAGTGAAAAACAACTATTTTGCTTTAAAAATCCACCCTCAAAATGATTTCATAATAGCTTCCCTGTGTGGAGAAGCCTTTAGTTCCCTTGCAGTGCTGAGAGCCCATATTGGGACTTACGCACTAAGAAAGCCATTGCTATGGAGGCAGAGCTGCACAAAGCCTCAGGCAAGCTGTGAGCCTTGTGAGGAGCTCCAGTTTGAGGGAAATATCACAGGGCCATTTCCTTCTTCATTTTTGTTTTAAATGCTTTAATCTGCCCCAGCATCCCCCACCACTTGCATTTTGCAGGGTGCCAGGAGGAGGATCCGTGTGCTTTTCTCATCCATTTTCTTTGTACATCTCCCCCCAGCCTCCCAGTGTCGCCTTGGCTGGAAAAAAGGTCTGAGTGGGTGTAATAGCGGATTGCTACCCCAAATCACGAAGAGCAGAGGCCCTTACCTCTGGGCTGGAGTAATGCGAGGGCTTGCTGCCGTCACTCTCGCTGGAGCTGCTTTCGCTCTCTGAGTCAGACTCCGAGCTGGTCTCAGATTCACTGGAGCTGCTGCTGCTCGACCCCTTGCTGGAGAGTCCTGGGGCTCGGCTGCTGGACTGTGGCCCCACCAGGCTGCTGGCCCATGGGGATGGGAGGGGAGGGGAGAAAACAAGAACACACAGAAAGAATAACATGTAAAAATCATGGTGTTTGAGGGAGCATACCTGTCCATAAGCTTGCCTCTGCTGCTAATGAATGCTGGAGGGAGTTCAGTATTGCACTGTTATGCATAATTGGAGAGAAAGGGGTTAGCTACATGTGCATTAAATCTGCAGCCTTTGACATCCCTTCTTCATACAAGGGTCAATCAGCTTTCAATTCAGCCTCTCTCTTTTCTCATTCAACAACCAGTTTAGGATACATTAAAAGTATCAAACATGATAAAAACAGCATAGAGGAAGCAGTCTTACAGTGTCTAATGAACACTGTGCAGAGGTGAGAGCTGAAAAAGGCACACAGCCAAGAAACAGAGCTGAACTACACAGCACCAGGCATTCACAAGCAGCAATAGAGTAACAACAATAATACGTCCTCACTGGAGCTTCCTACCCCCACTTTTGTTCCTGCACACTTCTCTAACTACCCATAAGAGATGTGGCTGCCTTGATATTGACAACAGCAAGATCTAAGGCTCTGATCCTGCAGAAATGTGAGGAGATCAGGCTCATGCTTTTGCACATCAGCAGAGCAGTGTTGTCAGCAGAGCTGCTTGGCTTCTTAAAAGTTATGTTCGCATGCGAGTGTTTGTATTATCAGGCCTGACAGCAGAAGAAATGCATACTTTCCCAAAATAGTTGACCATGCATATTAAAATATCACAGTCATAAAAGCCTGAGTGTGAAATGTCCTATTAAGTCATCCAGCTTATTCCCCAGGCAATGCAAGATTGTTCCCCATCGCAGGGTGCATTTCCTTGCGAGTTGTCCAATTTGATTTTAAATGACTTGAATGCAGCTTTTACTTTTACCCCTGGGAAACTTGTCTGCAAACCAACCCGAATTCCACTGTCGGAAACTTCTCCCTACATTCAACCTGAAGTTGCCCTTTTAAAATTTATTGTTGTTACTTATTATTTCATCCTATTGCTAATAGTTGCTATGATAAATTATCCTCCTCCCTTTTTCCTTTCACATATTTGCAGACTGTTTTCCTACTTCAGTCATCTTTCAGACAAGGCCTTACACATTTACTTCTTCTGATCTTTCTTCATAAGTCATTATCTCCGGGGATATGGGATCATTTTTATGGCTCTTTTCTGAACTCATTCCAATTTGTCTATATCTCTCTGATAACAGGATGCCCAAAACAGAGTGCTGCATTATAGATGGTTCTCACTAGAGCCCTACAATGAAGGGCTATTACCTTCCTGCTCCTTGATGCGTTGCTTCTGTAAACATATACCAGAGCTGTGATGGAATATATAGTCCATTAACACTCCTACATCTCTTTCCACACGTCTTTCTCCAGAATTCCTCCACTGATAGCTACACTTTAGATTATTTGCTTCCAGAGAGATTAGCTTGCTTTGTTGTTTTTTTCCACACCAGAACTCATTTTCTTCTCTACCGCACATGCTTCTAGCTCCTTTTGATTTATTTCTCTGCCCTCGGAGGTGTCTGCAGCAACTTCTAATTTAGTATCAAACGCAAACTTAATTAAATGGTTATTCACTTCCTTTTCCAGATCATTAATAAGGCTGTTAAATAAACCCCACATGAAACACACCGGTACCCTAACAACCAACTCTTTCCAACTCCATTCACCAATGTTTATCATCACCCTTGTTTATGCTCCATCAGTCCAATATCATGGCTAATGCAATGTGAACTTTGGAGACGCATTTTGTGAGAAATAATATCTAATAATTAATTACAGTTCAGCTATGTTGCACCCAATGAATCGCCTTTACTTACTAACGGTGCATTTCTTTCTGGAGAACTGGTATCTGCTACCTGACACAAGCCACATACGACAGGCAAGTTCTGGGGCAGGAAAAGAGGCCAGCCCCTCAGAGATGTGGTTTCAGGTCTGTGATTCCCCATGGTGCACACTTTCCAGTCGCATCCCTGCCTCCCTTAACATATGCCAACCTTTCCCCACTGGACCACTGGTCCCATACAAGACAGCACTCCAACCACATCGCCTTCAAGAAGTGCCTGCGTACACCCTTGAGAGGCAAGAGGTCTGCCAACATACACAGGCACTAAATGTCCCAATTACTATATATGCCTTTGAAAACTTGCTTTCTGCTGGTTTTGATGTTATTCATCATGTCCCTTTTTGTCTGGCCAGGTAGGTGCGGGAAAACGCAAGATTTTAGGCAGCCATTTGTATAACAGCATTAAGGTGCCTGAAACAGCAACAGCTAACAAGCTTGAGAAAATTTTCCGTCCCAGAGAAGGAAAATTGATGTTTTGTGCACTACTTTGGGACAATGTACTTTTCCACTTGTACAGGTTTCCCAGTAAACTCCAGATCTACACTGCTCACTTATATTAACAGATTATAGTCAATCCCTTGCTAATAAAATAGTAAGAGCTATATAGAGGCCTTTGTGAGTAGGTGTTCTGGTTTTGATTTTTTTTTTTTAAGGGAATATGAAAAGGTAAGAGCCTTTTCTGAACAGTGTAGCTTAGGGAATGCTTTTGACAGTGTCCAGCTCTGATGGATTCCCCATCCTCTCCACAACAGCATTGTGACTGCTGCCTGAAAAGTTCTTCAACATCACAGAACATCTGCACATTTATGTCCTGCCCCTAGTGATTGTGGTTTTAATTTTTAAACCATATTTTTTGTTTGGCATTGACTGAAGTATTCAGAATTGCTATATAGGGGATGAGGGAGAAAAAAACCCCACGGTAATATTTCTTTCCTGTTGTGACACGAAATGTTTTTCTAGGCTGCTGAATAGCAATTGTTACTACAGCCATAGATATAAAATATAACTGTTGGACTCTTCACAAACATCTGGAAATCTATGTTTGCTGCTCTAATGGTAGCCAATATACTAAAGAAACTTAACAACATTACAATATTTTCCCACTTATGCTGATACTGTTGAAGTCCCCTGTTCCCTTTCTACCTTTTCCATTTTTAAAATACAGTGAATTTTTATAAGGACTCTCATTACATTACAGTGACCAGAGTGAAAACATCTACACATTTCTCCATGCTTCCTTAGAAAAAGTGACCATTATTTGAAATTTGTGACTTCCATTTTGGATTGTTCTCTCTGAAGTATGTACGCAAGATCATTCAGTCAAAACAAAATACCGATTTGCATTTTAATGACTGTGGCACATAACACTCATGCATATTTTGCTACTGCCTTATGCCCCAGAATTAATTACTACCTCATAGAAATGATAATTTTATTTTAAACAATTAAACAACAATTTGGGTAAGAACCGTACGCACCCTCTGGCTTTAGAGAGAGTAAATACATTGTAAAGGTGCTAGAAACCCAGTAAAGCTCTTCATAACCAACAAAACAGTTGAAGCTTCTGGCCATAGTCGTCAGCCATTCTGACTGCATGGGACTTGCTGGACATCTTGTAGCATCAATGTTTCTTAGATGTGGAGGCTCAGAAATACCTTGACTTGGGGAGATTAATACTTCTTCCCCACTCAAACCAATTTGAGATCCAAGTGGAGAAGGGGAGTCACCTCACTCCCCGGAAGAACTCGAGGTGTTAGGTGTGGCAGGACCTGTTATTAGAGCCATGGGGCTGCATGGCCATGGCCAGTCACTAAACAGCACCAAGGTGGTTTTAACACTTGCACAGGAAGGTGCAGATGTTTGCTACCCGGTCAGCAGAGAAAGATTCCCAAATCAGATTGCCTCAGCTGCCCTCAAGAGATCTCTTTGAGGTTAGTTAGACCAGATTTGGGCCCTACTCCATGCTTCCTATTAAGCTACTGCTTACATTTGTGCTGTTTGTCATGATAATAAATCATGGTGTTGAGCACAGGGCACCAAAAATTCCTGGGTAGCTAGGCATGTGCTACATTGCAGGAGTTCAGTCTCAATGTTTCAAAGGCGGAAAACATGGATCCTCGATCAAGGTACACGTAAAACAGATGCAGTTCTTTACCAAACTGCAGGTAGTTGATAACACTATTAAATTGATTCAAGAGGGAAAATTTACTAAAGAATTCTAGTTCTTCATTGCATTGCAACATGATACTCACTTTACACACGTACAAATGATTATCAGGAATGCAAGGCAAAGGAGAACCAGGCCTATGCCAAGAGAACATATCAGAGAGACCCTCTGAAATACTTCTCCTGCCACAACAAAGGCTTTGAACATGCCCATGCTTCATATTTTGGGATCCAGATAGTCTGTGTAATTCCACTTTACAGCAATTGCATCCAGAGCCTTCCTATCAAAAAGCTCTGTAATACAATCAGACACTATCTGTCATATATATATATATATCTTTTTCTGGAAATGGGACAATATTTAGCCAGTGCCATCAGTATCGTTGTCATCACTTAAATTATTTTTCTTCTAGCCTTCACTCTACAGTGAGACCATCCACCAGGCACTGTCCTACTACTGAGTAACCCAGGCCACCTTTATGAAAGAGCAATGCTACGATTAGTATAAAGATCTGACCTGAAGAAACCAATGACACTGTTAAGGATCATGTCAATGTTGAGAGGTAAACACGGAGAAGGTGATCTAAATTTGCAGATGTCATAACTGCAGGAGAAAATCCTAAGACTATATGAATGCTTCAGGTATTTGTAATGCCCAGAAAGTCTACTACTGTCTTGAAGAACAAAGACAATTGTGGGAAAACGACACTGAAACAGCCAGCCAGCCCCTTGGCTAGCATAAACTGTCACAGCTCCATTGACTTCAATTAGGCAACACTGTTTTAAGTCAAACCGTAAATCTGACCAACACTCTGAAATGATATTTCAAACTTGGTGATGAAAACACATTTCACGGTTTAAAGGAGACCTGCTGGCAGAGTCTCTATTTTTATTCCAGATTAAAGGATCTGAAACACCACTTCCTTCTTCCCATTTGAAGTCAACCCAAAAACCTAGTGAAGGTCTTTTATGGAAAACACTTTACCCTTTGTTGTGAGAAGCAAATTCCACATGGTCCTTCCTCAAAGCACAAATTGAGAGCACTGTGCCAAGATCTGTGTAATTATCTCTGCTGCCTGGCTCTGAAGATGCTGCAAGCCTCCCATGCACACAGCAGGGAATTCCTGTGTTGGTAATTGTGAATGAATCGCAGAGGCAATGGAAATGCCCACATCTTACTGCTGTCCCTGAGCATTTTTCAAATTTTCTTTCAGTGAGGACATTTGAAGAATGCTTACCATGGGGGGGCTGTCCTGGACTTGCCCATCAGACCATCCCAATGTTGTCGCATAACTTATGGGCGTATTTTCTGAGGCAACTGCAGGATGCCAAGAAATAGCCCAATAAGGACAGCAGACCAGAATGAATATGGAAGTCATCCATTCATTTCAGGCCAGAATCATGCTGAGAAAAGGGAGATGATACCATAAACTCTAAAATCTGCATTTGCTTGAGGACAGTCAGGTATCTCTAGGGTTTAAAACACGAAGGCTGGTTCTGCACTTAACATACAGATGTGAGTATAAGCAGCCTCTGCTGTAGTTTTAGGACTGCCATATCATGTCCGAATGACCAAATCATTCCAACCTTCTAGGGCTCTGCCTTCCTCATCTGGTCACCATCATAGTCATAAACGGGGATGGCTGAACTTCCCTGCCCACAAATTGTTGGGAGATGTCCTTCGTAACTGCTTAAAAAGCACTTGGATATCCTTGCTGCGAACACAGGATTGAAGTGATACAAATTTATGCTTTTGTACCTTTGCTAACTGAGAGCATGAAACCAATTAGCTGTCTGAGTTCTTTACAGTTGCCCATTGTGAAAACCTATTGTTCACTAAAAAAAAAACAAAAAAACAGCCAGCCCTGCCATGGTCGGCAAAAAAATGAGGCTGGGCATTTCCTTTCTCCAGGTAAACGATTTCCCAGGAGTCTGTTAATACCTTTCGGAAACAGAGAAATGTTTTCATACCTCATTCCTGTAACGGATGAGGTATGAAATGGGAGTCATGATGAGTGAGAGTCCTGGAGGCTGTTTGGCTTGTCACAATATATAATGCTCCTGTGAAAGCGCCGCATTACCTTAGCCGCACCACCTTTGCACAGCACAACTAATAAAGCACAGCTGCCAAGAACAGGGGGCAGAGGCCCCACCTATATTTTAACATTGTCCTTGGGAGTTGCTTAAACAGTTTGTGCTGACGGGACTGCAAGTATCATCTGATAATGCAAACCTAAGGTAAATCAGGTCCTTTCAGAGAGTAAGGTGTGCCCTGTGTGATTGCAGCTTAATTGCCTGAATAGCCACCAAAGAAAAAGAAACTGTTAGGAAGGGATGTTAAGAAAAACAATCCACAAAGCTCATGCGCACACATGACCCTCAAGAAAACTGAATATGCCTGTGGGTACCTATTTAAGTCCTGGTTGATACCCGTAGCAGAATCACAGCTCCCACCTTGGAGGACTATGGTAGGAAAGAGAAAAACCACTGAAAAAACCTTGGCTAAAAACCCTAAACAGGCTCCTGTTTCTCCGAAAACAAAATGCTACATAGCAATTAATACTGACATCTTTGTATAAATAGCTCTATCAGAAGGAGTGTGTGCCGGGCTATCTGAGATGAAAGGGTCCAACAGACCTGGAGCAGCATTAGCGAGGGGATGAAGTGATTAGTCAGCAGGCTGACAGCTGTGCGAGGAGCCTGGTGCCAGATCCCAGTGTATGCTTTCCACCGCTGCCAAGTGTTTGCTTGTCGCTCCAGATAAATGGAGCATCAGCAGTGTTTTATTTGACCTGCTCACAAGAAAAATAAAGCAACTCTGACTTCCTCGGTGTGTTTGTCGTTGACCTTGCATCAGCTGAATATGAGTGGAGAGGTTCTCTGGTCCAGGAAAATTAACTCTTTAGTGGAAGGGGGCCCTAACAGTCTTTTTACCTTGGTGGTATAATTAGTCTCTTAACATCTCAACATACAGTGACTTAAAAAGAAAAAGGGGGAAGCACTGCCTCTATGTCTTGTACTGTCCTTGAAAATGCCCTTAGGCCAATGGCCTGGAGAATGATGAACAGCCCTGAGAATCGCCTATAAACAGCCACCCTCCTGTTCCCAGTGTGAAACTGGGAAAACATTTCCAGAGACCTTTCAGGACAGAAATAAGATGCAAGTGGAAGGAGTGATGAAGAAGATTTGGCTGGCACTGTGCTTTTCATTTCCCCTGAGACCAAGGGCAATGGTTTTTACGTGTTTCCCTTCATATGTATCCCAGAAGTTTTGTTTGTCCCCCTTTGTTTGGTAATATTGGGAACTTTCTATCTGAGATTCCACCTGTTGTCTGGTCAAAGCCAGCTTCTGCTGCTGGGTGGGAATCAGACACAGTGTTTCTGAATGACACATCTGAAAGGGGGTGCAGGACACATGCTCTGTGGAATCTGTATCACCCTCAGGGTCTCCTTCATGGTGGCTGAGTTGCTACAGAGAGACTACCGCTCTCCAGATGCGCTGTTACTAAAGGACTCTCTTGGGAGATACACCTTTTCCTCTTCTCCAATAAGCAGATGAGAAGGGATGCCCATGCTGAGATCACCTTTGTTTCTCCCTCTCATGTTGCAGAATGGCAACATATACCGAAGAGAAGAGACATGCTGGAGGCACAGCACTCAATGACCATTGAAAACCAGATTTTTTTTCATGCTCTGAATATAGGAAAGAAAGAGAATGGGGAAGGTAAGCTAATCAATTAACCTTCTAGAACATTTCAACTATATATTTTTTCATTTTGAAATCTAGCCCTCAGACAGATTTGCAAAAAGGAAAAAGGACTCTTTTGAGCGCTTGTATGTATGTGGTACTACTGTCTGAGACTGTGGTCAGGCAGAGTTTTTCCATATCTGAAAAAACAGAAGTTTTGGCTATCTTTCTGGCACTTAATGATTCCTCATAATAACCAAGTGCATTCTTCTGGAAACTGCTGCTTTCAATTTTTTTCCCTCTTTCCCACCTTCTCTCCTCCCATCCATGCTTTAATAAAGTTCCTTTCCTGGCAGCATCAGGAGTTACTGCATGCAATTGCCAACTGTCTCCAGAGAGCATAAGCTCATTTGCCCAGGTGAGAGCAGATTACTGAGTTCAGGGCTCAGCTAACCCTGAAATAAGGTATGTGATAGAAGGTCTCATCAGAGTGAGCTAATGTGAAAGTCATGAGGCTCTGCACGAGTTCTTT
Source organism: Penelope pileata (assembly GCA_013396635.1). Classification (NCBI taxonomy): domain Eukaryota; kingdom Metazoa; phylum Chordata; class Aves; order Galliformes; family Cracidae; genus Penelope; species Penelope pileata. The sequence goes on from WBMW01002667.1 coordinate 166,030, forward strand.
TGCCCACGGGAAAGCAGCTGAGATGCTGAACCGTACATCTGAAGAACGGCTTCTGGACCAATGGCCCTTCAAGAGAGAGGGAGAGCTCCATGGGGTCTCTTGTTTGCAAAATGTTAATGCCACGTATGACAGTAGGAGGGGACATCCTTCTGCTTCAGCAAAATTAGAAATTGGTGAGTGCCAGTTGAAGTCAATGAAAATAGGAAGAAAGTCTCATTTTTGTAAGGGATGAATGGGAGTGTATATAAGCCATCTGGCAGGAGTTACATATCTCAACTAAAGCAATATGCTGACTTTGTGGATAAATAAAGTATGTGAGTTGCACAACCAGAACTTCACCTATTTTGCAAGGCTTGAAAAAATGAGTGAAAAAGAACGTAGCTGAGTTAAGTTGGAATTGAACCTTCTCAGTTAAATCTTGATAAAGCTGGCCAGCGAGTTATAGGATAGTGGGTTTATATACATAAAAGTTTTCTGCCTTTAACTTACAGGGGGACCTAATTGCTACCTAGCTTGGGCATTCTGACCTCCTTTCAGATTCCATGATAGGGGTACTCCTCATCTCAGGAATACATCCTCCAAAAACATTTTAGAGGCAGCCCCAGCAGCTCGGTATTTGGTGGAATAAGCTTCAACCCACTGGGAGAGAAGATGTAAAAATAAACATAATTAAGCATTGCCATAGCCCATCAGTAAAAGTGTGGACCATCTATAATGGAAGTGTCAGAAACTAGGTAAGGGAGAGACCTGCTTGGGAAGGTTTATGGGGAATTATCTTGTCTAGTTATAAGAAAAAGGATTAGACGAGCTTGAATTTCTGTGGGTAAATATACAGATGAGGTTGTTAAGGAGCACGCATTCTGTGCTTCCAGGTCAAATGACAAGGAGAAAGTGCAGAAAAGGAGATAAAGTAGATAGGTATCAGAACAGTCGCAGCAAGGAGCAATGCAAAATGTTCTGTGGAAAATGTAGAGTGGCATTAATCCGCCATCTTCAAAATATCTCATCAGGAGAATTTTCTGCTACTTCCCTGGAAATCAACCTGGTTGTTGCTTTGCTTGTCTCATTTATTCCCTAAAACATGAAGCATAGATGCACTTCTATCAAAAAAAAAAATAGCAATTCTTGCTTCTGAGTGACAGCTTCATTAAGCCACAGAAGGCAACCACTGAACTGCAGACTTGGAGAAACCTCGTCTGCTTCGGCCTACCATCGCCTTATTTCAGAGTTACTGTTAACGTAACTCCTGTCACCGCTGCCCATCTAAACAGGCGGCCTTTTATAATTGTCAGAAGCAGTTGCACCTTGCCTCAGCATGGCAGCGTTTTGCCTCAGTCAGCAGGGCCCTGAGCATGGTTCTGTCTTGCAAGACCTCTCGCTAAGCTCTGAGAGTCCAAATACAGATGAACTTGTGCAGATAAAATTACTAACTACCATAATGGCCGTCCAAATGGGTGCAATAAATTTCAGTGTGAGACAAACTCTCTCAGGTTTTACTGACTCTTAATGCTGCTGCTGCCAGCTTTAGTGTTACTCTTTGACTCAAGCCATATTCTGTTGTCTCCCAAAGGTCTTTTCGGCCCGTCAGCTCTAATCAATATGCTGCCTTGAGAAGGAGCTTGTTTTAAGTAGGTTTGCTCACCATAAAGAACCATATAAAGAAAATTTGACTTCTACTCCTTGTCAGCATATATCACTTCCTATGCAGAGCAGCATTTAGATGGTCTGTTAGTCGAATCCAAGTGCTCTCTTTTATATGTTTCAAGAAATGAAAAATGCCTGAGAAAAATGCATAGTTGTTCTACAGAAGACATTAGGCAGACTCAGGAATGGCAAGCAGAACAGCTAATAAAGCTCAGAATTGTAGCAGAGAGGATGTTAAAAGCTAATTACTTTGAGATTATTTGAAGACTTATAAAAGGTTCTTCTATTCTCCATTCTGATGTAAGTACAGCCTGTTTTCCAGCAGCATGCAGAAGTATTTTAATGTGTTTTTAGAAAGAGTTGCCCAGGAAATTCTGCTTACCTATTGACATACTAGCTCAAAATAAAGGATGTTTAAAACCAGTTTTCAGCTGTTGAATATTTGTCCATGGTGCAACTTTAGGTTTTCAGGGGTCTGAGCTAGTGGGAGGACTTCTCCCATTCTGACCCCATACTCCAGCTTCGTAGCATCACACTTTAAAGCTTGGATTGGAGTACAGAGAGGCATGCACGAAGCCCAGGAATGGTCTGCCTATTGAGGGTATCTGGATCTGAAACACAGCATAACAGTATGCAGATACTTGATGAAGGATTTTAAATTAGGGAGTGGTCTCTACTAGTAACCTTTGCTGTACCTTCCTCAGTTACACTGCATAAAGTTGGTCTGTGAAACACAGTGAAAAGGTCTGATAAGCACAAACATACAAATCTACGTTAAGAAAGAGTTATGTAAATTGCCCTTTACAATTCAAAGGAAAATCAAATGTGAATTGCATCCTGTTGTTAGATGTCATCCTTGGAAAGCAAACTTAAGGTTTGTTTATGCACACACAGAATACGAGGAGAGGCAGAAATAAATTACAAAGCAAATATAATTTTATTTGCTTTATTAATCTAGAATGTGGTACCGATGTGTCTGGTCTCAGTGGCTCCCCAGCTGCACCCTCCTGCAGGATGTTATCAATCCTTTACTTCTGTAAAATGTGCTACCAGCTAGTAGGAAAAGCACTAGAATGGCATGACATTTTAATAAAAAAGTCAGTCTTACACCACGCTGTGTCCTGATGTGGTTGTTCCTATATCTTCCTATACATCTTTCAATCCATATTTCATACGTTTTGTTGCTTTTCTAACTGCCATGCATCTTTTTAGATTCCTTACGATATTACAAAATCACTAAGGCATGCATAGATGCCTTTGCCTATTCCTCAATGTAGCTTTTGTTCTCCCTGCCTCTCCCAAAGCAGCAGAAAGGAAATGCACACACGACAGTGGGGAGAGGGCAGTGGAGCAGAGAGAAGCATTGCTCATCAGTGCTGCTTCTCCCTCCCTGTGCCACAGCAAGCTGCTGCCCCTCCTTCCTCGCTCTCCCCCAGGTCCCTGCCAACAATCCTCTGTCCCCTGCCTGCCTGAGGTCCTGCGTGCTCCAGGATGTGCTCTGTGAAGTGCGGGCCTCTTCAGAGCATGAGCATACATTTTAGCAGTGTGTTCCAGCAGGGAGACTGGTAAAGGTGTAGGAGTCGACGTGCAGAAGTGATGGAAGTTCAGTGCCCAGCTGTGAGGATACACATTCTGCATTTCTTTAGAAGGGTATCGGGTCACCTGCCTCAGCTGGGAAGCAGCGGGGGGAGAGCAGAAGATTCTGCACAAGAGCTTTGCAGAGAAGATGAGACAGACAGATAGGTTTCTGGGAGAGTATGGGTTTCCACAGTCAGTGCAGCAAGAAAGTAACTCCTTGGGATTTTTTACCATCTCGACATGACTCTAACCCCTGCTAGACAAGTCACAGCTCGGGGAGAAAGATCAAGGGTTGGGTCTTTGCCATTAGCTTAGATGCTAGGGGAAAGAGCTAGATGACTTCTTTTGATAACTAGCATGAAGACCTCAGCAGGCTCTCAGGCAGTTTTATTAATCATAAAAGTCAATAAAAATAGCCAGTTCCTCAGGGGCAAAGGAAAAACAAAACCTCAGAAGAACAAATCAGGGCAGGCATCTCCTATTCCTAAGAGCATCCTGTTTGCATTCTGCGCTTGAAACTGAAAGGGAATACTTAAGAATGAAACTCCCAAGTAATATGACCAGATACTTTCTCAGGAAAGGAGAGAGCACCTTTTTATGGACTTATATTGAACAGGGAAAGATATTGATGCGCTTAGTGTACAGCTCAGAGACACTGAACTTTTGGACAGTAGACCCCGAGGCTTGTATGTCATGCTCAGAATCAGCAAGATAGATTTCCCCTGTGCCTTTTCACTCACCTTTACCATTTTGCTTTTTTGCTTTCCCATTGCCTGTCCCTTTTCCACTTGCCTTTCCCTATTTCGCTTACCTTGTCTTTTTTTTTTTTAATAGATAGAGATTATTTTTAGTTGCCTCTATACCACCATCCAGTGCATAGATTCATCAGTCTTTAGCTGCCTTTGCAATAAGATTGTCAGGCCCATGAAAATATCTTCACCTATCTTATGGCTTCTCAAGTGACTTCAGATGCCTGTATTAAATTACCAGGATCCCGTGTTAACTTTCTCATCCCATAATTTTGAATAGATCTTCCCAAACAAGACCAAAGGTAAAACAAAGCATTCCTGTCTTTCTGGGTCTGAATACAACCAGAATCAAAAAAGGTGTAAACCTTCACATCAAAATTAGCTGTATAGGGTTGTTGACTGCAAAATGCAATGGCAGTTTAAATGTAAGCATTCATTTCTCTTATTTTAACTGGCAGGGTTTCAGTGGTGAAATAAGCATGGATTACGAATGAGAACATGAGGCAAGCAAAAAAGAGCCTGGAGGAGAACCTTAGGCCATGAGAGGAAGAGGAAGCTTGCAGAGCCAGTTTACCCATGGTCTGTGGGGCTGTTGGCTGACATATGTACAGTAGAGGAACGAAGCAGATCTTCTATCCAGCAAGGAGCCTCTCTGCAACATCAGACATCATTTTTGGACTCCTGTGGCCTGGGTGCGGGTAGACTCACGTGAGACCCCATGCACCAAGCAAAGGGGAAAACCTTGTGGAGAATGCCACAGGGAACCTGATGGAAACCATGTTTACCATAAGCCAGCAATGTCCCCTCACAGGGAAGGTGGCCAAGAGGACCCAAGGCTGTATTAGGAAGAGATTGCCAGCAGGTTGAAGGAGGAGATCCTTCCTCTCTGCTCAGTCCTGGTGAGACACAGCCAGAGTACAGGTCCAGATCTGGACTCCTCGGTACAAGAGAGACATGAAGTGAGTTCAGCAAAGTGCCATGAAGATGATTGAGGGATTGGAGCATCTTTCATATGAGGAAAGGCTGAGAGAACTGAGAAGGATAAAACACCTAATGGGAGGGAGTGACAAAGGTGGAGCCGGGCTCTCCTTGGTGGTGTCCAGTGACAGGACAAGGTGCAATGGACACAAACTGAAATTCAGAAAGATCAATTTTTTCACTGTGAGGGTGGTCAAACTGGGCTGCTCACAGAGGCTGTGAGGTCTCTGTCACAAAATGGCTGAGATGGCCACCTAAGTCATTGACTTGACTGAAATGTAGGCATGGCCTCAGGCACAAGCGCTACAGCTAGAGCCATGAGCCATCCAGACATTGCATGTGGGCACTTTCACCCGCTGCTCCATGCTTTAGCAGACTGCTCTGTGCTTGTCAAAGTAAAACAGACTCTGGGGGTTTTAAGAGATTCATTTGCTGTGTTTGGAACATTTTGCAGCAGGTGGAAGGTGTGGCAGCAGCTGGCTGGAAGACTTCTTATGTTTCTCGGTCTGTTTCTGAATGTGGTCAGCAGTGTCCGAGGCAGCCCATCAGGTCATGCTCTGTTCATTCAACTGTACTTTATGGCACTCCTTTCTTCTATAAAACCTTGCTGTTAGGAGACTGCTTTCCATTTTTTTTGGAGTCTCTCTCAAGTGCAGGTGTCTAGCGTCACTGCCCAGAGCAGCTGCTGACAATGCCAATGCCAGTGCTGCAAAATCGTTACTCTCTGAAGTCAAGAGTACAAAAAATCATCATGAAATAATGGACTAATGTGGCCATTCTATCTATACTGCTCATAAATTAGATTTTGAACCTAGCAATCGCAGGGTAATTAGGAGGAGAGTAGCTTTCCTGCAGGAACATATATTTCCTATTCTGCCTGCCTGCTGCACTTCAGCTTAATTTTTCCTTTGTTCACTCATCTCAGAGAACTGCAATTACCAAAGGTGATAGCCCAGTGGCAATTTTTGAATCATGAAGACACTTAGCACATAAATGAAAAAAAAAAAAAAAAGACAGGTATCACTAGTAATTAAAATAATTTTGAATTAGAGACACTATTCCAATAATTGCTTTTGTACAATAATCGTCATCGCGTAACTTATCCCTATGAATTACGAATTACTAATATGGTGAAATAACATTTCTGTGGAGAGTGAGCAGAAACAGACAGCTTTCCTAAACACATAACCTCCTGAATGACAGACTAGTGATGTTTGGACAGCCAGTTCTGAATGGCAGGCGATGCTGATCACCAACAGCCACGTGGTTTTTAAGCCCTTCTTCCCTCTTTGGCCCTCTCAGAGGCACAGGAAACAGAGCAGGAATTCCCATCTCAAGTGGCCAGAAGAAGGTTTCACATTATTAAAATAGATGATTTCCTTTATCCCAGAGCCTCCGAGGAGCATAAATTGTGAACAACATCAAAGCAAGTGAAAAGTTTTAGAGCAGACTGTCAAAGAGACTGCTGGGGTTTCCTCGGTAGGTTTCCATTTTTAAGGGGTCTCAGCAATTTACTTTCCTTCTCAAAACAATTCCATATGTCTGCAGATTATTTAAGGTTGTTTTGATTTTTGTTGTCATGGGTTTTAAAGACACAATATCACAATTATTTAACATAGGGAAATAAAGTTAGACAGATAGCGCCTGCAGTTACAAATTACTGGGATGATCTCATGGACTAAGACTTTGCACACTTGGTCTGTGCTCTCTGGGGTTAGACAGCATGATCCTAGACGAAATGAAAAACAGCATGGCTATCTGGAAACAAGTATTGGTCCAACGCTGCACAAATACAGCAACTAACTGTTCAGGTTACCATAACTGATTTTACAGAGTGAAACATACCGGCAGTTGTGACACAAGAGTAAGGGCTATGAAATACATTGGCTCAGATTTGAAGTGGACCCCAGGCAACTTTGTTTAACGAGTATTGGAATTCATCTACTAAAAAGCACAAAGGCCTGCTGTGGTCTTAAAACAAAAGACATTGGGGCAAACTGTGAATGGATTCACATTAGCTTCCTAACTGAAGGTGAAGAAGAGACTATTATTAGACAAGACACGGAGAGAGCATGCACCAACGAGGTTATCAGAGAGCCCCAAGGAGTTGGTTCCTGCTGAGCGTAGGTTTTCAGTGCTTTCCCTACATGGGAGGGTTGGCATTAGTCACTGAGTCATGGACCATGCAGGAGACCAGTGGGTCTCAACCCAGCCAGAAGACCCCACCTGCAAGGCTGCAGGTATATTCAGCAGCAATCTACAAACTAGATACCAGGCTGTATTGGCCATATCTAGGAAACCAGGCCCCACCTATGTAATGAACTAAGCAGGAAAATGGAAGGGGCTGTGAGGTGCATTGCCAGTACTCCGGCTTGTAGGGTCATCTGAGAGTAGGGGAAACCATGCCTCTCAGCTGTACCCTGTCTCGTCTCCCCCTAAAGTCTGTGGAGAACCTGACCAAAGGGCCCCAGGTCTCCTGACAGAGGGAGACTGTCCAACCAAGTCAAATGCCTGCAATGTGTGGCCAAGCAGGAGAAGCCAGTGTGAGCTCTATCATTACTCTTGCCCAAGCTTCTGTTGGGTATTGCTGGCAGCCAGCAACCATGCAAAATAAAGATCCTTCACAAGAAAGCACAAGTCTGAACAGCTTCTTTTTCCTTTAAGAGAAGGATCTCTCATTTCACATACGCATGAGTACGTAGGTGGCCAAGAAAAGAAAAAGGGAAAAAGGTCTCTGTTAATTGTTTCCTAGCCTAGCAGCAAATGCCAGACTCTTAAATCTGTCATTTACCGCTGGTGAATTATTCCAAAAGTTATTCATAGTTCTTACCTAGTAATTCTTCAAAAAGCATTTTTCATAAATGTTGAATCTAATTTAAAAGCTGCAACTGTGTATCATTTTCAGAGTGACCTCTGATTTGAGTTTGATTATCAGGAGAGGATAAGATCAGAAGACTTATCATAAAGGATGATCAGGTGATGTAAAAGAGGGAAATGCTAAACTGTGCATCACTAATGGGATCATTCTGAGGAATGTACTTCCCGCGGCTGAACCATACCAGCACTAGTTCTCCACACACCACTGACAAGGAGTGAAGAGTGTTGTCCTTGATTGCTGTGGTCAGTGCCTTGCACCAAATGGAACATTCAGGGAGGAACTTGGTCGAAACAGGAGCTGGCTTCTCTTCAGTTTTTCTCCATGCAAAACTAACTGGAAGTAGTTCCATCTCATGGCAGGCTTATAATTTAAAGCTGATTACCTTCTGCTGCATTAAATGTGGTGAGGTGGTGTGTTTTTTTTTGATAACTCAAAGCTCTGATTCATTGGTTCGGGTCTTGATTATGACCTTGATTTGATGACTGTGTTGCCCGTCGTTAATTAGCTTGCTGCGGTTCTACTAATACGGTGATGTGTTTCACATTTGTTTGCTTAGTTGTATTGTACAGGGCTGGCTCATTTGGTCCAGCTGTAACATGAGTCATGTCAACCAAAGATGCATGTAACTTGAATAAGATACTTCCCAGCCGTGTTGCTCTGCAACCAAATAAATAACTCTACCTCCTACAAGATGGTAGCAAGATCAAAACAAAGCTATTGAAATGCTGCCTTAGTTAGCAATTTAACTAAGAACCCCTCAAGGTTGCAATACTACCTTTAACAAGCTCTTTACCAGGTGCAAGACAAACCTAAGGCAACTGCTTCCTAACCACGCAAACCCCTTTCACATCTTGGCTTTGGAAACATATGTTGTTAATTTTAGAATTGCATTTGCCATGTGAGTTGGGTGTCACTTCTGAAAAAAAAAAAAAGAAAAGGGTGACTTTTGGGGAGTAATTATTTTTCAGCACAGGTGCAGAGAGTACATTTAAGCACCTCAAATGTTCATACATTTATTCATACTAAGCTTTGACTCAATCAAACTGCAACTTACCACAACCCAAAAACTGTCATCAAACCTCTTCTTGCAGGCATGGTACGGCCTTAATAAAAAGTAGTGTAGAATTTCTTAGTTTAACAGAGGCTCATCTTTTCTCCTTCCAGTTTGTACATTCCCCCATGTTCTCCCTTTTCACATTGGCCAGACCAACCACGTTTCATCATTTCATCCTTGCAGCCTTTGGGTTAACTGGAGAAGTGACTGACAGGTCCAGGCAGTTATGGACTCTGCGGTTACCAGTTCTTTCAAGCTAATCTCCCAGTTTAACAGGAGAACACTGCTGCATGACATCCCTGTGCAGTTCAACTCCAAAGAAACCAAGAGTACATTGTGGCACTGTGATATGTCTTCTCCACATGGGGCAGCAGCAATTCATTTTCTGGATGTTCCCTCACTGGATCAGAAAGGGCATTCAAAGAGATTTCTGTAATGTATTTAAAAGGCTGATGTGGTGAATTACTGGCGTATGAATAATTCAAAACAGATCTCCAATTTACTGCTGCTCCATGGTAATACCAGACTTTTGGCCATAAAAACAACCCTAATAATTTGGGTAGGGTAAGTTTGTTCTAATTGCCTGGTCTAATCAACCTGGGAGATCTTATGCAGCTAGAGAATGACAGCAATGTACAGTGGCCAATGACAGAAATTTGCCATGTCTCTTGTAATACTAACAAATGGTTAATACTACGTTTTGATCAAATGTAAGAAAATGATTAACTGCATTTCATTGAAAATTATGTGGTGTTGGCTCAGTTTAGCTTCCTACACCGAATGCTAAGGCACTTCCCTGCTTTAACACTGCCCTTTGTCTGCATGGCTGAAGAATATGCATGGGAATAGTACAAGGCTCCAGGAGCAGGGCAGACAGCCTTGCAGCATAGCTGAGACATTCCTGGATAATCAGGTATCAACCTCACACTTTTCACCAGCATTAAATCACTCATAATCATTTAGGAAAATGCATAAATTTTTACATGATACTCAGAAAATATTGGCAGTCTGCGGTTAAAATTCAGCGGCAGCTGACAAGCAGACAACATGCTAATACAGAAAATGGTATAAAAAGACAAGTTGAACCAAAGGTCACAGTATGTCTCTGTATCAATTACAGAGCGATAATCTCAGAGGAGCATTTAGGTTTTGCTGTCTTCTCAAACTGTTCCCTGGGCTTGCACAACCAACTCTGCAGTTGTTTTCAGTTTAAACAGAGAGAGGTGCTGTGCTGTGAATCCCTCCAGGAGGAGGAGGAGGGAAGGTGACCTGACAGAGCCTCAAAAGAGGTTCTTCTGAGAGCTCCACCTTTCAACATCCCTATTTCAAAAATATGGGCTATGGCCTTCATGTCAGAAGCCCAACACCCTTCTTTTCTGTGCACTGCCCCTCCTCCAGCAGGTCCTGGGAGGTGTTTGCCCAAGGGGTTTGCACCAAGGGGATTCAAGCTGGAAAAACGAGCGTGCTGCTTGCTATTAGTTTCAGCACACTGGGAATCTGCCAGGCTTTTACAAAACTGCTCATTTTTGAGCAGAGGACAAGCTCTATCTTATTAAGTGAAAACAATAGAGTGAAAAGTTGGAAATTGCCAGGAAGCCTGGGAAAGACTGACACTCAGCCGAGATTTCATCCCATGTTTTCCTGTTGACCTCACAGGCTCTCAACACAAGAGCACTGAGTACATTAAAGAAAGGCCACAGTCTCATTTGGTCCTCTGAACATTGGCAATATGTTATGAGGACAATATACAAGCTTGAAAGGGAAAAACTGCAGCAATGTCCTCATGCCCTGGAGGTTTTGTCTGGTGTGATGCTGTTTAACCAGAGCTCTGTAAGGTTTTAAATGGCTATAGGAGATTTATAGTGGGTCATGACCAGATCTCTTTTCAGGGCAAAGTTTGAAAAGTCTATTTGTCTCAAATTTTAAAAAAAAGAGTCTGGTAATTCTCCAAGGTTTTTCCTCTTCCTTCAGGCAACTATTTTAGCCTGGCCAGAGCTCCTAAGCCCTTCACAAGAGCCCTTTTAATGTGGGAAATATTGTCCTAGTGTCTGCTATCAAAGGAATAATATTGTAGATACAAATATTTACAAACTCTCTCTAGCTCCACACGGTCAGTATCAAGATTAAATTTTAGAAGAAGGAACATGACGACCTTAAAAGAAGCAGCTTCAGGAAATTGGTATTTGAGGGCATTATTAGCACGAATGAGTGATGGCACTCGCAGGGAACCAAAGGGAGGAGACTCAAGGGGCAGGCAGACATCCTCCACAGTCACCCTGCTGCAGGGCAGGTGGCCGAGCCTGTGTTGGTGGCAGTGCTGTCCCCTCACTGCCACTTGGCCAGCTTATGTCCCACCATGTGCTGGCAAGAGGCTTATGCTGGTGTCTGTGGGACCATAAAACCACACAACTATTCTGTCCCTCATTGTGGGCATCTTTCCCATGTGGTGGGAAGGGGGGCCAACCCCTCTAGCAATGGAGGCCATGTCAGACTTTTGGCAGTAGGTGACCTGGGGAAGGCTCCAGGTGCACTGGTAGGGTTTGAGTGGTTTTGAGGAGGAGGGAAAGGGCAGATTTGGCAGGCAAGGAGGCAAGGTGCCATGAGGAATGGTCAGAAAGCCAGCAGGGGAGGCACTGGGATGAGGCCCCTCAGGAAAAGGGTAGGGGAAATTCAAGAGCCCAGTTGGAGGCATCCTGGGGAGCTGGGGGTGAGAGAAGGGTGATGACTGTGATAGAGGCTCAGTGTCTGTTTTATCTCATTCCTCTCTAAACAGGTTGTGGAAAAAAGATAAAGGAAGGCGCAACCTCCCACAGGGCTGCTGGGAGCCAGGCACTACCATGAGCATCATCAGCAGTCACCACCTACCTGGGTATGAACCAACACAGACCTCCCCGGGCACACACAGCACGAGCTGAAGCCAGGGCAAGCGCAGATACTCACAAAAGCAAATTAAAGTGTCTCAGAGGATCATTACAAAGCAAGAGATTTACTTGGCAGGTCTCTGTGACTTCTGGGGTGATTTTTATCTGTTGTGTAAATCAGAATCATAGGATTCTTTAACCCTGCTCCCCAGGCATGGTGGTTTTTTTTATTTTCTTATTTTTTATTTGTTTTGTTTTGTTTTGTTTTTTTTTTTGTTTTTGTTTTTTTTGGACAAACTGTTCATTTAGAGCAGTTATACTTGACTGTGCCAGTAAATAATAAGTGAGTGCTATTTGTGAATTATTTGGGTGCTGGATTTCCACAGAGAAGGGCTTGCTCTCATCTGTGCAAATGGGACCCACAAGCATGAAGAGCTGAGAATGAAAAAGACCTTTAAAATCTTTATAGCAATCTAATACAGAAGGTACACTGGCATGAAAAGTAAATTTCATTAGGCATAAAATACCTACCTTTAAAATAAAATTTTTTCCATTTTTGCTAAAATGCCAGAAGATTGTAGACTATGTTAAAGATAGTGTGTGTCCCATTTAAATCACACCTCTTGGAAAAAATACCTAATTTAAGTAATTTCTATTTATTTCTGCCTTTCAAAATTATATCATTTTCAGGCTATAAAAGTGTAATATCTGGACTTAGACTCTTCACACCTAGTTTCAAGCCGGACTTAATTTTTCATCTAAGTTAAAAACACATGAGAGCACATAGCCACAATACGATCTGGCCCTTCTCTGACTGCAAAAAGGGCAGCCTACTATAAATAGAGTCCTTGAGAGAAGGAAGGTCTTACGTTTTGAGGATGATTTTGAAATTTCATGCTGTATCAGTGTGGAACCAAGCCTTCCCATTCTGAATTTGCCCATGAAACAAAGCCCCAAAAGAAAGCAGTAATAACAAAAAATAAAGAAGAAATTGTTTGCTCTGATAATTCGTGAAGAAAATGTCACCACACAGACCTCCTGGAAATGTCGACCGAGAGAGAAGAAACCTTGAGAATTTGGAAATGGAACCATTTGAGCTTTAGGGGTCTTTATTTCCATCAAAACAGCTCCAGCGGCTGAGGAGCCCAAATGTCTTCTCTGCAGTCAACTCATTTGGCTGCCAGTGATGGTGTCAGAGGAGCTGATGAACAGTCAGGATGAGTTGAGATGTAACTGTAACCAGATCCTGAAGCCTGAGCTGCAGCTGGGTGAGCTCTGTTAAAGAACTCACTTGTGCAACCTCTGGAAGTGCCCATAGGCAGCAATGTGCTTTTTAAAAGCTGCAAGTGTTTCCAAACTGCTGATGTCAGATCCTCAGCGGGTGAAACCTGAGATAACGCTACTGAAATCAGTGGAGCTATTTTGATTTGTACCAGTGAAAATCTGGTCACTGAAGCCTAAAACAAGAGTTCAGAGTGTGGAGCTCAGTGTAACTTAAGAATCATTGCTAGTGTGCTCCTAACAGAGCCACTGATGAGCCACAAAGAGAATTACTGTGGGACTCAGAATGTTAAAAACAACTACGTGATTTAAGCTTTAATTCCATGCAGAAAAATCTCTCAATCAAACTAAACCAGGAACTTGTCATTTTTCCATTTACTTTTCTCATCTGCCATGAAAAAAATGCTCCCTGCTGCCTCAGACTGCTTGGGTAAACCAAAAGGTTTGCATGCGAAGCCAATTTGTCAATGTTGGTTGAAAAGCATACAAACATACTTCCTCCTCCTGATGTCTGCATGAAAGACTTCTCATATGCACGGAAAAAGTATTCCCCCTTAATGAGCTCAAGCCCTACAGCTTTTTGTGACATTTCTTACCCATCAAAAACTCCTAACAATTTTAATTTGCCTTATCAGGACTCGAAGTGGGGATCAACTCCTACTTTGGAAGTTCTGCAGGGCATAGAACTCTGAACGCAGCTGTGCTCCAATATCCAGATTTCATTGTACAGCACAGAAAGAAAGAAGCTGTTCTTAGAGGAAGGAATTAATTCCTTGGATGGAAAGAGACTTTTGCAGCTACCAGGACCTCCATGATTCTGGGGTTAACACTTACGGGTGTCTGCAAGTGTCAGACGTTTCAATAGGAATCTGATGGTTCTCAAGAGAATTAGATGTTAGGTTTTTTGCCAAAAGTCTCGGGTGTCCATGAAATCACCCAGTATGCACTGGTTCTTTCTGATAAGGTAGGAAGATGAAAGTATTGTCAAAGGAAGGGCATAAAAATAGTTCTGCGAGTCTGCTCTTTTTTTTTTTTTTTTTTTTTTCCCTCAGAAAGTTCTGGTCTTTCCCAAAGCTTTGTTAGACAAGAAAATTGCCCAGCATTTCTAGGAGACTTGTTGGATCCCACCAAGCTTCAGGACCCTACCATCCCACTGCTGTACCTTCACATTGACGTATGTGAAATAGCTAAGTGGGAAAATGCTTTTCCTTCCTTACAGCCCTGTCAGATTTCACAGTTTTTCTCTGGGAGGAAACCTAGACTGCTCAAAGATTGCACTTTAATTTTCTCTCACTGAAATGCAAGAAATCTAGAACAGTGTGAACTCTCAACAGCAGAATAAATCCAAGTCTTCTCCAAGCCAAGGAAAGAAGAAAAGGATTCAAGTTCTCCCGCAACCTACATCAACTCTGAGGCAGTCGTGAACGAAAGGAGGAGATGCCTGCTGAGACTGCATGGGGAGCAAAACATTTCAGTTGCTGCCAATGTGGTCTTCTCACAGGAACATCTCAGGAGTGATTCAGCCACACACTAATCACTGTGGAGAAATCCAGGGCAGGGGGATCTTTCTTTGGACATACTATCCTTTCCTTTTGCCTATGAAGAAAAGGGCTGTGCTTCTGCTTCTCCTGTGTGGTGTCCTCCTCACTCCTCAAAAGGCAAAGGGACAGGCAAAGTACATGAAGATGCCATACTGAGGAGGCCCTTGCCCACCCTGGGCCCAAGCACAGCTCTGATGTGAGACTGGCCTCCTACAGAAAGCGCACTGTCTGGCCCCAGGCTAACCTCTTTTCCTTCTGCCTCAATTGTTGCCTGGGTCAGAACAAAGCCAAGTGCAAGGAGAAGATGCTCTTGAAGACAAAATTAAAAAAATAGAGGGCAATAGGCAGATAGCCTTACCAGCATCAAGGCAAACCCAAATGTTCAGCTGTGATTTCTAAACTGCCTCCATGAGAGGCAGGAAAAAACAACTCGAAGAAGCACACCATCCTTGGAGATGATGGCGCTGGTTCCAGAAAACTCCACTGTGCTAGGCTGATGGCCAAGTGATTAAGGCTTGAAGGGGCCATCCCCTTCTGTCCGCTGCAGAGACAACTGCCTTGCTGGCAGGGAACTGAATTTTTCCTTTGCATTGCTGCACCCACTCTGGAGAATCTCTGAGCTCCAGCCAGAGACATGAGTCCACAGACACAAAAGGCTCAAAAGCCCCAAGCTAACATCATGTAACTGGGCCAGTGTGAGGTGCTGCCGCTTGCTATGAATTTTCAGCATTTCCTAAAATAAGGTGGTAATGGAAGTGTGGTGATTTGTGGGAACAGCATGATCCCTGGTTTCCTGCTATTAGTGCTGTGTAAACCTGAGCTCTTTTTCTTCAGACTGCCAGGAAATAGATACAAAAGTATTTATAAGATTTCACTTTTGCAGCACAGCACTAAAAATAGCACAATACATCATTCATAGTACAGGTCTCTCTATTCTCTTATCCCACGGCTGAAGAAAGAAAGGCATAATGTTATCAACTAACTGCCCTCCTTACGTCCTCCAATCAGGCAAGTTTGAGCTACTGGTGTTACTATCAGCGTTAAAATCCCCCTTGTTTTACAACATGTTCATTGCCTGGGGGCACTGCCATTGCCCAAAGGGAGCACAATGTTCAAGTCTCATTGAAATATCAGTAAGTAATATCAATAATAAAGAAAACACAGAATACATTAACAAATTCACTGCCCATAGCTATGTGCCCATGATATATGGGAATGGTTTTCAGAACATCAGTTCAACAATACTTTAAGTCAGTGCTCCTTTGACCCATGCTGATGAAGATGGACAGATAGGTTACAGAAGATTATGCCTCCAAGGGTCATAAAAATGTAGAAGGTTCCCAATTGCAAACTGATTTTTCAAAGACAATTACCTGCATGATTTAACCAGACGACCACTTATGCCTTCCAGGTTTCATATCGTTAATGTTTGTTTCCTCCTGGATTTTTGCTATTTCTCCTTTACTCACCCTTTTTTCTTTTTGCCTCAGGTACACACATTAAAAAAACACTCTCACACTTCTTGCCCTATATGATTTATTCCCAAGAAATTAAATTACATTTTTATAAGCCTATGTTACCGCAAATGATAGCTGAAGATTTGCTGAAAAAATTAATTCCCGATCTGTTGCCGTGAAGAGTCCTTGCTAGCAGTGCACTGACTCTGTCTTTCAAAACCAGATGGAAGCAGTCCAACGGTATGATTAACTTCTTAGTCCCTGCAATTTCCTATTGCTCTACTTGCCCTAGATTTCAGGATTGACCTCCTGCTTCACTGCAAAATGCACAGTTGCTCAGCTTGATAAATCACATGAATACTTTTTTGATCACAGTTATCTACTATTTACTACATACCCAGTGAGGTTAATCATATGCTGAGGCACTTCATATGCTGCACACATATACACTCTTCTTCCCAATAGCACTTTGCATATTCTTCATGCTGCCAGCCTGCAATGAGACCTGTTTTCCTCTTACCAACATGCAAAAGGCCACAGACCTGCACCTCATCTCTTTTTCACCCCATGTTAATTCTCTAATTATCCACACACGGATTCTTAAAGGACCTAGCAAGCCAAAGAAAATACATGAGAGACTACTAGTCAGACCTTTCTTTTAGCAGTCAGACATTTTTCAAAATGCTAATGTTTCTGTGAACTAGAACCATCCGCCTCCCCTCAAATATCTTTGGGGAGCTACTGAGAGTGCATGGGGTTGCCCACAGAGAGTTGGAAAATGTTTCAATGTCACGACAGCAAACCGCTATCACTTCCTTGAAGAAAAAACACATATCAACTTTTCCTTTTCTTTCTCTAAGCATCAAAGGAATTCAGTATAGCTAGCTAGGGCTCACAGTTGCTAAAATTCCTTGGGACAGCTCTGCTTCACCTTCTCACACAGCTTTGCAATATGTCCAAATTGCATCTCCAGAGCCACTGTAGAACAAACCCAAATGAACACCAGCAATAGTCAAGGTACGGAAAAGCATCCAACAGCGAATAGATGAGTGCTACAGATCTTGCTTGCAAGTTAAATAAAGGGGATAGAATCCAGTTTTATGCAGATATCTACTCCTCTTCATTCCAAGCCTTCCACACAGCTCTTCTTTTAAAGCCCCTTTTCACCAATTCACAGCAGCCTCCAGTACTGGATGTAATACTGCATAGACAATACATAGCGCACTTACTCCTTCAAGCTCTGTACCTAGGAGGGCTAAGAATCTCAAGATATTTCTGTCACAAGGTGCAGCAGCTGTCACCTTTTGCTGCCCTGTACTGTGTGGGAGGGCTATACCTGTGGGACACCAGCGTTTTCAATCAGCCAAGCTTTCACGTGATGAAAATGTAAAATGGTAAATCTGTATCCCCTGTTGGAGATACTCTTTTTCCCTCACGAAGATAATCTTGAAGGTGTAAGCAGTGCAGCTGTGTGTTTGTTCCTATGGCAAAGAGCACTGTGTGCATACTGCACTCCGGCCAGGCTTTGCATCCCATGGAGCCCATTATCTCAGTTCCTTTATTCTCTGTTGGGACCCAGATGAGCTGTCCAGAGCCTGGGCTTCCCCTTGGCTGTCACTGATTGCTCAGCCCTGTCACGCCAAGGCCTGCCAGCCCGCCAGCGAGCTGAGTTGCTCACTGATAAGCTGACCACATGGCTTCTTGTGTGGAGGACTCGCGCAGCGTGAAAGGCAATGCTATCGAAAAGCTCAGTCCAACACAAACAGAGGTATGCGGGTGTCATGAAGCACATGAGTATTTTTGCTCACAGCCACTGAACCATTTACGTACCTTAGGGTATCACAAGTTTAACTGCTTTGCTTAATCACAGCTCAAGCAGATACTTGAGAACAAGAAATCTTTGGCTCGCTTCACTGAAAGTTTTAGGGCTGCTTGGACAGCTGCATTCCCTGCTTGAAGCGATCTATTAAAAGTCTACATTCCCTCTTATTGTTGCCTTAATACTTTACAGACAGTCCCTCCCCAGGCCTCCTAACTCAAATGGTGTATCTCAATGTTCCTTTGTCTGATGGAGGAGAGCCCTGCTACAGATCCCACTGGACTAATCACCGATCCTCATGCTGCTTACAGTATCATGGGAATGGACTGGATTGTCCCATGTCAACCTTCCCCAATCAATGCTCTTCACAGCTGAGTGCCAGATGCAGGCACACATCTGTCAGAGGCGGTTCAGCAGCACTTCTGCTCCCAAACCATCTCTCTGCCTGAAGATGTGCAGCTCTGCTGCTTCTCACAACCTGCTGCTCAGGTCCCCACACCCATCCTGGGACTTGTAGGTCAGGTCGATGGTTGGACTTGGTGATCTTGGAGGTGTTTTCCAACCTTAATGATTCTATGATTCTGTGGTCACTGCTCCAGAAGGCAAGGAGAACAACTTGTCCCTCAGGATCTTGAGTGTAGCTGGTCGGATCCATTATGGTAAACCAGCACATCCTGCATTTCATAGAATCACAGAATCATTACGGTTGGAAAAGACCAGTAAGATAATCTAGTCCAACCATCAACCCATCAGCACCAAATCCACTAACACATGTCCCTCAGTGACACATCTATACAGTTCTTGAACACCTCCAGGGATGGTGACTCCACCGCTGTCCTGGGCAGCCTGTGCCAGTGCCTGACCACTTTTTTTGAGGAGAAATTTCTCCTAATATCCAACCTGAAATGTCCTAACTGTTGCTAAACATGGATAGAGCGGGCATGGCTATGTGGAAATGCGAAGTATTATCTCTTCCATCCAACAGGAAGGCAGAGCAAAGCTCAGACAGGCTGTGGAGCTCACCAAACCTCCGGAATGGAGCTTGTCTACCCTGTAAAACTGATGTCAGTGTTGAGATGCCTTGTCTATCAGCAGCCCAAGGTGGCAAGTCAAAAAGATTTATCAGCAGCCTGCACTTAGCAGTTCAGGCCTGGATGAAACATATATATTAACCAGGTGCTGAGTGTAAGCCAGTAAGCAGGGCTCTTAACAGGCCTTATCGGCGGGACGGGGGAGCTGGCCAGCACGGCCACATGGCTCTGTCCCCTGCCTGCCAGCCCAGCTCCTGCTGTGTCTGATCCTCCATGGTAAGGATGCAAAGAGGATAATAGGCTGGGACTGTGAATTAAGCATGTCTCGTAAGTACCACCCAAGCACTGCAGGGAATGAGCCAGTTTTTCCCCATTGCAGCCAGAGAGGAAATTCAGTGGTGGCATGAGGCTTTCCTCTGAGCATTCAAAAGTCTCAGTCAGACCCACTTGGCCCGCACTACAGCACAGAGAAATAAAAGCAGCTAGGGGAATAGAAGTGCCCTAGGACCACGGTAAATCTTTACTTCATGGAAAATCTTATCTTGAGCATGAATATGAGCTGCAAGTAAATTTAATGTGTGGATTAAGTGCAGTCTCCCTCATGGTGGGCTTTTCAGCCGAAAAAGAACAAAAGAATAATAATGAGTGTTGTGCTTGGGCATGATTGCAAACATCTGTAATTTACAGCTGGACGTTCCCCATTGCAAATGTATCCACCAAGCAAGTGCTTCTGGGTTAGTGGAACAGACTGCAAAATTTAGCTTTTAACTTCAGTCCTGAGGTCAGAGTTCCAGGACCATGGGAATCAATAATAAAATCTATTTAGCTCAGTGGGATTAAGCAGGTTTAAGACCCGGCTTAACCACACCGCTCACTGTTAAATAATAACAGATCACACCAAATATTTTAGGTGCAGACATTTTTCTTAATTTAAAAGCTATTTGGGCAGTGGATACGCAAGTCAGTTGAAGATATACTAGCACTATATCATTAGGGTATATGAGTTTTTGTTCTTCTCTGTCCCAGAAACTGAGCAATCTTTGCAGTTAGACCACTTTGCTGAAGAGAATAATAAAATTAAAAGCAAGCTGTGCTGTATAAACACTGAGGGTTTTTCACGAGAGAATGAAAGGCTAATGGGGCCAGTGCATCTCTCCTGACAAAACAGGCAGCGCCTGTGCAGAGCAACCTGTCTTCTGGAAGCAGAAAAGCTGTTTCAGTCAGGCTTCTGGGTCACTAATCTTTGTGTTTGCACATAAATCTGCTGGGGGTTACTGTGGCAGTCTGAAAACAAGAGCGGGTGCAACACGTTGGAGAAATCAATGGCCACAGGTTTTAAAACTGTCCTTTTTAGCCTCTTTCAGTTTAGCTGTTACCTTATTAGCAGATCTTGAAAGCAAAAACTGAAGTAAGAACCACTGGAAAACAGTTTTTTGAAAAGAAAGGTGGGTGAAGTTGCTGACCTAACCTGCCGCCTCCCTTGGTGCTGGGACATGCGGGTGCGCTGCCAGATGCTCCTCACTGCTACCGGGACACGAGCCCCGAGCAGCGGTATTGCAGGCCTCCTCACTTCAGCCAAGGCTGAAATTTTGGCCCCCTGCTCGCTGCAGTGGGGTTCCTCACCCCTGTGAGGCTGGGACCATCTATCCACTGCCACCACCACTCACCCCAGGGGACGCAGTGCAGGAACTGGGGCCTGCTAACTGCTAGCAGGGGCAGCTCTGTGGGAACATTCCTTGTTCAGCCCAGGGAAAGGATGCTCAGAGACCCCCCACTATCGCAGTGTTTTCAGCATGTGAAAAGCTGCTTTGCCTGGCAGACAAGCTTGTACTCCTCCAGGGAGAGGGGCATGATGCTGCCCTGACTCCTCTTTCCCTTGGCATTTGTCCCCATTACAGCAAATAGTTGTGTGCTCCACAACCGACCCGGTGATTTCACCCGCATCCCATACGTTTTGGTCTGGAATTTTTTTTCCTTAAGGGGGTCAAAAAAAATCCCAAACAAAACGGTGTTTGTAAACTGCGCGGGTGGCGGTGGGGTGTCGATAATTTTGGCAGTCTTAGCCTCAGACCAGAGAGAAATGTTATTCATCCGTGCACAAGATATAATTCAGCCTAAGTGACAGGCTCTGCTCTGGAGAAATCCTGGCCTGAGCTGGCTTCGAGAGTCAATTACTGCTTATTCCCAGGGAGGCGGGGGCAGGGGGCCAGGCGGGGTGGAGGGGGCTGCCAGCGAGGCAGGGGGAAATTTACTCTGTGTCAGCCCGTGTGACACAGTACCTCATTTGTGGATAAATGTAAATCTGCTGGTTCTTTTTCACAGGCACTAAAATGTACGGCCTCTCCTCCCCCTTTCCTCCTCCCGTTCCCAAAACTGGAAAAGAAATCAGGACCATCTTAGAAAGCTACCTTATATTTCAATCAATCCTCTTTCATAAAAGTCATTTAAGGTAAATACCTGTGCAGACTTATGGCCCAACTATAACATTTACTATGGCCCAAATCTTGAATTCCTCGCTCAGGCCAGTTTCTCATTGAAGCTTATGGAAATTTGCTTGAAAAAGCGCTGAGTAAAAACCCGAAAGCTGGGTAAGGATTTGGTCCCTTGCTTATCTGCCTGAAGCACTGCTGCAGCTCCATGAGTAAAAAAAAAAAAAAAAATGGAATTAAATTCCTCTAAAAAAGCGATCCCTCAAAACTTAAGGGGTAAAAAAAGGCATTGTTTTTGTGCATGAAATGTACGGAGAATCTCATCACAAGAAGAGCAATTCCCAGGGACAGAATTTGGAAAAAGTCAAAAGAGAACATCTCAAAATAAATGAAGTACTTATTGCTGAAAAATGAGCTTAGATATATCTCAGCAAACTCTAAAGCTGAGAATTTACTGCATCATTCATGCCTTCTCCAGTAAGTTTCTTATCTCTCGTTTGGTATCACAACAAGGGATTCTGCATACTCTGTATGAAATACAACAAGACTGCGATTTTTGCAGTAATAAACTCTACACATGCATGACAAATCCAAGCATGCAAAATGTTTAACATCCCAGTTCGCAGATACTTTGGGGACAAAATCCGATTATGAGTTATATGCCACAATAAATAGGGCTCAACGTTTCATAAAGCAATTTATAGTTCATAAAAATGACAAAATGTACCTGTCAGACAGAACGCGGAGAGCAGATCTCTGTGCTGCCTGCTGGAAGAAAGGGCAGAGATGTTTATTTTATATTCTGACTTTAAAATTACGAGCACAATCAACACTTTAAAAAATGCGTTACACACATTTTTGTCACGTGTCCAAATTTTAAAGTACTAGCAAAGTAGCAGAGAGTCTACAGCAAAATGGACATTCCAGCCTGGTAAATGTAAGAACACTTTGTTAAGTATGCCAAAAACCAGAAGATTGTCAAAGCACTGTGCAGCATTTGAGGTCTGAACTGCTCTGTTTAGGTGGTTTTCTGCAGGTCTCTGAAAACTCTGCAGGGCTCAGCTCTCTTCCTTCCCCTCTCCCCGCTTCTGTGCTCCCACTCCCTCTCCTTTACCATCAGTCTCCTCCCATTCTTCCACAGAAACAAACATCACATATTTGGTTCCTTGCGCGACGAAGCCCGTAGCTATAATTACAGATTGAGCAAAGCCTGCCAGAGCTGCCGCAGACTTTTCAAGAGCGCTGCCATGTTAATCTGCTGGCAGCTCTTGACTCCGCAGCACAGGATCGACCTGTTGCTGGTTTGTTCCTCGTCTTTTGCCTAGCGCAACTCTTTGGATAGGGTGGGGAAGCATGGTGCTTGTTCTTGTGTTAGCCAGCAGTCCTGGGAATAGAAATCATAGCCTCTCAAGTTTAATAGGACTCCCAAGCCTATCCCCGAGCTGGTTTGCCACTTTATTATTATTATTCTTTCCCCTCCTTGAATCACTTCAAGCAGGGTGATTCATGGCTTCGGCACAGTAATTAGCTGCTAAGCAAAGATGAAATCCATAATGTTCTGAAAATCTACTTTCAAGCCCCAATTCTGCTTGTGGCTGCCCTTCCCACTTGTTCCCATCTGGCACAGAAGGGACACAAAGCCACATGGCATGGATGGTAGAGGGGCTGAGAACTAAATGTTGATTTTCTCTTTGCCTCCAGCAGCAAGTCTGTTTTGCAACCCATCTCTCTGGCTTCTCAGGATGGGAGGGCTGCATCCCATCCCTGAACACACATCCTGGCATCATGGTCAGAACTGGACAGCATTAAAGTTGCCCTCCTGAGCAGCCAGTGTGCTGCAGACAGCCTGCAAAGAGACACCAGGTAAAACCTCGTCTGCAGTTGCAACAAAGGAGGGTTACAGACAGGGGTAAAGAGATCCCCGGAATGGATCCACATAGATCTCACAGCAGTGCCAAACTGCTTCAGAAAGGGTTTCTGCATAATTCTGGAAGCAGGATTTTCACTCAAGGGACTTTTGGTAATATTTGTGCCTCCTGGGTCCCCAAGAGGAGCAGTGTGCCATATGCCACGCACACACCAGGCTGCCAGGAGATAAGGACTATGCCGCATCCCCTGACTGCAGCATGGCTCATACATGGGTTCTCCTTCAGCTTCAGCATCCTGCAGTGGGCAGAGAGCCCACAAGAAGGGCTGGGCAGGTACCACCAGCTCAGTGAGCCGTGGCACAAACCTGCTGGCTTGAAGCTCTAGTAGCTCAGCCGCATGCTCTTCAGGTACAACCCTGTCCAGGTACAGGGCAGGCCCTATGGGGAGCAACCGCCCTCCATTTCAGCAGGCTGGCACCATGTTTGTTCTTGCCTCCAGGAGGGGCTCACAGTGACAATTTCATCCCATGACTGGTGCAAAAACACAGAACCAGAACCAAGTAATGTAGACACTGATCAAGCCACTATTCCTTCTCTCCCACCTTTCCCTTGAGGGCAGCCACTACGTGGCAGTGTTGTTTGAGCCACTTTTTATTATGTCCCACTCTTGGCTTAGATCACCACAGGTGGTGATGCAATGAAGCTGGATCAGAAAATTAATCCAGATGAAAAATAACACTTTTCCTTTATTTATTTAATTTGTTTTTCCTTTTTGTCCACTCATTTGTAGCCTGGATGCCTTTTCTGAGCCACTTCCCAGGGAGATGGCTGCTCTGTAGCCAGAGTCCTCAGGGACCCTACAGAGATCCCATGAAAGCACACGTGGACCTTGTGATCCCAAAAGCTCCCTAACATGGGGATATGGGGCAAATGGCACCCTTGTATTTCCTTAAAATATCCAATTTTGAGAGAGGGAGAAGAGCTGGGTGCTTTGTCTCCCAGTCCAGGTGGAAGCAGCTCTAAGGAGGAGGAGGAAAGTACTCGTCTTGATCAGCTGGGAGTGTTAATCTGAGCCAGGCCATATGGTGCTGGGCTGCAGCCTCATGTGCCAGTCTCCAGTTTCCATTTTGGTATATCCAGCTGCTGACAGCTTTGAAAAGGTGATCTTTTCTGGGTAAGCAAGTGCATTCAGATGTCAGGCAGGGCAGCAGAAAGAAATGTACACGTACTTTTCAGTGAGATCATTCTACTTTTTCACTTAGCTTCTCATGTTAAGTCCTTTAATAGGCAACCTTCTTCAGCAGGGTGCAATGCAGATTGCAGAGAGCACCTCACTCCTTGCCTGGTGGTGGCACTTTCTATAAATGAGACTATTGATTTCTTGCTTATACTGTTTGAAAATGCAGCCATGTCTGACTGCATGTTTGTGTGACCCTTTGAGCTGGTAATGGCCCCGTTTCTGAACGATTGGGGAATATGGTCCAGTTGCAAGTTTATTCTTCCTCCCTGGAGAAACAGATCTATTGCCTGCAATGAAAGGCATTTAGCAACTATCTGGCAATTTTAATTCTGGCCTATATTGCTCCCATCTCCTGGAGAAAGTGAGCTGTTGTAATTAAAGGTAGTTAGCAGTTCCCTAGCAAGTATAAATACTTGCAGCCACTAATTACAGTCTGCTCTCTTGTTCCCCTGCTACACGACTTGGCTGCTCAACTTATGGGGAAATATCTGCCCTTGGTTCTTACTAGCAGTTTATTGTGACCCCGTTCAAGCTTATTCATGAATTCCCATGGAGGGTCATGACCCATAGTTTGAGAAACTCTTGCTGTAGAAACAGCTTTCTTTGATTTATTATGTTTCTAATATGCTGGCATTATCTATGTGACGATGTAAGCAAAAGGGTGATACTTAGAATCATAAACTGCCCTCACCACTATTTTTGAATAGCTTGCTTCTGATTGGCTACTAAATTTGCATTTTATTTCACATAATTAACAACATTATTGAGAACAACTCACCATCCATCACGAAAGAAGATGAGAATATGTTATACATTCTTCATTATTCCTGGAAGTAAGTGACTGTGCTGGTTATAGAAATTAGGGATAAGAAATAACTTCCAACTTCCGTGCTGCTGACTGAATTCGAACATCTCCAACAAAGACCACTAAAAGGTGCTTTGTGGGAAGCTTAATATTCTTTTGAAAAGTGATTGTGCTATACTGCGATGAGTTCACCAGTACTGAGTGTAACCCTAAAATTTCTATTCCTGGAATCAACTCACTGAGGGAGGGCTTCCCCAGTATGAACAAGGATGTTGAAGGCCAGCCCACCACAGAATAACTTTAACGCTGGGTAGGAAGCAGGACAGAAAAAAAATCCCTTAGGTGACTTGGGTACTTAGGCTTGAGGAACTGGCCACAGTAAATTTGATGGATTACTCCGTTTCACTACATCAAGAGTTGTAAATTACAGGAGACTGGCTGGTTAAAACTTCTTCGTCCCTCACCTGAAATGTTTATAGATACATTTAGGGCAGAGTTTCATTGATCTGCCTATGGTTCATTAATCATTCATGAAAGATCCTAGCTGTACCCCAAGACTACTGAGACAAAACAAGTTTTCAGCCAGCAGTAATCATGTTCAGGTTCTCAATCTCCAGAGATTGCATCTCCTTTCTCCATCCTTTATTGCAGTGAGCCAGAGCTTGGGAACATAAACAGCAGATATTCAAGTTTCAGTGTGTGTGCTAAATGAGCTAGCAAAATTACCTGAAGTGTCACAAGTTGCAATCTGTTCTTGAAGGGAAATCAAAGAGGAAATTAAATACTTTCATAGTAATTGGGATCGAGCAGCGAGGTAGCACATTGTAATTGGGACTGAGCAGTGAAGAGAATGGATTGAATACAGCACTTGAGCTGGAGATCAGGGAGTGTTGAGTGGTCCCCCGATTTTGATTGTTTGATTTTTTTTTAATCTAGTTGGAACGGAATTGCTTCATAAACTGCTGGGCTTGCAGGCAATTTTTGAAAAGAAGCAAATGAGAACTACCGAAGAATATTTTACTGGGCTTGGAAGAGCATCTTGGAGGCACTGCAGACTGACGATGGATGCATTTTGCATTACATCACTCAGGGCATGCTTTGGCAAATAAAAGCCAATAAACTGACCATTAGCAGACTCAGACATTTTGTTTTCCATTTTTTCTCTAACTGCTGTTGTTGCAAGAGAGCTCAGTTATGGCACTTGTGTGGAGTTATACCAGGTACTGCAGAGACTTCACTGAGGCGGTGCGAGTGTACATAAGGTGAGAATCTGAACTATTTCTTTGGTCATGGTGTTACAATACTTACTGTCTGTGCATGCATAAATGGCACTGCTTCCAGAGCATCAGGTTGTCTTCCTCGGGTGGTAGGCTTTGCCCCAGAATGATGCAGTGAGCCACCTGTGTTCTAGGTGAGCACCTCCCTTGTGAGCACCTCCCTCATCAGCCATCTGAACTGCTGGATGCCACCGTGCAGCTAGGGTTAATGCAAGATGCCTTTGCTGTATACTGCTCTTTGGCAACCAGACTTTTAAAGTTGTCTTCTTTCCTGTTTCACTCTTCATATGTCTCTCACATTGATTGTTTTAATTTCTTAAGGTTTTGTTGGTTTTAGTCTATTTGCATTTTATTCCTGAGCTAGTGAAGCCATGGAGAAGTTTTCTGAATGACACAACCTGATTGCTTGCCATAATTTGGGCCATGGGACTCTCCAGAGCTTTTTTCTCCTTCAGATCCGGGAGCTGTTCTGGACCTTCAGCAAAATTGTGGATAGTCCTCTTATTGTGAATCCACCTTGGTCCAACCACTCATAGGATTCTTCACTCTCATGTTAAGATGTGAGTTTCGCTCAGCTTTGTTTATATGCACCTTGCTTGCATTGGATGTTGCATCTTTTGAGATGTCTGTGACATGGAGCTGCCTTCTAGCCTCAACACTGTCCCTATGTAGGTGTTTATGGACTGTGGTCATGCCAGCAGCTAGCCCTTCTTTAGACAAGCTCAGTTAAGGCATGGATGCAGGTCCAGAGGAGGGCCATGAAGATGATCAGAGGGCTGGCACACTCTCCTACGATGAGAAGCTGAGAGAGTTGGAGTTGTTCAGCCTGGAGAACAGAAGGCTCTTGGAAGAGACCTTATGGCATCCTTACAGCACTTAAAGAGGGCCTACAGGAAAGATGGGGAGGGACTCTTTATCAGGGAGTGTGGTGATAGGACAATGGGTACCAATTATAAACTAAAAGAGGGTATGTTTAGATTAGACATTAGAAATTCTTTACTCAGAGTGCAGTGAGGCACTGGCACAGGCTGCCCAGAGAAGCTGTGGATGCCCCATCCCTGGAGCCATTCAAGGCCAAGTTGGATGGGGCTTTGGGCAGCCTGGTCTAGTGAGAGGTGTCCCTGCCCATGGCAGAGAGTTGGAACTGGATGGTCTTTAAGGTCCTTTCCAATCCAAGCCATTCTGTGATTCTGTGATTCTATGATTCTACGAATTCATTGTGCAGACAGCTTTCACTACAAGGCACGTTTTCCATACATGCTTTCCCTCCTCTTGAAACCCTTGCCAGCTTTCAATGTTCTCCTCAAGGAGTGCAGAGCCGCACCATGTCACAGTGGCATTCCCATCAGGGCTCAACGCAGATACAATGAAACCCCTTTGCACCCACAGACCCAGCCTGCTTAATGCCCTGAGTCCCCCTGGCACAGGAGCTGTTCGAGGAGCCCACTTCAGAAAACTTATCGTGATTTTTAATGTGCCTTATCTCAGTGCAATACTCTCGACTCTGTACTGTTCCTAGAGGTTTTGTTTGAGGATCGCTTTTCAGTGTGGATTTCTGAGGGATTTAAAATCACTTGTAAACTGCAGCTTGAGTGTTTCTCTGTAAATTTGCAATGTACATGTGCGAATGTGAGTTTCACTGTCTGGTTGATATTTATTTAGGATTTACAGGCTGTAAGACTTAGAAGGGTCTCCCTTCTTTCCCTTTTGGAGTTGGTTATCATCAGAGCCACATCTTTTAAGAACCTGTAAAACCCTTTCTGGATTTCATGATTTCTCCAGGCCTTTCAACACCTCAGTATTCATTTTTCACCCTGGGGTTTTATTATATATATTTTTTGGCGTACATTGTTCTTTCTCCTCTGCTTTGCCCATTAATCCTTATTAATCTTCAGGGGCAGCACAATCTAGCAACTTGAACATGGCACTTGGGATTGAAAGACCTAAGCGCTAATCCTGGCTTTGCAGCTGACTTCCATGTGGCTTCAAACGAGCCACGTCTCCGTCTCTGTCTCCCCGTCAATCCTACAGAGATAATAATTCTTACTTAACTGCACCTAAATACCTCTCAAGGGCATTGCATTAGGTAGTTAATACTTGTTAAGTGATTTGGCTCTCTGAATTACTGTATAAGCAGCATGGGTATTAAGCATTCAGAGAATTTTATATATCTGTGAATGTTGAGTCTTCTGCTCTG
Organism: Penelope pileata; assembly: GCA_013396635.1. Classification (NCBI taxonomy): domain Eukaryota; kingdom Metazoa; phylum Chordata; class Aves; order Galliformes; family Cracidae; genus Penelope; species Penelope pileata. The sequence continues at coordinate 194,717 of WBMW01002667.1, forward strand.
CATCTGTTCCGATTTCTCCTGAATTCTGACCCTGACACGCATGTGGGGTTTCAAGATGAGTTAACTTCGATCTTTTTCAGTGGAGACAAGCAGAAGTTCCTTGGTACTTTACATTGGTGCTTGGAAAGTCCTTGGTGCTTTTCATTAACAAAATAGTTAATTTTCAGTAATGCTGCAGGAAGGTCTCAGTCATTGCAAGCGAAGCAGTGGCCATCTTGAAAACCTGCTTTGTCTCCAAAGAAGTAGTCTCCTTATCCAGGAAAAGACAGCATAGTTGAAGTTCTGGTTAAACTCAGGATATCTCAAGCAAAATGTCAGTGTTATGCCACAGGCTTTACAAGATTTGGTGGAAAGTCTGAGAGCTCAGGATTAAACTACAATTTTTCCAAAAGCCCATGTATGTGAAAGTGGGGAGAATACAAGCCTTGGTTCCCTATATGCTAGTAAATCTGCCCAGTGGGGTATTGTGTCAATCGTCTATGAAGTATGTCTTACTACCTAAGTGGTAGTACTTGGATTGTGCTAGAAATAAAAAAGAAAATGGGATAACATCCCAAGCTGATTGAAATCAGTGGCTAAACTCCTACGGACTTTGGAGGAGCATGATTTTGTGCAGGAGAAATTGTAGAAAGGGTTCCTCAGTCCCCTTTATTTAAATTCCAGTCTTGATGAATTGGCTGACAGCTATTTTCCTTATTTTTCATCAAGTCTGAAGTAACTAACTGCTGCCCCTCTCTTAATGACATTTTCTTACAGTTTCTTTTCTCCATTCATTTCTTATTTCCTTAACCCCTTTCTTTTTCCATGTTCCTATTCTTTTCTGACATGTTCTCACTCATCCTCTGCCTCTGCTGTCACCCATCCCCATGCTCCCTCCTGCAGCTCCTGATGAGACATCCTGCTCTATTGTGTCTACACGAACATCAGTTCAACATGGTGAGGTTTTGGTAGCGGGGGCTTCAGGGGGCCCTCTGTGAGCACTGTCCCATGCCAGATCAGAGCCAGCTCCAGCTGCCCCAAAGGGACTCGCTGCTGCCAGAGCTGAGTCATGAGCAACACTGGGTGTGCTCCAGGAGAACAGACTGAAGGCAAAAAACTGCTGCACAAGAGCAACTGGGAGAGAGGAGTGAGTAATGCGAGAGGAACAGCCCTGCAGCCACCAAGGGCAATGCAGGAGGAGGGCAGGAGGTGCTCCAGGCTGGAGCAGAAGCTCCCTGCAGCCCAGGAGAGGCTCATGGTGGAGCAGGCTGTCCCCTGCAGCCCATGGGCACCCCACGGAGCAGATCTGCACATGCAGCCATGGAGGAGCCCACGGTGCAGCAGTGGGTGTGGCCTGGAGGAGGCTGCAGCCCATGGAGAGCACCCGCAGGAGCAGCCCCAGGCCAGAGCTGCAGCCCTGGAGAGGAGCCCGCGGTGGGGCAGGAGGTCTGGGGGAGCTGCCAACTGTGGGGCCCTGTGCTGGAGCAGTGCCTGAAGGGTGGGCCACATGGTACAGACCTGTGCTGGAGCACAGCTTGGAGAGCTGCAGCCTGTGGGAAGCCCACCCGGGATCAGTTCAAGGAGGATGGCATCCCATGGGAGGGACCCACGTGGAGCAGAGCAGCAGCGACGAAGTGCTACGGACTGACTGCAGCCCCCATTTCCCTATGCTGAATCTGTTTTGCCTATGACAGTAACTGGCTGGTGATCTCCCTGTCCTTATCTCAATCCTCAAGCCCTTTACAATTGTATTTTCTTGCCCTATTCCTTTGAGGAGGGGGAGTGAGAGCAGTGTGTGGGTTTCAGCTGCCTGTCAGGGTGACACCACCACACCTGCCAGCACCTCCCCAGCCGGAGCTGCATGCCCATGGGGAGTGAAGCTGTTGGGGCTGTGGCTGGAGTCGCTCCTCATTGCTCTGCCTTCTGCTTCCCACGTGCAGGGCTGGTGCTGATGATTCCCCAAAGCTGGGCTGGTACTAGAAGCTCACAGGCTGACAGACAGGTACAGCAAGAGGGAAACAACGGGGTGGGGGTAAGCAAGCACGTGCCCTTTGAGCTCCTGAATGTGTCAGGGTTATGTTCTCCTATTACAGCCTGTAATAGCTGTGGTATTGCAAACAACCTTAATTTGTGCTCTAAATTATCTGTGGCTGTTGGTTATTTAACCGTCCTCCTGCAGGCACACTGCAATGAATTTCCCTGAAGGCAAACAGAGGTTTATGGCCACCCCTGTGAGGGGCACAGGCTCAGAGGCAGCGGCTGACTCCAGCAAGGGCTCTCTCTGTGGCAACAGGAGCCATGAGATGGTGAAACTAATTCACTGAGCTTTTACAAACATTTATGCAAGGACAAGGGAAAGCAAGCCTGGAGATGGAGGGGATAACCCCTCCTTATGCCCCAAATCAGCAGGCATTGCTGAATCAGTTGCATCAGGGTATGTTCCCGTGACCATCACAACAGACATTCATAGAGGAATTCTGGTTCACCAGGGAAAAAAATAACCCGAGATTTCAAAAAGACAGGGTTGAGGGACTTACAGGGGGTAGTGAGAAAGCATTAGCTTGGAAAAGGTGATACCAGCAAAAAAGGGCAGACATAGAAGCTATACTAGAGCTGTAACTTAGTTTAGTCACAGCATCAACATGAAGAGACAAAGAAGAAGCACTTGTATTTCAAGTTTATTTTCCAGTCTATTTTTAGAGGCGTGCATGGAGATCAGAGTGCTGGGTTTGAATTTGCCCAGATTTTGCTTATGTCCAAGAGTAAGGCTGATCCCTAGCCTTCTTCACTGTCATTCATGGTGGTGGCATTCAAATTTAGAGCTTGATCCTGCCTGCCAGTGCATGACAGACAGTGAATTTGATTTTGTAAGATAGGCAGTGATGTGAGCCAAGTTTGGCAGGACAAGACTGAGCTCTTATTTTGTTTCATCTGACAGTTTCAGTGAGGCAGCCTTGGTCTTCTTGTCATGCCTAGTGGAAGTGAAAATTTAGATGTCACAGAGATTTTAAAATCAGAGCTGGCAAACCACAAAAAGGCTTGCCTCAGCTGGCTTAAACCTTGCTCTGGATTTTAGTTATGTTGGATACCAAAAGGATTGCTTCTCTAATACACAGGAAATAATGGACTTATCCGAGTTAAGTAAGGCTGTTACAAAGGCTATTCCACCGGTCTGAAAATGCACTCACATTGCAGTGACAGAGGGCAGAGCAGGCCATTTGGATGAAGTACAAAAGCACCTGAGGTTCCGGCCATTCCTTAATCCCAAATTTAATTTTTCTGGTTTTGCTTATCTCTGCTTTGTGCAGTTTTCGTTGCAGTTAGACTTGCATGCGGGCAGATTTCAGGAAATAAGTTTCCCTGGCTGAGTGGAGTGAGAAACATCTCATCAGAAAGATTTTTCTTCAAGTTTATCAGGGCGATTTTTGAAAGTTGAGTTCATTTGCAGCCAAGATGCAGGCTCTGTGCTTTTTTTTTTCCTCTTCCCCAGGACTGTGTTCTCATCTCTTTTTTTTTTTGCTCGTTTTCATTTCTGATCAAGCGTCAAGCATTGCACTGATGAAAAGGTGAACAAAAGGGAGCACAACACTAAAACGACTTAATGTGGTTAAAATAGTCGGACACAGCATATGTGCACACAATTAGCGCTGACTATAAATAGTCTTAATGATGAAGAGGGCTACGCAACAGCATGCTATAATTTGTCTGATCTAGCCGCTGTCTCTGGATGTACCTGACTCTGCTCTCTGCTTGGCTGATCTTCAACATCAGAAAGTGCTGTTGTAACAGAGGAGGTCTGATGGAAAGAAAGCTTGTAGCCACTTTGCCCCTTCTGCAATTTCTTCCAAAATCCATTGCAGGTTAATTCCAATTAGCTGGAATATTAGATTCCATATGCAGAAGTAGTGCTTATCTGCTACAAATTATCCCTTCTGAAAGAAGGTGTACCCATGATCGTTCATTTCAGAGTAATTTGTAACTTTTTGGTGATTGTTGTTCCGTATCCAGAAATAAGACAGAAAAGTCCTGTGCCTTATTAAAAAAGATTGCCTTTCAATACATTCTTTCTCACTTGCTTCTGGCTACCATTGAAATACAACATTAGGACTTGAAAAAAAAAATCATTTCCCGGTGCTATTTATACAGAGACACAGCCACACCGACTGCCATTGACCATGGTGATGGACTTCAGCATCAGCATGGTGTATTTGTCTAGCAGACAGTTCTGCCAGAAGCATGCATTTTCTGTGCTCTGCTGAGACCTGCATCCCTCAGCGCTCATGTGAAGGGGGGAAGCATAGGCACAGTTGCTCCCACTGGAGCTGTGGGTGCAACCTGACTCAGCATCGAGCTCTCCATTCTGGCCACAGCTGAGGAGCACGGATGTGCCCCTGGACGAGCAACCCACCCTGGCTGTCCCCAGGCTGTGATGGGTGGGGGCAGCCCCTGGATCCCCCGGCGGCTCTGGGTCAGATCATGCTCCTGAGATTTATTTCTCTGCACAAAAGTTGCTCCTCATGACCCTCCCTGAGGCTACTCTTCCCCTGAGGTCTCCCATGGAGGGCTATGGCCTCAGTTGGTTTTGGCCACCCTGCAGAAGGGCTGGGTGGTCTGAGGCTGCCTGAGATCCTGCAGGGATGCCTGTCCCTGTCCCTTCAATGAGAGGAGCGACTCCCTGGCAGGCTTTGCCTCGCTTTTTTTCATGCAGGGTGCGTGAGCAAAACCAATGAGCCCAAAAGCATCACAGCTCACCACTCCCCTGCACCCCATGTGCCGTGGGTGTCTTCAGCCCCCACCTTTACCTGCTGTGGCCTTGAGATGTCTAAAAAGGAAAAAAAAAAAAAAAAAAAGGACTAAGGCTCTGTCTTTCCTTTCGAGATACAGCAGGGGCTTGAGTTTGGAGCTGAGACCCTAGGAGGGTGTTCTGATTGCTTCTTCAACTTCTGTTTATACAATTTTACAAAATTTTGGCAGGAATCAAGAGCACATACCAGGGTGTTGGCTTTTATGAATCTCATGGGATGTGAAAGTCAAGCTGACTGGATGAACTTTGGTTACATATTCCAGACAAGCACAATGACTCTATTTATTCAGACTTGGCAGCCAGAACGCAGATTGACTCTGTGGGTAATAAATTTTCACAGCCACAAAACTTCAGTGGCAACCAACCTGATCCCGCGCAGAAAAAATGCATGCAAGGAAGCAGACTCGGGCTGCAAAAATATGTTAGATTATTATTCCATGTATGTGTACCAGGCAGTTAATTTATTTGGCTATTGATTGACACGAATCGCACAAATGAATCCAGGGATCTTTTTCCCCTTAAAGGAACTGCTTGCTATTACAAAATTTTCATATTGTAAAAGGACAAGTAGGGGGAAAAGAAGAAAATTGTTCATGTTACAATTGACAATCTCCTTTTAATATTTCACCCAAGACTGATTTAAGTAATCCAGTGACCTCTACAGAGAAGAGCGGGGTATTATAATGGGGACTGTTTCGTGTGCAGTGCCACACTTCAAGGAGCCAAAAGGCAATAACCACTGCCATTCAGTACTCTGAACAATCTTAAGTACAGTTTTGACATCTTCATGCTACAAAGCTTCAGATGCTTTCTGAGAGAGATGATGATGAAATTATTACCCTACGTGTTATAAATCAAAATGAATTGGCTCTTTAACTTGCAGATTTATGTTAACTACCTTGGTATCTGTTAATTGCTTGCTCTTCAGATATTGATTGGGGATTAAAAAGTATATTTTCTTCAATCTGTGTGGTGTAAAATATGCCAACAGGAAATTTTCCCTCCGCATATTAGATCCTATGATCACTGCCTGTAAAATTAAAACGATCAGTTTAAATGGATAAACTATGCTCATTAAAGAGGAAAAATACATTTATGTAATTAAAATTAAGAGACTAATATGTGTGGATAATGTCATTACTGTGGGCACACACACGCTCGGCTCAAACCCAGCCTCCTTCACTTCTCCTGGGTCTATGAATCTTGCTACCTTAATTGCTGGCACGGAGGGAACATGTGGGATCCCGAGGCTCTTAATCATGCATCTGTCTTGCACTTGGCCTCCCTTGCCCATTGCTCACATTCCCTGGGTCGGGCACAGCCCTCTGAATACCAGCCATAGGACCGTGGTAGCACCTGTCCCCATCTGCACTGTTGCAGAAACTTTCCATTTGCTCCATGGCAATTTCAAGTGCATGCACAAAATTGCCTTCAAAGTTTTCCATAACGAAGCTTGCCCATCTAGAAATTAACACAAGAAAAGCTTCCCAGTTTTTGCACAGCTTACCTTCAGCTATTTAAGAAATTGGACTACTTAAATGAGTAAGACTGCTGAAAGGTCAATTAATTCAGTAAGGAATATCTGGGAATCACTCATGTATGGTTCCTATCCCTTCATCTCTGATTTCCTTCTTTCCTGTTCCTGAGCTTAGGAAGAGCTCTGAGATTAAAGAGCCTCAGAATTAAAAAGTGAAATGCAATGGGTTCTTCCTCTGACATTTAGATGTGGATCCATGTCGTAACCTGTGAATTTATTTGGCAGAGGGGTCCGTGTTATACTTTCTTGGGCCTATTTCCTGCTAGGTAGATGGAAAATTTGTCTTTTGTTTATGCAACAGGCATAATCATTTAGGGCTGTTCATTAAGCAAACCTGCAGGTCTCAAGTGAGGTTCTGCAAAGTATTTTGTATAGCCAGAGGCAGCCTGTGCCCCTAGGAGCTTTTTATCTGTACAGCCAAGTTAGAAAAAAATGCAATTAGTCCATTTTAGAGGGAGGGGAACAAGCCAAGGTTATTGCTACAGGCTGCTCGTGCGATAACTGGCACAGAGCGATGGGAGCTCGGCTCTGCTCCTTGCTGTGCTGGTGGCCAGTGCTGCCTCAGCTCTGGGTGCTGGTAGATGGGAGCATAGAGGAGAAAGCCCTGGGCTGGGCCAGCCGCGCCACGAAGCTCTGGTTGCTGACACAGTGGGAGTGACTTGAGCACAGGCTCTGCCAGCTGCAGGCTGCTGCCCATTAGGGGATGAGGGATGAGCTGTGACTCCCATCTCTGCCTCCCTCCTTCCCTAACGTCCCGTCTCCCTGCCAGCCCCAGCGTCACTGTGTGCTGCTGTTGTTCTTCAGACATCCCTCCTTGTCCCTCACTGGACTTCTCCCTCTGCTGTCTGCGTGCTGTACTTTAAACTACCTAGACAAGCAGGAAGAATAATTAAATGTGAAGTGTTTCAGGATGAAATGCATTAAACAAAAGCAAACTGCATAAATATGCAAATAATTGAATCCATGTGCTGAATCTTCTTAATATAATGAAGCTTTGCTCAAAATAGATGAACTAATGGTTTAATATAAATATGAAAAGGCTTTGACTTACCTGTTGCTTGGAATATATTGTAAAATACAGACTTCTAATAACAAGGGGTAAAATAAAACCTGGAAGAGCTTCAGGCCTACATACCTAGAGTTATTTGCCTAAGGTCCTGAATTTCAGAAGTCTAGCTAGCTCCAGTTACCCTCAATTGAAAAAAATCACGTCTGAAAACTGCTTTGTACCCCGGTCCAAAGCCACCTGTGAGATGCAACTGGAGGTAGTGCCTCCTTCACATACTTTGGTGAAGGCATGGGATGTGCATTTTAGGGCAAGGAGGAAGGGAAGAGGCTCTTGCTCTCCTATCCCCTGCCAAATCCATGCCAATATATTGGGAGACAGCTTGTGATAGTACAGCCTGGCAACCAGGCATTTGGCCGAAGAAACAAAATTCAAGATCCAGCCTTCCTCTGGTGATCACAGAATTATTTAGATAAAGCACAGCAGTGCTTCAGGGAGAGAAGACCCCTAACCTGAAAAAAACCAGATCTCTGGACCCATAGAAAACATTGTGTGAAGTATCTGCTCCTAGAGAGGCAGTTTGGGGTCTTCAAAGCCCAGACAAGTGCCCTAGTGGCCGTTCCATGGAGGGACCCAATGACCTAGCTGTGGTTCTAGGCAGGTAGGCTGCCAAGGGGCTGGCCGGCCCTTAGGGCCCAGCTCATGCTTGAAAAGTTTGGCTTGAACCCTTAATCCAAATTCCTATTTCTCCCCTCCTTGGCTGGTCTTTAAAACAAAACAAAATCCAATCAGGAGGAGACTGATACAAAAACCTTCTGGGTTGCATCAAGGTAATAAATCAAGACCCCCGCAGAACATTCCCCACAAATACAGCAGTTAGCACATGCAGTCTGGCGCAGAGCAAGAACATCTGTTACTCCATTTACAGTACTTTCATGTATTTTGATAACCTTGATGTATATTTTGAAAAAGCATTAGCAAAATATTTGTAGTATCTCCGTCTCGACATGGAACACACAGCAAGTTACACGGTCGTTGTCTGATTCTTACCTGGTCGTTCTCTTCTTCATCGCTGCTTAACTTGAGGTCATCCTCTAGCATTCTGGAAAGCAAGCAGTAAAATAAGTTATAATTATGATTTGCCAAAATGTTTCAGATCTCTGAGCTACTGTAAAAAAAATAATTTAAATAGAAAGAAAATATATTTTATGCCAGTAACTCTCTGGAAGTGACACTGTCTTTGCAATTTCTTCTTAGCCAATAGCTATCAACTAACATCTTAACTCATTTCCTACTCTTAGTGCCTAAGGGAAAATGTTTACTAGAGTAATAATGGATTTTACAAAGATTATTGTTATTACAATCACTGACAAACAATTTTTGTATGCTAAGAATAATATTTTTGATGCTGTCAGGTCAGTAGTCTCTCTGAAAGGAAAATTTTGCTTCGTTTGGCTTTGAGCTTACAAAACACAAGTAGATATTTACACTGGCAGTACTGCAGCAAAAAAATAAGATTCACTGATGTTTCCCAAAGGCCATTTTTACTTTATTGCCTGTTTGATGTAAGATTGACATTGACTGAAACAATTAAAACTAAAATATATTATCTCAGTGCATGGGAGTATGCACAAGGAGTTCACTGTCATATTAATATAGAAAATAATTCATCTTTTCTAATGGGGATTTCATCCTCCTTTCCCATAACCTTTCCTCAACTTGTTTCAACTGGCTCTCAAAGAAGAGGAGTTTGTCTTTACTTCCACGCATTTTTTTACTAGCTAAGGTTAAGTAACCAGAAGTTAAAGGAGCTGAAGAGGTGCAAAGCTTTCCCCCACTGCTTGAAAAGCTTTCAAGAACGGGACCCATTTTAAAAAAAACGCCTCTGTAATAGCAATAATCATTCAGAAAGTTGCTAATTTTTCTTGCGTTCTGGGAAAAGGGAATCTGTAATTTAGCCCCGACTCCAGAAAAAAGCTTGGGGAACAATTTGAACACATTCTGTGATGTGGGTGGTCCCCGGAGTGTAAATATATCAAGAAGACACATGTAGTAATTTCAAACCACCTCCTCGTTCTTGTGCATGCGTCTTCCAAGAGTGTGCCTGAAAAGCACGGCTCTTAAATGGGCTGCATGGTGTGCCAGGTCTTAAAAGAGCACCGGGCCTCTCCCTCCTCCCCGAGATTGGCCGCTGTTGGCACCGTGTGCAGCCATACCTGCAGTCGCTGCGGTCACAGCTGTGTCCCTATTCCCCTACAGCACCTTCAGGGGAACGTGGGTGTATGAGAACAAGAGCAGGGGCAGAGCAGGGCTCTGTCTCCTCTTAAAGGCTCGTGTCTTGCTTTTCCCCACATGTAATTCTACTTAGGCTATTTTCTCTGTAAAACCAACACAGAAAATTCAAAAAAAGTCTTGTTGCGATGCAGACACCTCAAGTACGACAGGAATATAGGACACCCCTTAAACCGACAATCCTACAGCAGGACTCTGATGTTTCATCAGAAATTATGTATGCAGGCAGGAAAAAACTCAGCAAGTGGGACAGATACAAGGGATTCACCTCCTAGGTGCTGAAATACAGGAGACAAAGCTTCCTGTACACATTGTAAGATCTGCGTTGGCTTTGGACCCTGACACTTACAGGGGATCTTTTAGGAACAAGCAGCATTATAGTTGCTCCTTTTTTTAGTTAGATCTGTTTGGGAATTCCTACGAAAATAGCGTTGGAAAACATGCAGAAAGCTCAGGTCTGGAACCGGGCATTATGTAATTAAATGTGATGAAGTCTGCAGGGATAGTTATTTAAGCAGAGAGAAATGTGCTTGTTGTGTGAAAAGCAGGGCACTCGTGATGCCTCTGCCCATGCTTCCAGGTGCTTGAATTCCTGCTAGAGAGGCAGTAATTTACTGCATTGTTTAAGATTCAGCTGATGAGCTCTTCTCCTAAATGGAAGTTGAAAAACAAAGCTTATAATAAAACATTTTAGGTAGTTCTATGTATTCATTAGTGTCCTGTCTTGTTGTATCAATATAAAAAAGCATGTCTGGTGAGCCTGTGGTTAGATGCTAGGACAAAGCTTTGAAGGCTCCGAGTTGTGTGGGAGCTCAAGTGGACTTTAGGCAAGACAAAAGATGTGTGTGCAGGGATCATCCACACAAAAGGAACAAGAAACCGCAGCGCTGGCCTATCGAGCTCTCCCTGCTTGTATATCTTACCCTGTCTTTATTTTTCTTGTCTGTTTCTCATTTTAGAAGTGCTGCTTTCCAAGAAAAGCACTGCCTGCCCAGGGCTCGTGGCCCCTCTTGGAACTACTGTAAGCGTACAAACAATCCCCGAATGCTGGCGATAGGAAAAAGCAAGTCACCGTAAAATGATTTCTTGCTTGCTTGCTTTTTCATTTTTCCCTAGAGTGGGATCAGGCCTGCCTGGTCCATGTGTTTGTCACAAGGACGTATCAGGTTAGGAGAGCTTGCCAGACATAGAGGTCTACCTTGCAAAGGCATGATCTGATTTCCTACTGTGCAGGAATAACCTCAGTCCCTGAACGTCCCAATGGGCTCCCAGGCTGCTTTCACTGCCAAGTCAGACCCAGAGCCCTGATCTACAAAGCTACGCTCAGAGCAGGACACATGGTCACCAGCAACTTCAGCTTCACCTACACCAGCCCCACAGAGTAGGGCTCCTTGGACACACCGGGCAGCTCCTAAAGCCCAGGCTGGAACGCAGCCTGGGGGAAGAGGAGGCATTTGGGGTGGAGGGATGTCTGTCTGCAGGAAACATCCTAAGGAAACCGGACCAATTTTGAGTCTGAATGCTTTTGACAAAAAAACTGGCAAATCACTTCTACCATGACAGGGATGATGGTTGAAATAAGAAGTCCACAGCTGGACCATCAGACCGCATTTGAAGAAAAGAGGACAGGAGGGAAGGAAAATACTTCAAGCTCACAAGAGACATTATGTTAATTTTTAATTTATATGAAAAGCACTTTGGCACAGATTCAGTGAAGAATGAGCTTTGTTAGCAAAGCACTTCAGAACATGTTTAAATCAACCCCTGTGCAGAATGGAATTTCTCAATACATGCTGAAAACCAGTACAATGACAGACAAACATACAGAAGCTAACGTGCAAACACAGCCTCTTCAGCACTGCCTCTCCACAGTTATTTTCTGTGACACCTTTTTCAGATGATGCAAAACCCAGGCCAGCAAGTGACATTGTCTAAGATTTAAGACTTCTTGATATGCACTTGGCTTTGACATGGTGAAGCACAGGTAAAAAGGATGATATAACTTTGTAAATAAAAGCTGGAAAATAAATAAAAGCTGAAAAAATCAAGTGGTACTGGACACATCTTTGAAAAGCACACATCACTTAGGGCTTCTGCAATTGAAGAGAGCTCGTACAGATCCTGGTGGTCAGGAAGTTACTTTGCAGAATTTAATTATATATTTTTAGTGAAATCTCTGTGAGGTTATGGAGGCTGTGAGGGGAGGGAGGCTCGAGTGAGGGCTCTCTCTTCTCTCTAATTAATGCATCTGTTCCATTATCTGCCAAGAATGTAACAGGTAGAGTAGTAATGAAAGGAAATGAGGATGAGTTCGGGATATTACAGAATGCCATAGCAAGGCAGCTGGTTTCTTTCTTAAGGAACCAATTACGGGGTTTCATGGGTGCTGTGCTACTTAGTCGGAAAGGAGGAGGGATGAAGGGCTACATACATGTAGTAGAAAATAGGCAGGAAGCCTTCTAGTGGGTACCGACATCCAGTTTGTGCCCACTTCAATGTGACTGGCGTTCAAAACTCTTACATAGCTTCTCAGAAAGCCAGACCTCTTTTATCTGGGGCTGCTTACTGCACTGATCTGGCAAGTTGACTGGCATGGCATCTGGTCCCACTGCTCATCCCAGCATGTTTAAGGGGCAAGAGACAGGCAAAAGCACCCAGGGTTTGGGATGGGGGGAGCCATGCTCAAAGTTTATAGTTAAGCCAAGACGTGCAGCTTCACTATTTTGTCTGTCTTTCTTTTATCCTCATTTGTTGTTATTGTTGGAAAGCCAAGTCCTAAGCAAGGATTATCTTCAGATCCAGCCAGAGTCCAGGGGACAGCAGGATGACATCTAGTTTCTCCTCCAGGAAGTAACATCAAAGTAACATCAAAGTTTCAAGTGTGAGGGTAGAGCCAGGACTCAGCTCAGAGACTTTTGGGTTTGAAAGAGCTGGAGGAGAAGTGGTTGCTGAGGAAGATTAACATCTTCCTCAGATTAACATGGTGTGATGTCTGGCAGAGGTGGTCATCATCAACCAGTTCAGGAATCAGCTGTGGCTTTTAACATCTGGAGCCAGACTATGACCCTTCCGACACAGCCCTACCTTGGAGAACATCATTTTCTCTCTGAGTCAGTGGCAATGTTGGAAAAAATACGCAGTTCTTGCAAGGCCTGAGATCTGCAGAAGGGTTTCAGTGGGGTCTGATTCCCCTTCATTCAACATGAGTTGGGTGAAGACACAGCTCCACCGTCATCCTTCACAGCTGCTGCCCAGGGAAGAAGCAGCAAGCCTCACACCTTGTGGTTTGATCGATTTCTTGACAACTTCCACATTTCTTGGCCTAATGAAGCCCTTCCTTCCCCCCTGCAAATTACTTATTGAAATGCAAAACTCTCAAAAAATGTCTCTGGTTTTGTTTTGTGATTAGGGAGATTGATTTTGCAAGCCAAAGTTTTTTGGCTTGCAAATCAAAGGGCATGAGAAGTGGCTTCAAGGGAGGTTACAAAAGGGAGGGTAGAAAGTAAGATACTGTGCTAGGTAGGTTCTTCATGATAATTCTGATAATTTGAACAAAAAGAATGAGATGAGGAAGGAAAAATATCAATAGTAATTAAATCATTATCACTAATGCTTTAGGAGAGAACATGCCAATGGTTTGCAAGCCCAGGGCACAAAAGTGTGTATGTTGCAATTGTCATTTAGATAAATTCAGAAGTCACTATCTTTGCAATTTGTGAAGGATCTCATGAATGTGCTAATCTGATCAAGTATATTGTTCCATTTTAATGCTAGGCAGCATCTCAGTCAGAATACTGTGTTTATTAAGGACTTTTGTGATTTCTGCTCATTATGTAGGGGACGAATTTCAGTAGTGGAAAAATATGTTGATTTTAGCTGAAGAGGAACCCCACAAAGAAAAAAGCTGTGATGAAACGTGAAAAACAGACAACTAAGTGCTCATTTGAGTTTATATCATCACATTTCATCTTAACAAGATGGCTTTGGGGCAAATTATCTTATTTTTTAATACATAATATTGACATTTTGTTTTCTTTCCTATAAATGCATAGTGACCTTTCAAGAACTGGACATAAATTTCAATAATACCAGAAGCCCAGCAAGAAGATAAATATTCTTCTAAGTAGTGGCATGCTAGAAGGTTTTCAGACTGGCTCCAGCTGTTTAAAGTCACAACCGATGCACCCATATTGAGGGTAGAAAAAGTATTGCTTCATGTTGTAAGAAAAAACCAATCCTTTCTGAAAGCATCACATTGTGCAAGACCTTTACCTCTTGGTGCCAGCAAAATGAAAGAGAATGCCAGCTGGGAATCTGTCTTTCCTATCCCGACTGTCCTCTTACATTACTGGGATTATTTTGGCTAGGAGTGCTCATGTACATTATACGATTTATGCACTAATAAGACAAATGTATCTTCTGTTTCTGTCTCTCTTTGGTTGCTTTCTAAAACACAAATAGTAGCAAAAACATGCCTGGTAATAAGTATGGAGGCTTTCTAATGAGAAAATTAACAGGTCTCCTTCCTTAAAAAAAAAGAAAAAAGAAAAAAAGAAAGAAAGGAAATAGGAAAAAAAAAGAAAGGGGGAACTAATATTGTTGTGATTACCTTCATTACCTGGACATAATAGATGGGCAGTTATATTTGCTACTCATCGAAAGCTGAAAGAGGTATTTCAAATGGCTTTGTTTACTAGTCCTAAATATGGGAGAAGCTGTTTTTATACAGCAGTTATTTTTAATTAATTGGATTCTGATTACAAAAAATACTTTTCACGTTAGCATCATAACTGATGTAAATCTTTCACTTCAAAAAAAATTCATGCATTTATATTATCTGAAAAGTGTAGTATTTATTCCTGTTTTACAGAAAATAAATCAAAAGCTTATGGATTGAGGTAAACAACTAGATCAAGAGGGTGTTTTATAAATGCTGTAACTGAGCTTTCAGTAGGCCTGTAAGACCTCTGCAAGCACTGCTGGCTGCATCTAAAATTCAGTTTGGATATATGATGTTTAAGCTGTAAAAACTGGTCAACAAATAGTTTGTGTAAGTTCTACTACACAGAAACACATAGGAAAACATGATTATATGGGATACTGTCAAATCTAATTAAAAACAGAGGAGGAAGGCCAGTAAAATCAGGCTGGTGAAATATTAACATACTTAATGCTGGAATGAAGTATATATATCAATGTGAGATTTAATTCTAGAGCATACAATTTAAATGCCTGAAAAACTGACTCAGTCCATAGAAATAGAATTAGCAATTTCAATAAAAAATAGATGCTATGAAGGAGAAGTTTTCTGTCCTTGGCTTAAATCCATCTAAGCTGGTCTACACCACTCTCCAAAACCATTTAAACTGGCTAAATGCTCTGCTAAATTCCCATTACCCTGACGATCTCATTAGAAATGCAAGGTAGCCCTCTCCGAGTAATGCAGCCATTACTCTCTTCTATGAGCAGAAGCTGAAATAAGGCTTCCACCATTTGCATGAGGCTGGGTTCATTCCCCCTTCCCCAGTGCTCTCCCCAAGAAGGAGGGGATGGGAGAAAACGTTTTACTGTGTGCACATGAGGTATGGGGCCGGATGTGCTGGGTTAGCCAGCTTCATCTATGTGTGAGCACAAGTAGAAGAGAAAATCTATCAGCCTTTACGGACAAGATGAAAACCCTGCCAACTGAGGCAAGTGGAGTTGCAGCCTAGAGGTGAAACCTGCACCTTCCCGAGCTTCATAAAAACTCAGGGTGTGTGCCATTGCTGCTAGCGTAGGTGGTTTCCAAGGAGAACCAGAAATCAAACTGAAGGAAACAATGGGAAAACAGATCCTGTTGAATTGCATGGTGAAGTTTCAAACTGCTTGGTAGGGTGGGAAGAAAGCCTCTCATCACGGTGGCTCTGCCAGCATGGTGTTTGGGCAGAGAGTGACACGAAATACCTCCTTAGAAATGAGAAAAAGTCTTCTAAAAGTGAGGAAATTAACTAGTCCACTTCCAGAGCAAGGAAGCCATGTAAAAATGCACATATACTCAGGGAGAGGGAAAAGTGATGAGCTACTTAGCAGCTTGCGCCTAAGCACCAGCCTAAGTAGTCCAATCACTCTGAGGACTTGCCAAAGTCTTATAGCTAATCACGCTCTGTGTGACTGGAGGAAACACATTTGGGGAATAAAAGTTCTGAATGAGCTACTTGCAATTTTCCAATCCATTTCTTGCCTCCCTGCCCCTGCTCCTTCCAGGCTCTCTGTGTGTGATTAGCAGTTATTTACTAACTCCCTCTCTCTGATTTCCTAGCAATTTTTGATGCTGCCATCTACAAAATATTAATTTCAAATGTGAAATGAAATAAGAGTGCATGAACTGCACCGTTGCCGTATGTGTCAGCTGTCGTGGCAGAAATCTTGGGGAATTTATGCGTCTGAGACAAAATTGCTGCTGCTAAGTCTTCCCACTGAAGGTGCAGTATCTGATTTTGTACTTGGTGATTATTTTCTTATGAATAGCCTCTTTCTGCCTAATCCCCAGCATTATAAGCATCTGTCCTCATGCTGGAGTCATCATCCCACACATTTTTATTCTCTTGCTCCCTCGTGGATGACTGCAATCATCTGTAAAATGCTGACCGTTCATTTAGCAATGTTCATAACCAAGGCTGCAGTGGTGTTTATTCATATCGCTCTGGCTGGGCGAGGGAAAAGAGGCTGCATCGGCTAGGGGTTCTCAATCTTTGCTCAGGTATCGCTGCGCCAAAATGAGAAGAGCCTTGTATCATCAAAGGGATGGGGAAAGTGGCAGCTCCTTGTCCTTGTGCTACCCCCTGCACGCCAGAGGCTCATGCCATCCCTTCCTACCAGGGCATTTGGCCGGGCACTGCTGCTGCTGCTGCTGCTCACCTCCACCTCTGAGGCATTTTCAGAGTTGCTACTGCCCAGGACAGTCTCCACTGAGAACGAGGCAGACGGAGAGGCATTCCTTGTTCTAGGATAGAAAACATGATGTTGGTTTCCTTCAAGCCTCCTTCCTTTAAGTGAGGCTGAATTATTAAATAATTCAGACTATCAGGTAACCTGTTTCAGCATCACTGTTCCTTGCTCTGCCATCCTCCACCAAGTTCTACCATTCTTGAATGTAATTTCCTTCCATGTCACAGTGATCAACACTGGGTCTTCTACTTCTCCCTGTTCAGCTGCTCCCAAAGATGCTCCTTGGGCCAGGATCCCTCACTGCCATGACCTTCAGAATTGGTTAAAAGCCAGGATTCTTTTCATTTGCATTTAATTGATATTGCATGCAGTACATTTTAAAGCCTTAAAGGTCTCTTACAGCTTCATTAGTAACTTTATCAGCCAAAGTTGACAGCTCCTCACAGAATGAAATCAGCTTCGGTTGATAAGAATGTACATATATTTCCTGAAAGAAAAAAAACTGAATGGCAATAGTTATGCTCTTATCCTTCAGTTCTTTCATGGAGTGAAAGAAACTGTTTGAGCCCCCCAAAAACTTTCAGTGGGATAGGTACAGTGCAAGCTGCTGTGTGCAAAACCTTAAACTTTGCCTCTTGACTTCGGGCATACTGCACCATGTTAGCTGTCTGCTGGGGCTTCCCCTGCATTTCAAGGTGCATCACAAGCAGCTCTCCCTCTGATGTTACCAGGCAGTGGCCTCAACGGCTGCAAGGCAGCTTGGAAGGTCTCAGGTTTATGGATATTTGTACTTGGGATAAGTGATTTAAAACAATTTATTCACCCCGGACACCATCCAGCCTCCTGTCTATCAGCTGCCTTGCTTTTTCTTGTACAAAAACATTTATTCAATCTAGTAGTATTAACAGCATTAATATTTCCAGCTAATATGGGGCTGTTGCTAGAACTTCTTTATTGCTGGTGTTCTTTATATACTTTAAGAACACCATTGTCTTTGATCTTTCCTTTGGTATCCTCCACTCCTTTTATCTGTATTCAGTATTTTATAATTTCCCTTTTAGATTGATCGTTCTTTTCCCCCTTCACGTTACATGTATTTTATACTTTGTCTCTGTCATACAGACTGCTCTTTCACTACTAATTTCTACCTTTATGTTACCACTGAAGCTCAGCTAGCTTACAGCAAATCTGTTTTTTAACTTGGACGTGAAAATTCACCCTTTCGCTAACCTAATAAGCTCTGATTAAAAATAATCCAAACTTCTACTCATGTCCTTTGTTCTATTTTTTTCTACCTCATCAATTTCTGGTCAGCAGGTTCTTCCATTGTGGGACACAAGCCCTTCCTTGTTGGGACTGCCCTTGGTTGGTAAGGCTTGGATAGAATAAAATCAAGATGTAGTTCCTAGGCAATTGCATCCTTCATATCCAGTTACTGAATTACCTTTATTCAAAGCAGAGGTGAGTCCGTTTGGTGAAATGTCAGTGCAACAAAAGTGCCACAAAGACCATCGCTGTGTTATTTCAGTGGCTGGCCACGCTGGATCTCTGGCAGTATCTTCAAAACTAAGACCCTGGGTATGCACTCATGGCATTCGCCCGTGCTTTGCAGGCTGTCCCCTCTGGTGACTGGAGATGGTGACAGTGGCACATGCATGATGGGCAGGCACAGGGAGGCCCTTGCTGAGCTGCCACAGAGGCACAGAGTGGTGGGATGGGGAAACATGGGAGCTCTCCCTCCTCCATCCCCCTGTGAACTCCAGCCAGCAGCAGCACAATTTGTGAAAGACACAACAGGACCCCCAATGTTTTCAGCTTTTCCTTTCAAATACTTTTCCCTGCCATTTCCTGGAAAGCCACTGTATTTTTCTCGGTCCCGTCTCCAATACTTATAGCTTCATTTAGTTTTAATATAGTTATAAATGGGCTGTAGCGGCCTGCTTCTTTTAATAACTAAGTAAATGAAACCCTGTCTGTAATAATAAATGAACCATCCATCTGGGAGGCCTCCAGTAAAAATTTCAACAGGTATTTATTGCTCCTTTATGTAAACAGTACTCTGGACAATACGAGTGATTATACTCTCTGTCAGCCCTGTCAGGAAGGAGACGGTGTAGATTTGGATGAAGTCCCACAGAGCACACACTGAATTTACAGGTTTATTTGACTAGATGGAGACAAAATGATTAAAACAAGCAAACAAACAGACAAGAACCCAGTTGGCTACTGTGAAAGTGAGCAGGTCGTTTCATTTAAGGACAGGGTCCATGAGGATGAAATATGAAAAATAGACAGGTCTGTGGTACAATGGGTTCCTCACATCACAAGATGCTTCACAGTCTCCCCCTGCCAAAAAAACCCAACGACACCAAAACCAAAGTGAAATGCAGAAGTAGAAAGAGTTTCACTGTAAAATCAGCACTTCATGGAGTACGTTGTGCCCTTGTAGGCTCCCATGGTCCAGGAGGAGCAGTGCCCCACTGCCATCCATCCCCAGGGGCCTTCCCTTTCCTTCACAAACACTGGTGCTCACATGCTGGAAAGGGCAACAGCACGACACATTTGCTATAATGAAA
Organism: Penelope pileata; assembly: GCA_013396635.1. Taxonomy (NCBI): domain Eukaryota; kingdom Metazoa; phylum Chordata; class Aves; order Galliformes; family Cracidae; genus Penelope; species Penelope pileata. The sequence goes on from WBMW01002667.1 coordinate 213,838, forward strand.
TTTTAATCAAAAAAAATCTCATTGCCAAAACCATCTTTATACTGCTATTATATTCCAGTTCCTAATTACATACTATTACATTCCACTATTGTTGAAATAATACAATGTCTGAAGATATTGTAAAATAATTAATTCTGTGTGTGGTGTTAGGAAAAAAAGAAATAAGGGGCAGGAAGATGGCAGAGCTCATGTGCGGCCAAACTGATGTGACCATTTGATGCTGAGGAATGGGCTGCAAAGAGCTCTGCACATTAAATATGCAGCGGCTGAGGACCTGCTGCAATTTTTGTCAAAATTTCCAGCCTTCTAACTTCTGCAGGCTGAAAACCCTCCCATGAGTAGGTCTCTCAATGCCTTTCATTTTCAGCCAAGCAGGGTAGAGGGAAAAAGCAAGTTTTCCCTTACAATAGCAAACTTATTGGGAGAGCGTACATTGCTTTGTTATTCTCTTTTCTCCTCTCTGCTCTTGTTCTGACCACAGGATGCTGAGAGGAGAGAGGGTAGACCCACTGGGGCAGACCCCTCCAGTTCTATAACATTTCCACTCAAAGACAGCAGAAGCAGTGCCAGGTTTTCCTTTGGTAACAAGGGCTTTTGCCTGAGCTGTGCTTGTTTCAAAAAAGAAATTTCCCTTCCATAACCTCCTTTGGACACCACAACAGCAGAAACAACCCACTGAGGGCTGCTCCTTCAGGGAGGGGAAGAACTTTGCTCCCCATATTCAGATCTTGCACACACATTGAAGAAATACACCACCTGCACTGCAATATATATAACAAAGAAAAGCATATTTTTTCTTTAAAAACACTTTTTGGACAAAATTATGAAGTTAGCTCTCAAATAGTAAACCACACTATATCTCCTTCCTAATGTCTCTTTTAAAATATACACCAGAGAGCAACTCCCATAACTCACTCGACACACACTATCTGATGAGTTATAGGGCGGTCTTCTACGCAGAGTGTGCGTTGCACTTCCACACACCGTTATGAATTTTCCACCCCTCATCATTCATATTGTGTCAGAATATCTATTACAAACTCCTGTTTGCAAGAAGGGCTTCTATTTTTCCCCTTTCATTTTATCACTGCTCTTAAATTTTTTTCTGGACACCAGCCTGCCATGCTGGCAATGCCACACCGGCAGTTTCTGAGAAAAAGTTGCGTTCAAAATTCATATGCCATGGCCATAATGTCGCTTCTAAAGAAACGTCCTTTTTTTTAGCTAATAATTTTTTACTTTGTAAAAATGAATTAGACACAACTGTATTCTGATTGTCGAATTCTACCACCCAGCTGCTAACCACTGCAACCATCCTGTAAAACATCCTGTAACCTGGAAGTCTAAATTATGTCTGATAATGCTTTCTGCTGTCCTGAATCTTTGGAAACGTTGAGTCATCCTGAGAAAATGTCGGCAATCATTTTTCACAAATGCTTGAGTGTGGACAAGGCTCTAACTAAAGCCTGGTGTGAAGGATTTAGAGCCGAGTGGAATTTTCTGACAAACAGTTCACCCATCGAGAACAGCACGAGGACTGGCCAAAATGCTCGACAATTGCTAGACTTGAAAAGTACTTTTCCCTAAATAACTAAAAAAAGTATAATTTCTAACTAAAATCATTAGTTTCAACATTTCTGAGAAGCTATGCTTTCATTTTCTCCTTTCAAAAACACTATTTCAAAATATGCTCATATCTAGGGCTGCAATAAAGTCTCCCAAGCACTTTCTGGAGCGAGGTAAGCTAAATAAAATGACTAGTCCCAAATTTATTTTTTTTATCCTTTTGCTGAAAAAATGAAAACTACTTATTTTCTGTTTTCTGTTGACCTATATGATTTTTTAATTGTATTGAACAAAATATGAATTACTCATGCTGATTCAGAAGTTAAATTAATTCACTGGCAAAGTGCTGAGACTGGCCTTGGTTAGAATTTGATCTGCATCCACAAAACATACTGGCTTTTTCCCACGCATTAGCTGTTAATTGAAACTTTCTGTGAAATACTTTTTCTGTCATCACCTGTCAGGCTGCCATCCATTGGAGTAAGCTTCTATATCACAGCAGCGTTGCAAGAGATATAAGCCAAGCATGCAGGAAATAGGTTCTCAGATTGTTACACGATTAAAATTCAAGAATTTGGTTTATGTTTTTTTTCCACAAAATTAGAATGAAATTAAGAACACTTGCTCAAATCTGCTCTGCTCTGTTGGTTTGCTTTTATGCTTGAAATTTGTGATTATCTGATACTCTAGAGTTCCCAGGAAACTAATTCTACATAGACTTTTCAGGATCTACCTATGCCCTCCAAATTTGAAGAAAAATAATTTTAAGTATTATTTAACAACAAATTGAAACTAATCACAACACTCATTATTATTTTAGAAGTACTTCTGGGTGTGGAAATAAAACGTTACGTTATGTCCTCCCATGGCAAGCATGCAGTAGTTAATATCGACAGAGCTGTAGATAATTATCTTTCTGATACTTAAAGAAAAATAAATCCTACAAATAATAGTGTGTTAACTTAGTGTATCTGCAAATAATTTATATGCAAATACTGTATCTATATAATACGTGTTTAAAAAGTCATATATATGAGAGGTGACACTTTTGTATAATTCAATTTAGTACTAATAATATTAATAGTCAAAAGTGGATCTCCAAAACTGAATATATTGAGTTAGTTTCATCACCAGTGTCACTCTTGTAAAACCAATGGAGTTTCACCAGCAATTAATTTAGTCCATTGTATCACCTCCAAGTCAAATGATTTTTTAATGATAAGAGAAAGGACTTCAGCTGCATGTGGCTTATCAGGCACTGAAATATTTTTATTGCACTGAAGATAGAAGAGATAGGTGATGAAAATACTGAATAAAGCCAGCAAAAATTTAGGTAAGTAACACCAAAGGCCTTTGAAGTATATCAATAACTTCCTAGAAATTTTATAAAGATTGTTAGAGAACCTCCAACAGTCTTTATTAGCCTAAAGAAGTAATTCGGTATTTTTCAGTGCACTATTATCCTCACACAAAGAGTAGAAATGTTTTTACTGTTCAAAAGATGCAACAAACAGCCCTCACTAAATGTTTTTATAAGTGGCCTATGTGCTTGATGTTTAAATGCAATCTAAAACAGTATCGTGGAACAATCAGGACTGAATGAAAGGTTTGTTAGGATTTTCTTATTGATACCTTTTTCAGTGTTTCCATTCAGTTGAACACTGAAGCATAAGGACTTACTTTCCTTATTACCAGAACTATTAACTACTAAGAAATAGGACCCACCATATCAAGACTGGTATCAATTTGTTAGCGGTCTGTACCCTATCACAATACTTTGCAATGAGAGATCTCTAGCTAGGTAAATTTCCCAATATCCCATGAGGTCAAAAATGAACAAACCCACAATTATTTCCTTCTTTGGGAAAAAAGAAATTGAGGCAAAGATATTATTACTATTTTCCAAAATGCCACTATTCAGTCGGATCCAGAATCGTGGAAGGCTACTCCAAGTCCTGGCTGAGAACCCATCTGCATGGCTTCAGATGTGCCCATGACCTGCTCTTCAGGCTCTACTTCACATCTGACGACTACGCTAGGAGGAAATTTAAGTGACAGAAGGCTGAAGACAAGGTGGAAAGGTGAAGAGATGTCGAAACTGTATTCTTTTATACAGAACAATATCTATACAATCAGAGCACAGCAGAATACGCCAACATTTCAGAGCCTGTAACTCTCAAGAAAGCATGTGTTCCTTCCTGAAACAGGTTAAGTGGATTTTTAAGTAGAGAATGCTTTTATCCACCTGTAAAATGTTATAAATAAAAAATAACACTGTACTGGACAATTTCTTCTGGAAATACTCATTACATTTTGGTGTTTTAAATCAAAATTCTATTCTTTTAAGCAACAGGTGAGAGTCCGTTCATTTCTAACAAGGATTTGTTATATTGCTCGTTTAGAATAGGACTAAATAAACTTTCATTACACTGGGACTTTTAACTCCTGATGTTCTTCACCACGCACTTTTAGTTAACTCCCAGCTGTCTTTGGTGTGGACTACTGCTTCTCCTCCGGTGAGATCTCAGGCTGCACTCAGAAGAGCCCTTTGAACACCTGATCCTTGCTGGTTTTCAGCTAACCTTTGTAAAAGAAGTCATGACAATTTGCTACTAATTATTTTCATGAAATGTTCAAAAATACATGTCAGCCCATACATGAAGCAGTGGCAGATACCTGCAGCCCTGTTTGGGCAGTGGGAACTGCCAAGGCTTCCCACTGGAACTCAGTGCCCCATTGCCTGTAAGGTGGGGAGCAGGTCCGTGGGGTCCTGGAAGCTCTGGGCTGCATTACCTCTCTGTACAGATAACGGATGGGAGCTCTGAGCTCTGAGCATCAAAAGCAGCAGCTCCAAAAAGATTTTTTTTGAGAAAAAAAAAGAGCATTGTACTCACTGAAAAATATATATATGCAGCCCGGGATATTCAAGTATACCTCTTCATCAGAATGCTGATTAATGTTGCAGTAAATCACAATAAAAATAGCCCCTAAGGCTCATTTTCCTACGTGTAAAAGGGCAATAATGATTAGTACTGCCAAAGTTTGTTGCAGGCTTTAAGAGTAGCAGGGTTCAAAGAAACACCTGTGACCTGGGAAGTTGTCAGTTTGGGGATGTTCTGCTGGCACACCATGAAGTGTCCTGTGACGTTTTCTCCTTAACAAATCGTACAGCAGAGAGTGGACTTTCATCTGCGCGAGCTTCAGGCATATCTGAAATTACTTAAATGAATGTAATTGCAGACTAATTTTATCCCACTGTTTTATAGAAGTTTCTGTGCTCTGCTGAAGGCAAGACCGGGGGGAGCCCTTGAAGGGCAGGAGGCTGCTGAGAGCAGGAGGCCTCGCCAGGCCTGCTGTGTCTTTCTGCTCCAAGAGACCATTGTGCTGGAGGACTCGCACCTCAGCAACCACCATGCTACATAGGGCCACCACCACAAAAGACAGGGCCACCACCATGAGGAGTGACATGGTGGACCACCACCACCACAAGGGCCACCACCATGGGGGACACCACCACGGGGCAACCACTGGGCAGCACACCCCTTATTTATGCCACGGGCACTTGGACTCAGCACCTGATGAGGTGTGAAGCATAGCATATATAGTGTGACATGACTGGAGTCCTAGAGGTAATTTCCTACACCTTACTACCACATAATAATGCCCTCTTAACAACCGGACTAATCAAGAATTAACGAGGCACTAAAACATTTTAAGGGACAATGAAGGATTTAAAAATTTCTCTTATGTGCTTTATTTAAAAAGCAATTCACAGTTACTGCCCTTACTTTAGAGTCATATAAAAAGTCTTGGTACTCATCAAATGCGTCAGCTGAAAGGTTTTATTCATTTATCAGTTATTTACTTAAGCAGGGCTGCACATAACCGCGGAGACCACGGCATCCCAAACCAGGCCTGGGCCCCTCCGCCTCCTCACCCCCCTCTCTGCTCGGGCACTCACCGCTCTCACACATAAAGATAGTTTGTTTGTCTGACAGTGAAGCGCGGAACCAAAAATAGGACAAGGCCAGCCCAAATTAGCATGACTGCCGAAAGGGGATTTTGCATTATCTCTGGAAGGCTGCGACTGTCCCTTTTTTGTCTGTTTGTGACAGGAAGGGAGCGGGCACTCTGCGGGGGGAGCCGTCCTTCTTGATGCTTGAAAAACTCAGAGTGAATTTAATGGGCGAAAAAAAAGTAGGGATAACTTAAGCTAGTAAAGAACTTAATATCAATGACTCAATACTGAATTAAATCCTGAAAATGCTTTATCTTTACCATCAGCCTGGAAGGGATAATCAAAATAAAGACACATTAAAATGTAGCTTATTTTTAAAAACTTTCTTCTCTAGTGAAAGGATGGGGAATATAAACTGGTTTGCTGAAAAAATCCCCAAATAGATCATTCTGTGACTGATAACTGTTATGATTATTAATTCCTCTACTGACATTGAAATTAAACTGATTCCCAACATAATGGATGAATAAATAGCACATCGGAGTTTCTCAAATGCTTCTACATTTCCTATGCAATCAAAAAAAGAACTCCCTCATTAAATAATACACTGACAGAAAAGGCAATTTGATTAAATAAACCTAACTGTCAATCACGCTGAAAGTTATAAAAGGAAAGCGTTTAGTAGCTAAAACTTTGCTCCATGTTCATCTCTCTCTTCTTTATTTCTTTTTCTTTGTGATTCTTAAAAGAGAAGGAACAGACAATTGTGATCCAGGGATCTGGGCATACCCGGGCACCTGACAAAGGAGTTAAAAGCTAGTCTTCATCCCAGTGATTTACCACTAAGCAGGGGTGGCATGATGGAGGAATCGAGAGAAAAAGGCAGATAGCAGCAGGCAATGAAGCATACGCACTAATTGGCAAACGTGAGCTGCTCTGGGTTCCCTTGTGTATCCCTTGCTATCTATATCTTTTTATTTTTGGGGGGAGACACGGGAAATGTTTTCTGAAGCAAAAGCAGAGAAAGGAAGGGTGAGGAAGGGAAAGGCCAGCAGAAATGAAAAGCAAGGAGAAATGAGGCTGCAGGTGATGAACCTGACAAGTACAGGGATGGTGTTGTAGGAGAAAGGATGAAACAAGAAAGAGGAAAAAGAGAAATATAAGCAGAAAGGTGGTGGCTGGCATGGGAATGACAGCAGATAATGACGGAAAGAGAAATCCATAATCATCCTGCGTGAGGGTCAGAAGTGCCTGAGGACACCCAGAGAGGAGGTGGTCCTGCAGAAGTGCTCCCCAAGGCTTATGAAACCAGATTCCCCTCCATCTCATCCCCAGAGCCCCCACAACTAAAGAAGCAGATACATGTTCTCCCACGGCAGCAAACGAGGCCATGCACTGCCCAGCTGCATTCCAATAACAGTGGGGTTAATTTTTTGTGCTATTTAATTTCATCAGCTCCATGGGGTGGGGAGAAGGGAAGAGCTGTGTAACACGGTGTGATGGGCGGAAAGTCTCCGAACATCACAGCGCCTGATGGCCAGAGATGGGAACAGGGTCTGCCAGCTCCCTCTCCTTAGCTTTGGGAGGCAGCAGCTTCTCGGGACATCAATTAATTAACTGAGCATCAGAGCTGTGGGATAAGGCTCATGCAGTTGCTTCTCTGCTGGAAACCAAGAGTGTCAGCCTGGACCACCCTGTTCTTGGTGAGTCTTTAAAGCTAATGCAACTCATACTGAAGATGTACTTTGAATAGAACCAGAGATTTACTTGGATAAAACTCTGAGTGGGTGACAAGTGCATGCAAAGAAATAAGATGAGATTTTAATTTTTCTCAAGTAGAAAAACATAAGCGGTTTGAGCATTTGAGCATTTGCTTTTCAGATGGGCACTGAGGCTTTTATGTTCTTTAAGGCACAGATTGAGTTGATCTTCTCATAGAGAATTCATAGCTGTGCAATGTCACTGAGCGAAATGGGATCACGCTGAAGACGTACTTGGCCACTTCTGCTAGATAAAAATAAATTAAAATAATTTTAAAAGGAGGGCTGTTGCTTTTTATGATCTTTCTGTAACGCCTGTGGATGATGGTTGTCATCCAGCTACTGCAGTCATAATGAAATATATGCAAATCGGGAAAAATATTGATATTTTAGGTCCCACTACCAATCTAATCACCCCCTTCCAGCTTTGCAGCCACCTCCCATTGTTTATGCATTATATACGTGCCGGTATTTCTTTAGTGATTTGCATTAGATGTAGTAACAAAACTTAGATCCTATTTAGCTGATAACTCTCTTGTGAACATTTCTCCAGCCTTCCCCATTCTCTCCACTGTCTCCCATGCTCCAGAGCTCGGTTCCTGGTTTCTGACTGCTCAGCAACAGTCGCATGAGGCTGCTGTGGGTGCTGCAGAGCTGGAGAGTGCTACCAGCCAACCAGACAGCAACAAAACCTATGGAACAGCCTCAGGAAGAGTTTCCTTCCTCTTGAATGCGAAGCCTGAAAAAGCAAAGCTCTTCAGCAGCAGAAAGGAAGCTCCCCCCAAGTGGCCATATGGCCATCTCCAGCCCTGGTACGGGACTGCTCGCTTACCAGAGCTGCGCCGGGCTTACTGCACTGCGGGATGTGGAGGATGGCATGTCAGTGGCTGTTGTCAGAAGAAGCAGACCCTGGCATACACAGGTTCCTCATTTTTTTCCCTTTGGTCTCCATGTGCAGGCATTCTGTAGCAGGCCACTTTTTCGACAAACATAACTCATTCACTTCACTGACAGCGCTCACAGGAAAGCATGCAGCTGATGGGGAAATGGTTTTTAACTGGAGATGAGCAGTAAAGCTTAAACACGACTCCAGTTACCCACAGGAACTTTTGGTCTTTCAGACAATAGTGCTGAAGCAAGTCCTGCTGGAAAGCATCATGTTTGTCTGTAATTATTTGCAAGATCAAAACCTTACTTTGTGACAGAGGCTTTTTTAACAGCTTTTGGCAAAAGGCTTCATCCTTTCTTCCATGGAAGTCTACAGAAACCGCTGCTGCTGACAGTGACAGCAAATATTGAACAGTTTGTGTCTCATATTACATTTACTGAAAACATTATACTGATGAGGAAAGCATGTGGATTTTACATGAGCAGCCACATGAATTTTTGTCTTAACGCTGACAGCTAAAGTACAAACCAGAGTGATGACAAATTATTTTTGAGGTTACGTTCTTGGACATTCTGGGCCTCTGCCTGAACCATGTCAAGGCAGGTTGCATGTCAGCATTGCCTGCCCCAGCACCCTAGGGGACCTCAGGACAGACCCCCCTCCCAAATCAGCCATTTTCAATGGCACAAAAATTGGCCACCAAACAAAGTATAAACAGGTAATTTGCTCATACTTTGTCTGTATCATGCTATTAAATACTCTTAAGAGATTATTTGTGTTAATTTGTTCTCTTTGCTTTGACAGTAGGAAAGCTTGTGGAGAGTTTATGGGATTTTCCCCTATAATTGCACTAAATTCTAATGCAAACAAATAAACGGTAAGTTCACATGCTCATCAGGTAGCAGATTGCTTCTGTTTTAATTTAGTACACCTGATCTATTGCACCTCTCAGAGCGTATCTCTGAGGAAAAACATCAAGAGATTCCTTCTCTCTACCTACAACTGCTTATAGTTTGTAACGTGAATAGGGGAATCAGCAAAAATGAATCCTGACAAAATAGCTTACAAAACTAATAAAAATCAGCATGCAGAAATGTCAGCTGTAATTTTGCCATAAAAGGTCTGTGGGCCAATCAAGTCATGTTTTTTTCTTGGAAAAACTCAGAAAAGCTTTTCTCTTTTTAAGTCAGTGCTACAGTCGTCTTGATTTTGGAATAATCTGTAAGTAAAACCCTTTTGAATCCCCAGAACAATACACCTCATCCAAACCTTTGTCCCGATTCATCTCCAGCTTTGATAGCTTCAGTGCGTCACCCCGCTTGCTTGTCAAATCTATCATCAATTCTAAATTGCCAATAAATATATTCCACATCCCTTCGGGGAGATGTAGCTTGTCTGCATGCTAAACAAAGAGCAGGATGCATAAAGCCAAGATACACACGAAGATATAATGCCACAGGTGAAATGATAACATGGAAATATCCTTACCCTGAGGAAGGCAGACTCCAGTTGTAGCTTAGCAAATCAAAGACCAGAAAACTTGCTTGCAATAACATCCTAACAAATCCAAGGAGTTATATTTTCCCGCAGTTAAAAAATATCCACACTCTGACATTAAATCCAAACCCAGAGAATAAGGCAGAAGAGCTTCAATAATTTGTTTAGTTAGGTACAGTACAAAAAGTAATTTGTCATGAAGTTGTCAGCCTGCTACTACAAAGGCTTAAAAAAATTATAGCTATTAGTGGCTGAACAGTAGAACTTTTCCACACAGGAAAATTCATCACCATTTCTGGTTTCAGTATCTTTTTGTATTTTGCATGGCAGATAAAAAGTTGTCCACCAAGCTTGAAAAGCCTCTTTTTTTTTTTTTTTTTTTTGGAGATTGTTACTCTGTGGGAGAAAAAGGCATTTCTTTACATTCCCTTAATTTGATCTTCATAGTGGTAAAATAATTCAAAAGTAAAATGAAAGAGCTTCCCATTCAAAGCCTTGCTTTCTCGCAATTAAAAAAAATATATATGTGTACCAACAAAGTAGAAAACTAAGGCACTGCAAATTCCAAAATCTTTCCATTTCTGGACGAGCTTTAGTGTTCAAATGTTAATAAGATGCCTGCATTAAAAAAAAAATATAAAAAAAAAACATAAAAAAACCTTGGCCCGTGTTCAGGCTAAAGACTCTGCGAAACAGACTTTTTCCATACTATGACCTCAGTCTTAGGATTTTTCTTTTGCAAAATGTTCGTTATTTGCCTTGGCAGGGAGCCAGGAGCCTCTATCTCCCTTTCTCCCCGCCTGTCCCTCCTCCTCCGCCTCCACCCTCTGCACCTCCATGGGCTCAGCCCAGCACTGGCTCACCCCTCACCCTCTGACTGACGGCAAATGGCAGTGTTGTGGGCAAAGAGCCCCACAGAAACAGGTTAAGTGAGCCTGGACGTATTGAGCACTCGTGATGGTGTTTCTCTCCTTTTGGACGCTCTGCTTGGTGCTTCACTCCTGTCTGCCCTTGGACCAGCAGCAGCAGCTCTCACCCAGGTGTGGGATTTCCAAAACTGCAACTAGGAGCTTTAACCCAGCAAATCCAAGTATGCACCATGCAACTACAAGATGCCGGACACCCTGCTCCAGTTTATCCTTTCCTTCAGAGAGAAAATACACTGTGGGTAGGTGGTTTCTGATGGCACGTCCGATGAAATCGAGTTCCTCCCAGGTATTCGCATCTGATTTTCCTGGCAATCTCTCCTTAACCACCATGCTAGAACCAAATACCACATTCAAAATTCCCAATTAGTCTCTTACAAATGGCAAAGTCCAAGGAAAACAGTGCCTAAGAGAAAAATAATACGCTTTCAGTGCAACACGGGAAAACATTTCCTCAATCATAACTATATTTTAGCAGGCTAAATTGGTTGGTTTTATTCTAAGTGATGTAAACGAACACAAGTGTTAGTGAAACATTTGTCACTTGGTATAAAATTAGAAATAATGGCCAGCATTGTAGGAAGTTTTCCAACTGGATAAAAGCTGCTGGGTTCTTCTCATTCAAAGTGAAGGCTTCTCATGCCTTCCCCTTTGAGACCGGGGCAACACCAAAATGAGGGCAGTAGCCGTGGGTTGTTTCTCTGGTGTGCACACTATAGGTAGGGAGTGCAGAGGAAGGTGCTAAGCAAGAGGACCTGGATCAAGGGGACTTAGTAAATAAAACCTTGTGCTGAGTCCTGCAGCTATAAGGGTGGTTATCTCCAGCTATTGGTTATATCTGGTAAAAAGAAAGGACTAATATTTAAAAAATAGGACAGTGAAAGCTCTATCTCATCTCATGCAAGTCAACCACAAAACTTCCCCAGGCCTTAGAGGTGTTGTTATTTAGACTTCACCTATCCCTGTCCCTGCTGATATCTCAGATAAGGCCTTTCTTGTCTGACTGAAACATAACAGAAACTAAATTTTATCCCAGGATAACCATAGCTGCAGTTATGGTCAGATCGGTCTTCTAAGTGTTTTCTTTCCAAACCCAACAAATCAAAAGCATCTCATCTGCTTACATAGATATAATTCTTTAAGTTTCTTTTAATGTAATTTTATATGTTTTTAAAGATTTTATCCTCTTTGACTGCTATGCTTCTATAATTTTCATGTGGCAAAAAGTCACCAAAACCACCAAACCATTCTTCCCCATTAACTTAGCTAAACCTCAAAGACAGATTCAGCTGAGACCTGTGTGGGCAAATGTCTTCCAAGAAAACGTCTTTATAGGATTTGAAGAAAATAGATTTGTTGGTATCAACTTACAATACGTTTTTGTGGAGTGTCAGCAGCATTGTATACCACAAATCCAAAAATCTATGCTAAGGGAAGGATGGGAGCTGGCAGGCAATATTCACATCAGTATTGTGACAATACAGCCATGGCTTTGATGCAGCCCACAGGTGAAATTGGTCTCTCTTGGAGCAGAAAGTTACAGTGGAGTTGTATTTTTTAATGGTATACATATTTAATACACAGAGAAATGCTCTGTACATGTACTGAGGGCAACGCTTCAGGGGAGAGGGCAGAAAAAAGAACTTTTTCATGGGAATTTGAAAGCTGAGGAGTGCATTTTTAGATTGTAGCTCTTCTTGCTGGATCTCCTGAGCAGCGACAGTCTGGCAGTGTTAGGGGTTAGCTCCGCAAGCCCAGGCTCAAGTAAACAGGTGGGATAGTGCGATGAAGCCAGCCTTCTTCTTCTGCCAGCTACTTGGTTCATGAATAAACACCAGACTTTCACTTCTATGGTTTTCAAGACCTCCATCGCTCTGATGAACACTGCTTTCATTCATCATGGTAAGGTGTTTCTTTTTTTTTTTTCAGTGCGGACTACAAGACTTCTCTCAGAAATGTCACAGACGTATATCAAAAGCCATTGATGATACTATCTGTATCTGGTATTTTCAGAAACAATATATCTTAAAAAATAATGTGCTTTTTCTTAATTGTCTGTCACCCCTTGGAAGTTGTGTTGTTGATGGAGGAGGCCTGGCTGTGGCTCACCCACCAGGTTGATACTCTCACAATGGTCCTAAATACAGCCCGTGGATTTACTGAAGGAGTCACCAATGCTTGCTGCAGATGTCCTTGCCCTTGAAAAGACCTCAAACTTTCAGAGCTGTAGAAAGCTGTGGGGGAAGTTTCCTGTTATCTTAATCTGAAAGCTAAAAGTGGATTATATCCCAGAAAAGTTTGGGCACCTTTTCTTGGAGCTACCTTCCACAGTTGCATGGATGTCATTCCATTGACTTTCATGCCCTTCAACTATTTTCTGTTGCTGTTGAGCCATTACAGTCACTGTGGTAAGCAAGCAGAAAAATATCTAAGATGCATCACTGGAGAGATCTTTCCTATCCACCTGGCATCCTTTGATCCTTCCCCACTCACCATCCCTCCCTCAGATGCAGTGAGACAAAAGCCAGATCCTAATTTAAGTTGGGTGGCAAGTGCCCCAAGAAGCTACAGCTGAAACTCTGGGAGAGAACGGGGCAGTGGTGACGGGCGGGGGATGCCAAAGCCTGCCAAGTCTGCAGGTGCCCAGGAGAGGCAGCAGCGCAGACCCCCTGCACCCAGCCCTCAGCCTTTCCATTCCCTGGCACTGCTCAGGACATCCACCACTTACTGCCTGATTCTGCCTTTTAAAACTTAAACTACTCCTCATTTCCCTTACTGTTCTGGGTGAGTAATCCTCAGCCATTTTTACAGAACATTGCATTTTTCAACACTTTGTACAAATATTAATGAGCTGGTCTTCATGGAGGCTAATTATTATTTTAGATGGGGGAAAGCCAAGGCTAACTTTAAATAACTTGCACCAGGCGTTTTGTTGAGGTGAGGTGGGATTAGGGCTCCTCTTCCAACTCTGGTGCTCAGTCGGGTGCCAGCTGATGCCTGAGAGGCTTGAGGCCCTGGCTCAAGATCAGACACCTGCCAGATGTGGAAGGCAAAGCTCCTCAGGGGCTCGGTGCACGATGGTGCGTTGGTAGCACTTACGCTGACCTCCTGCATTTGAGAATGACACTCTGCCGTCTGGAGGTAGTTTGTATTTCCCCTGCCTCAGTTTTCCCACCTGCAAAATGGGAAATTAGCAGGAGTTTTTGGATATTGTATCTGAGTCACTCTTCAGATATAAGGAGTAAGATACAAGGAGGAAGAAAAGGCAAGAAAGGAACAGGTGATGCTGATGCTAATACAGAGGTAGGCTGCATCAAGGAAGAAACAAGAGACATTGCTCCAAGGAGCTGTTTTCCTTTTCCTTCCTCCAGGAGAATTGGGGTGATGAGAATGATGTTAGCAGCTGGATGGGCAAGCACTAATCTCTGCAAATAGGCAGCCTGGAAGCTGCTGAAGTTAGTACTGTTAATGAAGAATCCCCTGAGCAAACTATTCTCCAAGTGATGCTAAAGACCAACGCCAACATCTACTTCTGCTCTGCAAAAGGAAACAAGCGAACACACATACTGAGCTCTCTGTGATTCTCAGAGTCTATTAGTAAAGGACAAAACTTGCATAACTGCCATAAATTATAAAAGCCTCCCTCAATCTTGGTTAATTCTCTTGCAAAAAGGGAGGGAAAAATCTGGAGCAGCTCAGCATGAAAACAATTGTGGGAGGGATAATAAAGAGACAGCAGCAAGGTATCTCATTGCTAGCACTGATATCATTAAGTAAGTGCACTAGAAATGTTGAGGTAAATGCACGGCAGTGAATCACAGTCAGGCATGATTAACCTTGGATAGTCTGAACTGGAAATCATTTACAAACACAAAGGTACTAAGAACATTACAACAGACAGTACATCGAAAGTCATCCCAAGAGCAGGAGTCTTTTGATGTGCTTCGTGTATTTGTGCCATTTTTGAATTGTTCTCACAGTTTGCACGCAGGAGGAAGGGCAGGTTTTTTTTTCCCCCCCCAAAGAAAGACTAAAACTCTGTATCTAAAGGGGAAAAAAAAAGCACACATCTTCCATTCCTCTTCTCTTTAACACCATCCTTCAGCCTACAACTAGTAAAGCCAGTGGAGAGGGGAGTATTTTAACAAAAATCAGGTGTTTTTAACAAAATTGTGTACGTTTTCTAGCCATTGAAAACTGAACACATCACAAAGCCAAAAGAAGGAAACTGCTGAATATTTCTGAACAGAACTAAAAGTTCAGAAATGCACAGTGAAGCTGTAATCAAATGACCCATAGAGAGCAACAACAACAAAAAAGAACCCTTCAAATCCAGAATTTTTATGGCTTTAAAAGCATTCAGTTACAAGGAACATGAATCAGATGGAGAAGACTCAAGACAACTTAACACTTTCCTATTGTTTGCACCTTTTTTTTTGCCATCCTTCAGTGCCAGTTCAGATGATTTTTGTGCATGCTGATGCAGTGAGGGCCACAGCAACACCGTGCCAAAGGACACAGCTCTGCCCAGATTCTGCTCTTCCTCCGTGGTTTTGCATAATTCTCACTTTCTTACACTCATCTCAGTTATCTCCAGCATTGTAATGACCACTCTTATTTATCTACCTAATTGTGATGTTCCATCAATTAATGTGAATCATCCAAACCGTACTTAGTTTCTTAAAGTTTAATATTATTATCAGTGAAGAGCCATGAGCCAGAGTTCATTCAGGGAGTTAATGTATACATGAAAAAAACCTACACATATTGCTATTCAGAACGACGCATTTTCTGTACTCACACCTCTCTGAACAGCACAGCACGCATCCCGTGCCCTAGATCTCCATGCTCCCAGGGGTTACGAGCAGCACCTTCATCCCCTTTGCTCCAGAGCAAAGCCCAGTGGGCCAGGGAGGAGGAATCTTTCAGGGGAGACCTGGTGTAAATGCTTTGTTCACGAGTGCCTCACCGCCTGATTCAGGAGGGCAATCAACCTGTCTTTTGAAGCTGCATAAATAATCTTTGGATGGTGGCAGTAAATCTACACCAAGGATGAATTAACTGCCACTGAGTCACATAAGCTTGGTTTGAGTGTGTGGCTTGTAACATGCCTGAGGAAAATAAAAAAGACATTTGCAGGGAAGAAACATTAATTTGCTCCTCCCCATCTTTTCTGTTATTTTTATCTAGGCCAACATGCCTTGCTTTGTGTTATTTTTTTTTGGCTGCTGTTTGTTTCATTTTCACATGGAAACAATGATTCACAGCAAAATGAATCCACAGAGCATCCCTTCTGGCTCCCTGCGGTTTTCCCCGGCCAGGCCCGAAGGTGCCACCTCTCCTGCATCGCTGTGGCTCCTTCTCAGCATCCCCCCTAGGAGCTGTGGCTGGGCTCCTCCAGCACTCAGGGCATGGCTGCATGCCAGGAGGACAGGGGTCCTGCTGGTGCTGCCTCTCGACGTGCATCTTGTGCACAGCTGTGTGCACAGCGGTGGTAAAAGTCATTTCTGCTTCTAAAAATTGCCCTAGGAACAAGCACACCAGCGGCCTTAGCATATACGACAACGAAAAGATAAGCATTCTGAACACCCTGCATGCAGCAGACAGTGAGTCGTCTCAGAAGGTCGCGCTGATATCTCTTATTAGGCAAGGAACTTGTCACACCTAAGCAGATTTTGTAGTCTGCTGTATACAAAATGGCACACTACGTGGCACAGCATGTGATCTCAAGCTGAAATTGAGGCTGATATCAGGGCATATCTCTGAACCCCTGTTCTGGGTCCAGAGATGCTACAAGGTTTTAAGTTGATGAAGGAGAAGAAAGGAAAGTTAAAAACATTCCTTGTGAATAAAATACCATCTGACTAGCAAAACCACCATGGAGGACAGCTTATGGTTTACATATTGCTAAATAGCAGCAAAATAAATGTGTTCATTTCTCCAAAATACCTCCAGATGGCATTAAAACCCTTCTTCTTTCGATCTTTATTGCAATACTATTTTTAAAAATGATAATTATTGGAATCATTCTATTAACCATTCTCAGCAATCATACTATCAGAAGACATAAGGCTGTTAATGCTTAATTCATTTAATAAGTTTGGCTAAATAAGCTCACAAACTGTAATTACATTCCACGACGCAATCTACAGGACGAGCCATTTCTCACACCATGTCAAATCTTTTTCTAGATTCATTTCCAGAAGGTTTTTAATAGGTATTTGCAGCAGAAATGAAAACATCCCACAATAAATCACAGTTATTGTACCTCCTTCTGTGACTACTTTTGACCATGTGACAAATGGTGACACCTTGTGAGATTTACACGAAGTAACGCTCTGAATTTAAATAACGGGAATCAGGAAACATAAATTATGGACAAGATGCACTCTAAAATTCACGTGACTGACTTACAAGAACTTCGCTCCCTCAGATGGGATTAAAAAGGTGAATGGTTGTGTAGAAATTCATCCTGTTCCTGCATGGTAAATATTAGAGGAATTCATTATCTAGCTCTGTTTGGAAGACTGTTGCTTTTTATATTTTTAACTTGCAGCCCATCTGTTTCATAGACTGGTTTATGTTGGCATAACAATTCAGTTCTTTGTATACTGGAGTTAAAAATGGTAAAAGCTTCTATTGTTGCACTAGAGTGAAGGTGAACGCTGATATATTACAAGTGCCTGTTCCTATCTATTTCTCGACTTCTTTTGTTAATTCAGAAACATCAACAAAATCGTGAGAGACCAGAGATAGCTGTAATTGGATTTCAAGTAATTCAGAGGTGAAGCTGCAGACTGCAGTCTTTTAAAATTACATCAGTACATCAAAGGCATATGTGACATAACATTTTTTAGAAAGTGTGACAAACTCTGGCAGCATTAAGGTAATGTTGAAGTCAGGTTGCAAAGGCCAGCCTCTCACACCCACAAAAATAATTTTGTATCTATTCAGCATTGATAGAGAGCCCTTTCACTTGTGAAGATCTCTGACTTGCTAGCATGCAAAAGTTCTAGAAATAATTAATGTTTAGTCATTATCTAAAAAGCCTTTTTAAGAACAGCATCAGTGAAAGAGCTTTATCTTAATGAAAACAAATAGACAAATTCAATTTTACCCAACCAGTCTGATAAAAACATAGACGTTCTCCGATTATAAATACAGAAGTGACTTACGATGTATGGGTTGCGCTTTTCTCTGGACTCTTTGGCTCTACATCACTTTTTCCTTTAAAAGAGAAGAAGAAAATGACGTCAGGAATGGATAAATATGGAAACGGCTCAGAATTGACATCATATATCTGCCCAACACAGCTTAGTTAAATTTGTTAAGGACACCAGGGAAGCAGGCTACTAGCTGATGGGGTGGTACCACTTCTGGCAGGTCAGGCCAACACCTTCTCCCTCTTTCAGCCCCCCTAAAAAGTAAGGTGGTTGTACTTTGCTGCACTCATCACTCTGAGAAATCTGCAAGTTATACCTCAGCGTAAGATTTTTCTTCAGGTCTAACCTGGATGAATGGGGTATACTGCTCCACTTGAATCACCTTGAACTTGAATTCTGGACCTCACAACTGCAGCTGCTGCTCCCCTTGTGTATTGCTGGGTGCTAATAGCTGCCTGCATATGGCTTTATGTGTCCTAGCAGGCAAGGAGGCTCAGAGGTTGAGTGTGACTGGCTTACTGATGGATGCTTTTTCCTCCACTACCTTTTAACAAGATTCATTAAAACAAAATCCACCTGTGCCTTCTGAAAAAAAAAAAAAAAAAAGGGTGAGAAGTGCTTATTTTGACCGGGTTGCTTCAATGTTCCCTTGTCATTGACTTGAACTGAGTGGGTTATAGATCAGTCCCTAACCCATTCCATGCACACGAGCACTATTTAATCATCCACTCATTGCTAAGTTCTCACCCTCAGTTTTTATATAGTGTTGGCGTGTCAGCAATGGCTATAAGGGATGCCTCTGGAACATTTGCTGTTGCCTTCAGGAGAGGCAGGGTTTTGCCACCAATGTCCTTCCACTGCCACGCAGAAGTAAGCTAAAGCACTTAATCTTGATAGTGATCTTCTGGAAGTGGGTGTCTGATAAAGGAAGTTATGGACAGTGCAAACACATTGCTATGGTGCCTGTAGATCTCATCTTCCCCTGTGAAAGGGTTTGTCTGTAGCTTCATGTGCCTAAACTTGAGTGAAAAGTTTTCAGGGAGCTCTGGCTGTCTTCAGAAACACCACTGTCTCTCTCTGGACCTCTAGGGAAGCTTAAGGCACCTGACGTTTAGGCACAAGCAAGGCAGCCACACAGGATGGAACACGTCTAGTCCTTAATCTCTAGGTCACTCTTCACTTTTAAGAGAGACTTCAGAAACATATCCAGACGATGAACCTGCTGGCTGGAAAGCTGTTGCTACAGTATATGTTTGTCAGCCCGGAGTCCTGCAGCTCATCTGCATTATGGTAATTTGAAACAAGAAACCAACAGTAACAGTTGGGATATATTCAAAGATTTTTCTATTTGTAACTTAGATTTTTTATAAGTGATGAATTATTACCATGAACACTGGTTTGTTTAAGTGAGGGGGAATATGGATTCATGAGTGCTTTCCCAGCAGAGTTCACATCAGTTCTACTTTCAGCAATGTGTGCTAATGTAGCAGAGAAGGAAACAGCACACGTACTGTGAGGACAGAGAGAAAAGGGAATCTCTGTGCTTTAGCCAAGCTGGATATTAATGAATTACCCTACAGTAAGCATTTGCAGCTGCTTTAATGCTAACCGTCACTTAACATACTTCTGTGCAGAGGGGGAGAACGAGGCTTTTGCAGATGGTAGAAATGCATCAGTCCAGCCTATCAGAGTAGAAAATCTGGTCATTAATGCTTTATCAGTTCTTACCAACTTTGTTCACACTTGACTGAATAATAGAAATATGAAAAATGTGTATAGACTAAGCACAGTTGAATGTCACAGATATGGTACAGATAAGCTACTGGATAAGCATATGTAAAAGGGAATTATCTGTCAGAACAACTTGTTTTTTTTCACACTCACTCTTGGCTAGGCCAAGAATTGTATCTCCATTTTTCATGTAACCAGCCAAATGCATACATTGTGTGAGGCTGGTATTTGCTGAACTAAATTCTCTCTAGCTCTGGTTTGCTTTAATGGGCAAATTTGTGGGGTCTTTTGTTTTTCTAAGTCTGATGGGAATTAACAAAGGATATGCTACCTACCTCACCTCTTCTACAGGGCTGCTGTTAGCACACTTCGTTTCAGGTGCTTTGCCCTATGTATGCTTTCTGAAATGTGTGTGAACATGTGCATGTGTGTCTTTGTGCTAGAGTGGGTGTGCACAAACATGACTCCAGAAGCACACGGTGGAAACCATCAGCTCTCGGATCCTCAGCCACAGACATAAGAATTCTTTGCTAATTTCTACTACATCTCACACAACTCATTTCCTAATTGTTTTAAACGCAACCAGATGGGATACGTCCAGATTTCTCCCATTTCAAAATAAATTTCAAGTGGAATTTTGTAGGATTTCCCTACTGAATAGGGGAAGGAATTTGGATGAATCGCAACCTAACCAGGCTAAATTTCAATCTCTGGATAACCGGGATAAATAATACTTATTTTAACAGAGCTGTGTAACTTGAGCCATTAAGGGTTTTAACATGCTTTGATTTCCTTGTGGGGGAAGGATGAGAGAAATGCAAATGAGAAAGACAATGTTAGCAGTTGAAGTAAAAACATTGCAAATGACAGGCTCAAGAGCTGCTCCACAGAAAACACGGTGCAGTGGGGAATACCAGCTAATAGGGACTCTGAAGATGTGCATTTGGATAATACAGTACATAGACCATTAGATCCCTTTCCCATATGGAGCCATTTGCTAGCATTTCCTCACATCCAAATCCTTTTACCTGAATTTCTTTTGGGGTTGTTGTACAAGACTGGTAAGGCCTGTGTCTTATCATAGAATTATATCATATCATAGAATGGTTCAGGTTGGAAGGGACCTTAGAGATCACCTTGTTCCAACCCCCCTGCCATGGGCAAGGACACTGCTCACTAGACCAGGCTGCCCAAAGCCCCATCCAGCCTGGCCTTGAACACTTCCAGAGATGGGGAATCCACAACTTCTCTGGGCAACCTGTTCCAGTGTCTCACCACCCTCACTGTGAAGAATTTCCTCCTTATATCTAGTCTAAATCTGCCCTCTTTCAGTTTATACTCATTACCCCTTGTCCTATCATTACCTGTCCTTGTAAAATGGGTAAAGATAATCAGGTAATGATAATCCATGTATTGAATGTATATCTTATGCTACCTGTGTCTTATTTAATGAGTTAACCCAATATCCTGACAGAAACCCTCATGGATACATGTCTCAGACGTAGTCAAGTTCCTCTAAAAAGTTAAGAGATGTGACTCAGTGTCTGACAGCAACCCTAACTTTTGGTACCAATGGAGAAAGTGCTTCTGCATGGGCTCAGCTGTTCTTTGGCTTAGTTGCCACCAGTCAGGTAGGCAGGCAGTACATGTGCAGTTCCAGCCCAGCAGCAGACATACATGGATTGTGCTGAGCAGGATGAATGAGGAGATAAGAAGAATCTGGGGGTACCAAGGGGTAGGAGGGCTGATGGGGGAACTGGAAGTAAAGTGAGGTGAAAGGAGCAGAGGCAAGACTGCTTTCCTAATTTGCAGGAGAGCAGGCTTCTTTAGATCTGCAGGACAACCTGTTTTATTAAAGTGTTGCCACAAGGAAATACATCAAATGAAGCTATGACCAAAGCTATCCAAACACTGTGGCCTCTATGTCATGGTGAAGCCCTCAGCTCAGCTTGTGTGTGTCGTTCTCGTGACTCTTTGCATGTTTGCATAGCCCACTCTATAATGGCTCCTTTGTGCTTCCTTCTCTCATTACTGTATTCATCATTTTCTGACAGAACCTCATCCCCTTTGCCTTTTATTATTTCCTTACTGCTGGTCCTCACAGCAATATCAAACCAATGCTGGCAATTAAGTGACACCACTGCATGTTTCTTCACAACATCGTCTTCTGCCTGCCGACCTTTCCCTGGCAAAGAGCTGCACAGTTTTAATAGCCTGCATCTCCCAGGCTTGTCTCACTGGATGTCTTCTCCCTCACGCAGTCAGTGACCAGACACTTTAAAAGCCTTACCTACCAGCTCAGGGCATTTTTCATCTTCAGTCACAGTCTTGTAATTTGCAAACAGGGCTCTGTGCTGGCTGACAGGTCAGGAAGCTAACAAAATAGTTCTTTTGGTTGAGATGATTTTATGTTGAGAGCAGGGTAGGATCATGTATTTTTAATATGCAAGACAACATTAACACCAGTCAGAGGTGCCAGGGGAGAGGATTAATACTTTGTTTCATGGAACAACTCAATCTTTCCTTTCAATACAGCTGCTAAGTTTTTTTTTTTTTTTTTTTTTTTTTTTAACCATAACTACATGTAATTAAAGTGCTGCTAATCTGCACCGTGATTTGTATGTTGAAGTCCACCGTAAAGACACAACCAGGAGCCATGCAAGTACACGTCACCCCATGTTCCATACTACTAGCCAAAAAAAACCCACAGCCATATGATCTTTGAGGTGTTATTTGGTATTACGTTGGCAGGATTTGTATACTTTTTTTTACAGTCACAAAATATACCATTGCCTACAAAAGATAAGTGATAGCTTTTTCTGCACAGTTTTCTGTCAGCCTGCATCTGGTGGTGTCCTTGCCTAAGCGGCTGGATCAGCTCTTTTTTTGGCATTTTAGAAAAGCCATTCTTCTGCTATATCTGTCTTTCTCATCAACATAATGAAATTGCCATGATGAGTTATTTTTGTTTTTCCTAATCCACCAAAGATCGAGTATTTCAATGGTCACTCTCGAATTCAGTTCCCAACATTTGGCTAAAACTGAGTACTGCTTGCTGAGGCTCTGCCCTGTATCCGTCTGCTACTGTTTCCTTATCACTCCCTTGGTTTTCACAGTCATTTTCATTCCCTAAACCCAACACAGCCATAAATGAGTTGGTACTTACTTGTATTGCTGTGTCCTGTAGATCCCTGTTGTGATTCCTACAATAATAATAGAAAAAAGGTACAGCATGTTATTTTTATGGCATTTTTTAGCTGCTATACATGCTTGAACATTACCCTAACAATACAACAGTTCTGTTAATTGTTCATTCTGTTTAAAAGTCATTTTCAATTACAAGAATAAGTCCAATACTGTTTTGAGAATGCTTTAATCTGAAGGCTTTTAAACTTATTTCACAATAATCCTTTAATGGTACAATTCCTTGTATAGCTATTACCAGTCTCCTGCTTACTGTTCATTTATTGATCAACCCAAACTCGTCCATTATTTTCTACAAGTTTAGATGAGAAGACAGAGGGAAGACCAATATTGTTTCATGGGCCATTGGATTCCTGAAGTAGTAGCATAGCTGATCTTTCCTTCTTACGTGCTGATATTGACAGCACTGGAGAATGGAAATACAGACTTTAGTTCTGGGTCCCTGAGATTACAAGGTCAGCCTTGTATCACAACTGTAGTATTTATGAATATGGTACAATAAACAAGACCGTTTCCTCTTCATATGTAAATGTTCATATATTTTCCTCACAGAATTTTTTTAAGTTCATAAAAATTTAAAATAAGTGTCTTGTTTTTCAGCAAATTATTCTTAATAAAAATTATTCATAATAAAAAGGCTAATCATAGTATCATTAAGGTTGGAAAAGACCTCCAAGATCATCTAGTCCTACCACCCACCTACCACCAAGATTGCCCATTAAACCATGTCCCTCAGTTCCACATCTAGACAAATCCTGAACACCTCCAGGGATGCTGACTACACCAGCTCCCTGGGAAGCCCGTTCCTGTGCCTGAAATACTGCTATGAAATGAGAAAGTTCTCAGTGAGATAGGAAAAAAGTATGCCTTTATGTAACTTAAAAAGCAAAGGTAAAGTCTTCACTTCCGGAGTTTTTTTCTAATGTATTTACTACAGCTTGTTAAGATCAACAAGAAAGGAAAAAGTAAATGAATCACGCTCTGAAAAGATAACATTATTATCATAACTTGACTTCTGAATATAATCACTCCATAGTTTTGTGACAAGATACCAATTTTCCTGGGGTAGATAAATTAACTCTCAAACAACAAAATGATGGCTGATCCCATAACATCACATACACTTAAACAGAAATCAAACACCTGATCGATCTATCAAGTCATGAAATCACAGCAAAAATGAAGAAAGAGAGAAAAGGAGGCAGCGGAATTAACAGCATTTTTTCCCCCACACAGGAGTAGAGAATTAATGTCTGAACATGAAAGCTCATTCAGACTAGCATCAAGTGAGCTCTTATTTACCAAATTTAATTATTCATTTAAAGTTTATTTATTAAGATGTTTTTAATAAAATTACAATCAAATAATGCCTAACCATTTGTACATAACAAAGTGTGACAGAGATAGGAGAAAGGAAAGCACATGCAGCCTGTCACATCACACACTGAATCAATTATCCTTAAGCTTTGAAAAGCAAGAAATAAAGAGACAGTTGTTGCCCCTTCCTAGTAAATTCAAGAGTACAAATTAATTCCACAGAGAAAGAAAATTCAAAGTTAATGATGAAATGTAACTTTATGCCCTCTATTACATGAAGGACAGTTTCCTACATGCACTCTCCCAGCAGTGTTGTGCTGAAAAACCTACCGTGCAGTAGCTAACACTTCAAACTCGACAGTGATTTTCCTTCCATTCCCGTGGATTAATGCAGACCTCCAGTGTTAGTGAGGTCTGATTTTATAGACATGTAGGGCATATGCACACACACCCTCCCATTCACAGAGCATATAGAGTCATATAGGTGGGTGTATCCACCTGCACTGTTTCAAAAGTGCAGTTCTGTTGTCTTTGCAATACACCAAACTCAGTTATTTAGCTTTTATTGCTAGTCTGATTTCAAAACTATAGTCTAGCTATAGTTCCCATGACCTTTACAACTTTAATGGCCTAATTAATAAATTTCAAATTTCAAGCTGTCAAATCACTGATTACTTGAGTTGTGAAAAGTAATTTGGTACATACAGGAACTAATGATGCTGACACTCATTTCTTATAGACAGGAAAGTAAGAATGATTTACATCCTTGCAACAAGGTAGGAGTTTTATAAGCTTCTCTTTTTCTCATTCCCAAGATTGTGAGTATCTTTATATCTGGGAATTATTTTCTGTTAAAGGATTGCAGCCTACTTACTCCTCTGGAGTGAAGTTTTCTGGAAGATGCTTTGCAAATGAACTGAATTGATGTCTCAACACTTCCATAAAGGCTGGAAATGAATTCACAGTATCACTCACTCTGTGGTGATGGAGAGATGGAGAGCAGGAGCCAATGCCCCAAATGTAGCCTTTTAGCCTCTTTGCTGACCTTGGCCACTACCTGTCCAACAGGACTGTCTTTCTGAATAATGTGCCATCCACTACAGTACGGTTTAGTTCTTAGGTTTTAACAACTTGGGAGGGAAAGCTATGTAGCTTATCTGTGGGAAAGCTTCCTAGGAGTTACAGAGTTATCTCCTGTGAGATGCAATAAATATTTTTCACTACATTTTGTGAAAAGCAATTGTTAGCTTAAGAATATTTCAAAAACATGCATGAAAAATTAGGAAAGCATTATTTGCATTCTGGAGCCTGAAAAGCAGATGCCCTCTTGAATATGTAAGTGTATAGATTCAGAGGAGGTGAAAGAAATATATTTTAAGTATTTAAAAGTATTTAAAAATAGAGATTGTGTCTAAATATATCATGATTTATGGTCAGTAATGCAAGATTTTTCCAAGAGGAAAAAGTACTTCAGGTACTTCACCCCTATCTCATATAAAAAACTCTATTTCCTGACTATGTAAGCCACCAAGGACAGAATACAGTGTTGGTGTCATTATACATACTAAGGTATATGCATATCCTATTAGATGAAATCTCGTCAATCCTAGGCTTAAACAAAATGGGAATTCTACTTTGGTAGGGGAAAAGGCAGCCAACTAGAAAAGGCTCTTTAAAAGTGAATGGTAGACCTCCGGTACAGCTCCGCAGTTCAAGCTATCAGAGTATTTCCCACAGAGATGGATGAACGGGCAGAGAGAAGATGAGAAAGCCAATATCAGCCATTATTCATATATCTTTGCCCTATAGTCTGTGGTTCTGCTATTCCTATATTTATCACAATACACTTAGTTGTGAGGAAGTGCATTCATGACCGTCAAGCACATGTGCTGATAGGGGGATACCTCGCCCATACACAACTGCACATGTGCTACACAAACACAATAAGTGGTTATAACTGTGGCAGAAGCTGCAGAGCTGCAAGCACCTCTTCATTTTTGTCATTCACATCTGAGCATTCCACTGGCTGGTAAGCTGCTGATCCATCTCCTACTGGACTTACTTTAATTTAAGAAGTCTGTAGTCCGCCTACCACATTCAATCAACTGTCTGTCTTCATCGAGGAAAGACAGTGAGTTATTTCCTTCTTTTTTCTTTCATAACATGCCAAGGATGTTTTGGTTTACACCCTTGGTACTTCAAAATCATGACACTATCATCCACAGAAAAGCTGTTTCACTGTAGGCAAATCTTGACATTTTCTTGGCTTTGTGGTTATAATTATTCTGTGCACTGAATTCTGAAGAATGGACTTAAAGTTACCAGAGGAGGTTGTTTTAACAGTAAAAAGGCTATAAACAGCGCCAACACTATCTTTCAAGCTTGGATACTTCATGAAAAATGCTTGTGGCGTATAAACTGTATATGATGATACAATGTGAAATTTTTATTGGAGTTTTCATAGACCTCATTCACTCTTGGTTTACCAAGTACAAATAATGTGGTTTCCTCAAGGTTGTGCCCGTAAGCTTCACTGTGCCTTGCTACATGCTTCCTGTGATACAGATACAGTAGTGGCGCTGGTTTCAAAGGGCCATCAGCAGGACTTGGTCCTTTGGGACCAGGGTCCACTGCAACTGGATTTGGACAGGCAGATGGCTCCCTGGCAAATGCTCCTGTGGCCCCTCTGGGCATACTGCACTGGACTCTCTGCCTCTGCAGCAAAGCTACCCTCAAAGTCAGGTTGGTGGCAGGGGACGTCTGCCCACTCCTCAGCCCTCAAATGTGCTGGTCAGTGTATCAGCAGAGCCTGTCTCAGCCCTTGATGATTTCAATGAAGCTAAATGAAGCAGCAGCAATGGGATACGAGAAGGAGCTTCTTGACTCGCAGCAGCTGTATGTGCCCTGAAATGCTGGTCAGGAGCCTCAGCAGGTGCCCACAGAAGGCATCACATCTGGACACCCCACCAGGGATGCCGGTGTTTTTCCCTATGGTGAGGAATCTGTGACCAACACAGATCAGGGGTCAGTGCTACTGCCCGAAAATACACACACAAGACACTGCTGCAGAGGCTGTAAACAGGGAAAAGCCAGGGGATACGGCCACACACGTGAAAATGGTCACCAGCACTGCATCAGCCTCAGTCCAGAGCCCTCACATGCTTAGCCAGAGCTCATGTATGACATATTTTGAGTTGCAGGCTGCATGGCTCTGCATTCTGTTCCATCTCTTACCTTGTTTGGAAAGGGAAACTTGCTTTGCTCTGCCTTCCCTGGTGTGTGAATAGCTGACAGTGGTGGAGGCCATGAGTGGGTCATCTCCTGAAAAACAACATTGTACAGCAAACTGTATTTAGAAAGTCAATGGAACAGGAGACAATAATAGTGTATCTCTAGCATGGATGTCTGGGTAGTAGAATATCTAAGTTACTGTAGCTTCTGGGAACTGTCCAGTTTACATATAATCTAGACAATACACGAGCTACATTGATTTTTATCACAGACTCTTGAGAGCAGTTCTTAAGCACCGTTTCATTTTCCTGAATAGTTAATGCATCTTAAGTGCAAGAAGTTTGATTTTTCTGACAATCAGCATCCACATTTTAATCGTTCAATGTGCTCTGGCTGGTGAGACTAACAGAAGAATCACGTTTCTGTAGTTTGGGAGCAGAAATCTCAGTTTGTGACCAAGTAATGAGGTACATCCTATGGAATAATCACAAAATAAATGTCACTGACGAGGTCAGAATGCTAAATGTTAAACACTTTGAACTTGTCCAGTGGTTAATTCCTAAAATTGCCTTTTTCATATTAAAGGGATTGAATAAGCTCGTAACTGCCACTTGTTTGTGTCTTGCAGGTCACAGCCATGCAGCAAGCCCTGAACTAAGTGTGCTGCACTCCTCCTTTGCCTGCTCCCTGTGCTTTTTTGAAAGACGTTTTTTAACAGCTAAGAGATGCATGTAGCTTGAACTGACTTGTATGCAGTCATTCCTGACCCAGCTTCAGGCAGCAGGTAGACACGCCTTCAATGCCATTACCATTTGGGGGTGGATGAGTTAGTCTCCAAAGCAAATCTGATTTTGGGAAGGAGGAGGCTGAAGTGTAAATTAAACACTTCAGATAAGAGACAATTTGTTAAGAGAGAGGCTTCATATTCATCTCTAGTGTAGGCTGTTATAGGATGGACATGTTTTTTTGACATGTTCAGCAGCAACAGCCATAATATTTGGTATGCAGTAACTTAACAGAATTAATATGAGGAGCAGTGCGGAGCACAACAACCCTGAAGAGTCAATCCACAAGTTTCAAGAGCTGAAGAGGAAATACCATCCTGCCTAAGCAGGGGGCTCACTGATGCTGTCAAGAGTTTGCCTGGCAGATGCTCTCCTGTTTTTCGATACTGTTAGCTGATGCTGGAATTGTTTCTCAGTGATATTCCAAGGAGATGTGCTGAGATCTACGATCACTCCCAGAATAATACTGGAGTTATATTTCCATGACTCATTTCTTTTTAAAGAGATAAGAAAATGTTCTTGTTTGAAGAAAGGTGTGGGTGAACCTTTTGCCTGTCCTTCACTGGTGCAGATGGAAGTACATCCTGACTCCACATGGGCTGAGCTGAGGCATTTTTTACAGAGAAGGAAGTCTCTGGCTCTTCTGCCAATGAACAGATCAGCCCTTTCAACATAGTTTATTAGTAATAAATGTCGCCTTTAAAGCATTCTTGATAAGCAGTTTATTTTCTAATAAAAACTGCATTCTTTTATTTTATTTGAGGCTAAAAAGTTACAGGATTTATTATATACTTCAGTAATCTACGTGGGTACCTCTAATCAGAGCATCATCTAGTTTGCAGTTGCAGTATCAGAACTGCTTTGCTTTTCAGTTCTTTCAGGCAGACTGTTCATCTTAGCACTCGCTTATCTGATAAGTGGCAGCAATAGCACTATATAGTAAGTTTTAATATACAGTAAGTTCTTTAAACACAGGCGGCAAGCAAAAACATAGGCAAGCAGCTTGCCATTTGGAAGGGAGCAGTCCTACTGCTACAAGGATCTGGCATAAGTGCTATTGTTTTCAAAAGATAAATGAATTACATACTAAGAAATATTCCAAGACTTTATGACAGTAAATTGGAATAAAGCAGAGTTGCAATAGTGGCATTTAATCCTAGGGCTGTGATTTAAAAATGGATTTGTTTCTCATCTGCTTGTCTCTGCTTTTCTTTCATATGACCACTTGCTTACTTTCTAGAAAACAGAATGTTGTGGGTACAGACTCAGGGCATTTCCACCTGTAAAATTCCATTCCCATAGTGTTTTTCACAACAAGCTGATGTGCTGAGCCCCAAAGCATGCACAAGAAAGAACTACGCGGCCCTTTCCTTTGAAGGGCAACGCTTTATGTTATCACTGCCAACTGAAGAATTGAGCCAGCCAGACTGGGAGCATCTACTGGTTTGACCTGAAGCCATCCTACTTGTGAAATACACTGCTCAGTACTTATGATTTCCATTTGCCCAAGCAGCAGTTTCTGCAGGTTGTATGGTGACTGACCCCCACTGTCACCTTCACGGAAACATCTTCTGAGAAGTCTGCTGTGTGCTGTGCAGAAACCAATCTTAGCAGAGCTCTTCCCTCCCACCTTGCCTGCCCAGGTCTGACAATGATACCTTCATCCATGGAAAGGATTAGAGGGCTGATTAAAAATAAGGGTGACCTTTCTTTTTGACATGTCAAAATCTTTCATTTCTTCTTTTCTCCAAGATTATTTCTCATCCACACTTCAATGAAAAATGGCTGTAATAGTATATATATATATATTTCAGCTTCTTTTCTCCTCCCTTTATACTTACAGTTGTGGTATATAATAAAGTTTTCTACATAATTTAAATTTTATATAACCATTTCCGACACAAAGTTTTAGTAATACCACTGATATGTACCACGGTTAATAATCACTATTACCATGAATATCTGAATGTGATTTTATCAGAATAATATTATGAATTCTGTACATACGGTGTATATATTACTACCATTTGGAATTCAGACAATTTAGAAATGAAATCAAATTAGAAAACAAAAAATAATCAGAACATATAATATGAAAAATTTCCACAAACTACAGACTGTCGCCATTAAACACTGGTAAGTTTTAAATCCAGTAAAATATTTTTTGAAAAGAGAATTATTAAGCTATGGGCACACTTTCCTTCTGACTGCCAAGAACAGGATCTCAACAAATAGAAGAGAAGATTTAGGTTTCCAGCAAGGTCAATGGCAAGCAGAAACAAATCTAGAATATGCCCTTGTGCACCAACTCTTGTGATTTTAGACCCTATCTGAAGATATTTGACACAGATTTAAAGCATGGTGGCATATGATTATTTCAAGATCTTTTTTCAGTACATGGTATGAAATGCTTGAAAAGGTCAGACCAAAAGGCAACTAGCTAACCAACTAAACAAAAGGACTCAAAATTTATTGTCAAAATAAAATTTCATGCACAGCTTCTCTTTTCTGGTCAGCTAATCTGTCTGTCTTTGGTATTTGGGATTGGCAGTACTGGCATAAAGTACCCATCAGACCGAAAATAAGGTTTCCAATGTACTGGTGAACACCACTAATGACTTAAATGTTCTGAAGATGCTCTGCAGCTTCAAACTAGTGTTAGAGCATTGATTGGCTCAAAAAATGTTTGAAATCAGAAAGAGAAAAAACAGAAATTTTTAAATCATAAATAGAACAAAAAATAATTCTGAAACATCTTGCACTGCATAATGCAAGCAGCCATTACAAGGCACTGGGCTGATTTTAAACCAGTTTAGATCTTTCTCCCAACTTGATTGCGTTAACCTTTGAGTCCTGAACAATGTTAACTAAGGGAACCACTGAGAAGCCATTTTAGGTCCAGAAGTGTGGAAAACAGATTTCTAGATCAAAGAGTGAAGCCGTACGTGGACTGCTTAGACATAAATACAGATAAGCACATGTGCTCAGCTGCAGGATGTGTGATCTGGGATGATGGCAATCACCTGCCTTCTCCTGCCACCAGATGTGCCAGAATGGAGGGTGGCTCAGATGGCCTTGGGTGGTGGAGACGAGCAGAGGTTGCATCTGCAGGGACGAGGTGGGCAAGGGGACAGCAGAGAAGGCACCCAGTGGGAGGGACATACAAATTCCAACAGGCCACAAATCTCAGTAGACCTCTGTTTGTCTCCTTTTTACTGACATATGCTTCTCCCTGTTACAGTGATGCTGTTTCCAGCTGACATCTTCGTGGAGGTGACGTTGGCATGCTTCACGTACACATTGTAATTCTGTGACCGCACTCATCTCTGCCTGCTGTAAATCAGTTTTCAGCAGCTATACGGAAATGCCCAGTTCTACAAGTTATAAAGGTCCAAGCCCAGTTAATATCAGTCAACACAAAAACTTGGCTTTTCTTCTCACTGAAGGGAAAACCTTCAGATAAAGAAATCAATAGAACTGTGCATCCTTGCTCAAAATGTATTTTCTGCAGCAACAATTAAGTAATGAGACGTTTCTTGTGGATTAATGACTGCTTGGTAGTGTTTTGTTTGGGGCTTTTAACCCTAGCTTGTAGGCAATTTTTCAGGAGAAGTACCATGCAGAGGTAAGTAATAGTATTTGCTCCAGACTTAAGTCAATGCTGTTTATCTAGCGCTATCAATCTTGCTGTGTGGTGTATGATTCTAGGAATGGTTGAATTGATTCAGAAAAAATGTAATTAAAAACAAGTAGTGAATTCAGTCTCATCTAAATTTAAATTCTTGCCACATGTATTACTTTGTTCATTTGCTGCCACAACCAGAACTTATCATTGGCCCATTAAGAAAATTGACTGTTTAATCCTCCTGTAGTGCTTCTGCTCACCTACCCAATTTTTGATTCATAATATTTTGTCTCTCACAGAGGATGATTTAAGAAATTTTTGTAGCATCTCATAAAGGGCCCTGTCAAATGCCTTTTGAAAATTATCTTAGCTGGCTCAACCTCATCCACAGCTCTACTGACATGTCACAGGAATTATAGGGGATTGGTGATATGCAATTTTCATTTGCAAATGCTCTGCTGGATGGTGGATGGGGACTGCAGAGGCACTCTCTTTATAGTTACCTGCATGGAAATGCAGCTTTTAGGGAGGCATTGGATATATTTTTTCATCTGGGAGTAGAGGCAATGCAAAGCTAACACAGAACTTTCCAAGACCACTTAGCAAGTGACCACAGGACACAGTTTGAAAACTTCTAATCCACTTACTCTCCTCTCTTCATAAAATAATTTATTTACTTTTTCCAAACACAGGAGACTCTTCCTTTAAGCACTGTCAGTTGGCAAGGATCCCTTTCAATTCAGTGAAGCTACGCTGCCACTAGCTGACAATGTGGCTATGATTTCAGTGCCTTATATCCAAAGCAAAGAGTCTGACAATGAAACTTTTGGAGACTACACTGAAGCTGACAGCATTTCACTGTGATAAGGTTGTCATGATGTGAAAGATCAAATTCTCATTTTTACAAATTGATTCCTCTTGTATCTGTTATTGTTGTGACTTTTCTAAGCCAAGCCTCAAATACACATCTGTAAAATAGTAAAATAAAGCTGTTTCCTCTTGTTTCTTTAAGATGCCACCTATCCAAACTACATCTACTTGCTCCTTTTTCTTCTTCATCATAAATTCCGTAGTTTTCTTTGAGCATTTGATCATTTTCTTGATTCCATTTAAACATCTTTCATTTTGTCACGATCCTTTTGGCAACGTTATTCAGAACTACCATAACCCAACCATATCTTGCCATTTTTCATCTTCTGTTGTTTACTGTTTTACTTCCTTTCCATCCACTTATTTAGGAAAGTTCTGATTTATAGTTAATATTTATGTCACGTATGTTGTCAAATGCTTTCTAATCTTGAGATAAGTGACAAATACAGCTTCACCTATCCTCTAACTGGAGGATGAAATATAAGAACCACTACAACCTCCCTTTGAGGGAGCAGAACATAGTCTTAAGGACACCGAGCTTTGAGCTGGGTGCTGGTTCAGCACTGAGTCGCAGTCAGTAGTTCTGTCTTCCCTACTCCTGTTCCAATGATTTCTAGAAGTCACTTTTTATTCATAGCAATGTGCTGTAAAACACATGCTACTGCATTTCCCCTTTGCCTCCAGTCCCAGGACCTTTCAAATACTCTGTTTTCTGTTCCATGAATTCCTTTCAAAGGGCTTCATCAGTATAACATGCAAAGACACAGAGCTATCTGGAGAGAGTGCTTGTGAGGGAATGTTTTGTTTTAAGGGAGAGAGGNCCCTTGTAAACTGAGAAGGTCAGAGATTTTGCAGACTGCAGCATTAAAGAATGTGTTCAGCATTAAATCTCCAGATGTTTGGTATCTACAGAACGAAACCACTCAAAATCATGAACACTTGTAACATGATCTGTGGATCAATTCACTCTACAGCAAATCACAAATGCCAGTGCAGTAAGTTTCTGTTTGGAATATATTATCTCTGCTTTAGTGGAACCATCCTGCAAATAACCTGCAACATTTAGTCAAGGCTCAACAATGTAGGACAGACAAATATAAAAAAATACTTCAGCCACTTGCCAACTGATTTAGGTCCTTTACTATATGATTATAATTCTTTAACAGGGAGTCCTGCAAATTGTTCTTCTTTTGTGGGGTATAAATGAGTCCATAAGCCCAGAGGAAGATAAGGATATCCAAGAGAACGGTGGCTTAATTCTAAGAGCAAATGCTAACTAGAGTATAAGCTGTGCCATGCTCTTTTATAGGTGAGTTAAAGCCGGAAAGATTTCTTGCCTCAAACTATCAGGAAAGAAAGAACACATAGCCCTAGAGGTATATCACAGAACAGAACGCAGGAGGTTTCCTTAAAAACTTTGAAATATACTTTACTGAAATAATAATAATAAAAAAAAAAAGACAAAATTGCTTCTCTGGTTTCAGAGATGAATCTATAATCTTAGTTAGGAAGCAATGTTTTTAAATGAAAGCGTTGGGCCATATGATATGACAAACTGAAATCCTGCCTTGCCTGGGCAAGCTGAGATGATGTGGTTAATCAAGGTGCAATCTTTATTAGTGCATTAACCTCCTGCACCCAAGGACTGTGGATTCTAATTCCTGAATTGCCATGCAAGACTGATGCAGCTAGTTTTCTGGTCTCAGTTGGCAGCAAGCTAACAGAAGTGGCTAATGAAGATGAATAGCTGCCTCTTGGGAGTGGGGGGAGGAGAAAGAGGAAGGGAAAAGACCTAGGATACTTCAAGGTCCAGATCTCTGCATGATTTCAAATAATAATGAAAAAGTGCACATAGTTGACATTTTCAGAGATCGTAACAAGCATGTTAATTCTGCAGTCTGCTAACAAAGCAACAGTAGCAGCCTCAGGATTGCTCTGGAAACATTTCAAGAAATCAAAACAAAGACTATTGGAAATAAGGACCAAGACACTGGTTAGGGTCTCACCCTGTATTTGACGGATGATTGTATTAATATGGACAAAGGAGCAGACAAAAAATGCCCAACGCTACAAATCGGACACATTTACTATGAAAAACATCTGCGGCTTGGAGAAGACAAAAATACTACCCTGGTAAATATTTAGCAACACTGAAATATATTTGCCACAAATGCATGTAATGTTCAAATATAAACATTCCTTTATCCAGACAAACATATGCTGCTAAATGTAGGGAGGTAATGAAAGCAAGATTTGTAGGGGAAAAAAAATCTAGTTTTATGGAAGCAGACAATTTTTTTTCAGGATTCTTGCCCTATGTGAGGCTGGAAGCTTTCAGGTAGGTACACTGGTGGTCCTGATTCATGCCCTGGACAGAAGGTCAAATAAAAACAGGTCATCAGACTGGCCCAAGTTAATCTTAGCTCTAATCTTTCATACTTGTGAAGCCAGCTTAAGAGGACTGGGGTACCAGAAGACTCACACAGTCCTGGGAAGCCGAGGGCTTGCACAAAGAGTGTTTTTAAGCATCTACAGTGGAGGTTCACCAGTGGGTATGAATCTGGAATTTTAGTTTTGCTTGCTCAGCCAACT
The DNA here is from genome assembly GCA_013396635.1 of Penelope pileata. NCBI lineage: Eukaryota > Metazoa > Chordata > Aves > Galliformes > Cracidae > Penelope > Penelope pileata. The sequence continues at coordinate 248,952 of WBMW01002667.1, forward strand.
GATTGAATATTTCAAGCTTCACAAACTCACAGGTAGTACAGCAGTGCCCGTGTGCTATGTTATGGAAGGACATTACCTTATGCTCTGGGTTAAGGCTTAAGGTGCTACCAGAATGCCTTTTGGCTAACGGAACTGCAAAGCCTGCAAGCCAGCACGAGGTGAGGGAAAGCTTCTGTTTTGTGTGGCTACAACAAACTCCTCGGTCAGGGCAAAAAGCTGATAGAAAGAGTGAAAAAACAGACCACAGAAAGAAAGATGTCAGAATCAAAGTAATAGACTTAAAGGGCTCTGAAATGTGGCTCTATAAAGCACAGCTCCACGAGGTTTTGCACCTACAGTTTCCTAACAACATTAGAAAAAATGTGCTAAATTTACAGGTAAAAATTACAGCAGGCTGGGACCTCAGGCTGTGGATCTGAGCACCAAGGCAGTGGCTCTCCTTCCCTTTTCCCTGTTGTAGCATACACAGGTTCTGCAAGGCAAAGCAGCCTGTAAATCCTGCCTGGACAACCTTGCATGGATGTGGCTGACTGCAATTAGCAAACAATTTTGTTTATGATGCTCTGACAACTTTGGGAATCTGTTCATATACAAGACATTTATTCTGAATGAGATTAAGAAATCAGTGTAGCACTGCATGCTTCAGTGTATGTGAATTCAACCATCTGTTCTCGAGGCTGCTCATGTACCTCCTAGATCTGAATCGACAGAAAGATGTTAAATCTTGATGACTCTTGTTCTACAAGGAGCAGAGCTGCACAAAGTGGTGGCTGAAGCAGACAGAGACCAGTTCAGCTAAGCGCACAGATATGTACAGAGATGAATGTGGACAAACTCATGTCCATGAATACCAGATACTCCTAGCAAAATGGAACACTGGACCCAGAAGGGAGATAGAGACCAGGAGTGCATAGGCAACTGAAAATAACCTCCCAGCATCTCCTGCTCTGGCCCAAAAAGCTTGTTCAATCACAATGGATTTCAAAAAGGGAGAAGTAGCTGAAGAGCTTGTGAGGCTGATGTTGGAACAGTCTGTTTCCTCTGTACACATTTCTTCAAAAATGCTGAAAACTGAGAGAAATTGTAAAAACGAACAAAGAAGATGACACATTTACAGGTATCAGCATTGTTAGAATACAAGGAACTATGTCTGAACCACGCGAGCATCTTCAAAAGGTGAAAAATCTCAAACAAACCTCTATTTCTAATATGACTTTTAGAAAACTTCTAGCCAGCTACTAACTTCTCATATCATAAACCAGTGGCTCAAAGGAGAAAAAGACAAATCTTATTCATGTAAAAAAAAATAACATCTCATGAGCTGGCAGTTCACCTTTTGGGACTCAGTGCAATGTAAATGCCCATCTTCATCCCTTAAAATGTGCAGACAAAGAAAGATACTTTTCTGTATTATATGCTCCAGCCAAATACAAGACAATGGGCCCAAAGCAGGGAAGAGTGGCTGTAGTTACCTGGATTGTTACACAGGTGAGAACGCTAGTCAGACTGGGTGATAAAATACATTGTTCAGACTCAGATCTAAACTGTACCTAAAGTGGGATTCATGTTCTCAGTTTTGGAGGTTTGCTTTTTTTTTTTTTTCCCCAGTACTTCAAAATCCCTAATATTTATGTTATACCATCCCTTAGGTTTTGGCTCTATCTGCAAATCTGAAAGTGCTACCGTATTGCTGTATCTTGTCTGTCTTACTAACAGGATCAGGCTGAAGCACACATGAGGCCTCTCTTCCATACCCTCCTTATGTTTCTTTGAAACATAAATATATTCCACATGACCTTTTATATCTTCACATTAAAAAGACACTGATGTTCTAGAAAGGTCATCTGTGATCATCTGAAATGTTTTCCTTAATTATATGGATAGTTCAGTTTTAGATTTTCCATTTTTAATGTGGGTAGCAAGCAAGTTAGTCTGCTGGCTAAATTCACATTACCTTTTTCTAATAAAAAATGGCACTTGGATTCTGTCTTAGCCTGGAAGAGTGCTTGGAGCTTGGCTGGCAGAGGAAAGCTGTGATGCTGGTAAAAACGCCAGCACAGGTGGGCAGAGATTTGGAGAACCAGGATACTTCCACTTAGATAAATTACTGGATAAATCTGGGATTTAATCCGCAGTAAAAATAAATTCACAGTACAATGGTACAGGTTCTCTTGGAAATGACAAAATATGTAGTTCAACCTTCTGAAAACTACTATAGAACCACACTTCCAGCTGGTGAATTTAGGGATCTGTGAATTGACAGAAGCTTTTGTGGACAAGAACATCTGTCAGTATATTAGAGAGGTGATTTCCTTTTCTTTTTGACATCTTCCAGTGCTGATGTTTGAATGATTTGATCCAAAACGTGTTTCAAAACCAAAGTGAGATAAGAGAAGAAAAGATGCACTGGTGGTCTGTTCACAAAAGCTGAATAATTTAGTAGAGAAGTCTCACTGGCCACGCTCTCCATCTGAAGTCCCTGAAGTCTCTCCTGAGACCCAATCGCTGCATGCACTGAAAACCAGCCAGTCGAATTGGAACAGGTTGCCCAGAGAAGCTGTGGATGCTCCATAGAATCACAAAATCGTTTAAGTTGGAACGGACCTTTAAGGGTCATCTAGTCCAACTCCCCTGCAACATACAGGGACACCTACAGCTTGATCAGGGTGCTCAGAGCTTGGTCCAGCCTGACCTCGAGTGTCTCCAGGGACAGGGCTTCCACCACCTCTCTGGGCAACCTATTCCAGTGCTTCACCATCCTTATTGTAAAAAACTTTTCCCTTACATCCAACCTAAATCTCCTCTCTTCTAGGTTGAAACCGTTTCCCCTTCTCCTATCCCCACAGATCCTGCTAAAGAGTCTGTCCCCCTCTTTCTTGTAGCCCCCCTTTAGATACTGAAAGGCTGCTATCAGGTCACCTTGGAGCCTTCTCTTCTCCAGTCTGAACAGCCCCAGATCTCTCAGCCTGTCCTCATAGGGGAGGTGTTCCATCCCTTGGACCATTTTTGTGTCCCTCCTCTGGACGCGCTCCCACAGGTCCATGTCACTCCTGTGCTGAGGACTCCACATCTGGTCGTAGTGCTCCAGCTGAGGTCTCATCAGCACAGAGCAGAGGGGCAGGACCCTGGCCATGTTTCTTTTGATGCAGCCAAGGATACGGTTGGCTGACAGGTGGGTAATTCCCTGGGTCATCCTTTCTACCCTTCTTAAAAATGGGTGTGACATTGCCTTTTGTTCAGTCACCAGGGACTTCACCTGACTGCCATGACTTTCCAGTGGCTTGGCGACTACATCAGTCAGTTCCCTCAGGACTCTGGGATGCATCTCGTCGGGACCCATAAACTTACGAACGTTCAGGTTCCTCAGGTGATCATGAACCTGATTTTCACTTACAATGGGAGGGACATTGCTCCCCCAGTCCCCACATTCTGACCCACACCTGGAGGCGTTCAAGGCCCTGGGGAGCCTTATGTAGTGGGTGGCAACCCTGCCCGTGTCAGGGATTGGAACTGGATGGGATTTATATCCCTTCCAACCCAAATTATGCTGTGATTCTGTGATTCCATGAAGCTGGATGCAACAGTGCAAAAAGTTTCACTCTTCATAGCAGAGGCAAAATTAAAAACTGGGAAGTGACAATATGCATGTCCTCCTGATATGTTCCAGCCTTTGTTTTGCTTTACTAAGACAAAGGCAGACAATCAGGTCCTTTTAGATTATAGTAAAAGGTTTGATGAGCAGAACACACTGGGATCTTAATGCCATTGTTTCTATTCATTTCTAAGAGTCAAAGCTAACTACCTGCAAATACAAACAAATTATTTTTCAAATTAATCTGTGTTTTTTTTTTTTATGTTTAGGTCCTGTGAAGAGGCCAGTCAGAGGACAGGCAAATGAAGCAGTGCCCCTGCTTGTACAGCTGGCACAACCACCATCCCTGCACTTCAGCAGATGCAGCTTTGTGCTGTGGCAGCCTTGGAAAAGAGACTCAGATCTAAGCCCCCAAAAGACTGAAAAGTGGGAAGAGAGGGCTTGAGGCCAGTCCCTTGTGGCTCTGTGGTGAAATGTTAGGTTTGCCAGTAGCATGGTTCTTCTGGAAGCCTTTGCAAGGGCATTTTGCCCACCTGAGCTGCCACTGCTCCCCATCATGTCCTCAGGAGCACGAAGCAGCACTTGCCGCTTCTCCCTGCTACACAGGGTGGCCTTTGGAAATCTGCTGCAGGCAAGCAGAGCCCCTTCGCCCCAATTATCCATAAGCAATTTGATGTTTCTTGTTAAAACTGATTGTGAATTGTGTTTTGCTTGAGCTGCATGCACACCCAAAGAGCAGTAACAGAGACCTTTCTTTAACTGTGCAAATCACCCTTATCTAGTGTTTATATTAAGTGGGTTCTTCAAAGCCATCATTGTCTTTAGCTCTGTCTGCTTTAAGCCCTGAAACAATAACATTTAGTGCTTATTGTACACACTGTCTTTCATTTGCAATGTATTCTACAAACTTGAATTAAGCACCACAGCACCCTTGTAATCTGTGTAAGTACCATACTACCATTATGAGATAAAACACATAAAACTAGAATTAAGGTTTAAAGACTCTTCAGTTGGAAAATCACCCAGGAGAACCTTGTCATTTTCCCATCCCAGCATGAAAGGTATCGACAGTGAAAAGGCCACACTTGGAAAAAGTAAAAGAAAGTATGAAAACACTGAAGCCTTAGCTTGGCTCCTAAAACATGTTCTGTCTCCATTCATTACACCCTTTATTTCATTAAGAAGCAGAGTAACACTAGTATTGTCTGCATAAGCAATTCACAACTATTTAAAAAAATCCAATGGTTTTAAACCACTTCAACATAATGAGTGCTAGAGACTGCATGACTGCTTCAGTTTTAAATTAAACGCCTTTAGGTTTATCTGGTTTGTTCAAAACCAAACGAAATGAATTATTGTAAATGAAAAAAATAGATCTCTGAGATTGTTCATAAGTAGACAGGCTATGAAACAACTAAACTTGAGCAGATGAATGACTTGTATCCACAAAAAGCCTTCATGATCTACTGTACTGTTCTGCCTCATCATTTCTAGGTATTCACCAGTGGTGCTCTGTGAGAATCTCAGTATGAAGACAGCTTGGTTTTAGAGCTAGAACATTATGAAAAATTACACTAACAAAAGTTTTTACAACTCTCTAAAACATTCCTAAAGATGCTTGCCAGAAAACAGTAGGTGATTACGAAATTACGGGCTGTGTCATGACAGAGTTATGCAAGGAAGTAAGATGGCTACAAATGCTTGTTTATTTTTTAGCTCTTAACTGCACATGATTTACTTTTTCACTTTACAACAAAATTAACATTCTTTTGTTGTCACATAAAAAAATAAGAATGCATGCATTTTCTTTTTTACCTCATAGAAGTCATGTAGAAAAATTAAAGTAATACATAAAGAAAAAGGAAACGGGACACATCGTTATCACTTTTTAATTATGTTGCCGATTTTTTAGAGAGCAGGGAATCAGGAAAATAAGCCCTAGTCTTGGAAATTTAAAATCTTAGACGTCATAAAATGTTGTTTTGTGGCAACAAATGTTAATTTTTTTTTTGGTTGCTCTTCAGGAGAACCATCAAACTGTATTTCACTGCAAAAAGAAGGTCCACGTAATGTCTAGGTATCAATTAATTTCCATTTAACCCTTAAATGAGTCTCCTACCCAGGGAAGGATTTCAACCCTGTTGATTAAAGGCAGTCCTTTTAGTCACTTCTGTTTTTTTCTTAGTTCAGAAAAGTTTCTTAGTAAAACACAGCAGTGGATATATCTTTCAGAGCTTTACTGTATGTAAAAACCCATCAGAAGAAAGACCACAACACAGAGCTTTTCTCCTTCGAGCAATAAAAGTATAAATAAGGAACGTTCTCAACACAAAATGGAGAGAGTTGGAGATTACTTCAGTGTGAAAGAGTGCTGTAATCAGAACATTTCATGCTTTTGGTGTGAGAAAAAGGGGATCCTGTAATTATGCCAGCAGGCTTAAAATAATCTGTCAGAGCAAGGCCATTGCATCCGATCGGCGTAAGTTGAGAAGAGAAACAATAGATATCCAGAGGCGGCTCAGCTAATGCAACTCTGTGTTCAGAACTTGAGGCATGAAATACACCCGTGGTACAAACTCAGTCCTCCCAGTGCTGAATCATGCTGACCAAGGGGAACAGGTTATACAAGGCAAAGCAGAGTGGTCTCCCAGGGGTTTTGCAGAGATTATTCAGCAAACAGAAACATTGATATTACCTGTGTACAAGACAGGCTGAAGTTTTAAGCCAGAACATGTTATAAAGTGAGAAGAGAAAATATAAAAACTGTACTTTCAAATTAAAGCTTTAATGCCAACTAGCAGTAAAGCTTTTAGTAGAGTCTGTTTGGTTTTATTGATAGGTTCAGTGTGGTGAATCCCTATCCATATTTTAACCCCACCGCCTAGAATCACATTGCCATTGGTTTCTGATGCTTAATCTCATTAGTACAGCTATTTGTATTGATATACCCAATATGGCTGCTAATACTATCTTAGCTAAGTGTTATTTATTGTATCTGTATATACAACAATATTAACACAGTCAAGCATCAGCATTGGCACTTCAGGGCACCATTAAATTCACCCAGTGTTCAGTGAGAGATTTAATGATGGATTTAATGGTATTAAATAGGAAAAAATGCCCTTGGCCTTTACATTCTCATTTAAAAACATATAAAAGAGTAGTAATTCAGGCAGTTATACTTCTTTCAAAGATTTTCCTTTAAATCACACTCAGCAGTATAAGAACTGCCTATTATTGCAACTTGACCAAAGACAGCAGCCCTGACCTATCATAATTACCAAACTGTTGGTAAATTCAGCTCAAGTTCCTATGTCAAATATGAGTGAGTTTACTGCTGAAGCGATGCAGACAAAGATTGGTGGAAAATGAACAGCATGGTGTTGCCTGTGAGCTACACTACAGAGACCTCAGATAGCATCAAAGGTAAGCAGAGGCATGAAATACCTGGACATTAGATTTTTACGCAGAATTATTTCATGGAATATATATATATATATAAAATATTATTTACTTATTTATTTTGCTTGTACGCATGTGCAATGTTGCCTTTGGTGCTTGCTGAATTTTTCTGTAGCTTGTGGCTGCATTTACCTTGATTTCTTTCAGTCTCCTAACGTCTGTTGCCCAGAGGACCTAGCAATGTCCTCTAGCCCATCAACCAGAGAATTTCACCTAAGAATGGCAGCTGAATGGCCTTTTTCGGTCTCTGATGCAATCACACCCTTTAGATCCAAGGACCTAGGTCTCAGACTGAAACCTGAAGCTTTCTTCATACTCTGACCACCCCTAGAGTTAGTTTACCGTCACCAAGGGGGTAGAAGAAAAATGTTGGAAGACAAAGATGCTATGTGACCCTTGGCAGTGAACAGGCGGCCATCTAAGCACCTGTGAGTTCTCCTACAGCTTGGAAACTGTGGGACAGTTGTGCAAGTTCTCACTGACTTCCATACAGATAAATGAATTTATACCACCACGAACAAGCAACTGTTAAGTCGTAGGCCTTTTTTACATATTTGCAGTGTCTATCATGAAAAAAGATTATGGCTGGCAACACAGACACTTATACTAGCAATATGAATACTGACAATTAAAAGATAACTGTAAAACCATCATATTTGAATTTGAAAGCAAATTAAAAAAGTTTTTTTCAACAGTTTCATCATTAAAGAGAATATGGATCAAATCAAAATTATACTTCCGCACATATGGGGTAATAACACTTAAAACTAGATTCTTAGTAGCAAATCAAGCAAAAAAAAATCAACAACAGAAAAAGCCCAAGTGACTGCTTATCAGGGAACATTCACATTTTCTTCTGAAATTTCCCTGCTTGTAAATAGCTCTACCAACAGAGCTACACAGGCATTTCCAACAGACTTTCTACAGAGTATGTCACAAGATAATGTACCTAGTTTATAGCATGAGTTATGCAACAGAAACAAAGAAAGGGACAGGGCACTGTAATTCCATCATGCATCAGACTTGCTGGATTCATTATAGAGTGTTACACAAATGTGCATGAGTTTGATTGCACAGTGCTTTTCAAAACAAGGGTAAAATATCACTGATGTTCAGTCAAATCACGGGTGGGAAAAGCCATAAAGGATACACAGTTCACAGCACAGCAGTAAGGGGATGGAGATGGTGCTAAAGGAAATTTTATTCAAGGATGAGGGGAAATCCCATTTCTTACCAGACGAGCCCCCAGGTCTCTGATGTCGTTTCAGAACACAGATCTTTGGCTGTTACTGATACAGCTAACATCCTTATACCACTAAACACAAGCTTTTCAGTATATCTGCTTCAGAAAAACAAGCCCATACAGGAAAACAGATTCCTGTTTGTGCCATTTAGTGAGGACTCCTGCATCCATGCCATGTGCATGTTCTGACGACTTTGGTGCATGAGATCTTGACTGTACACAAAGCTAAACCCCTGTTTATGCACCTCTAAGTGTGGTGCATGTGTGTGGTGTTCATTTTGCAGTTATTTTGAATAATAAAGAGGTAATTTTTATTTACTTTTTACAAAGGATCTTAAGTAGTAAAGTTTGCTGATAAAGTGCTAGTACAACCAACACAGAGCTATCCTCTCTCTCATGTAATTCACAAGATTTTTTTTTTTTATAATCTCTAACAGTATGCAATCTAGTATTAGCCATTCCTGAAATTGCTTTGAAGCACTTTGCTATCTTTGGATGTGATACTTGTGGTGAGGCTTTCAGAGGCTTTACTCATGTCTATGGTGCTCAGAGACAGTTCCTGTTGCAGTCAATGGAAGCAGGTTGCCCAGGAATAGTAAAAAAGGGATATTACCAGTGGCAGTAAGGATTTAAAAATGCTTGAGTAGGCAAAATCCCTACCTCAAGCTGTCTGCTGAAATGATATACTTTTAAGAGATTGAAAAGGTTCATCTAGAATTTGCTCTGTTGGTTAAATAATACTTACGCAGGTTTTTGCATGTTGATTATGTGTCAATTATTGTATAATTGCATCATTACTTAAATTAAACTACATAATTGTGAAGTCTAATTACAGAATGAGGGGAAAAGAAAGGGAACCTGCACCCAACATTAACTGTGGCTCCTGGAGAGGGTACACCCACACAGATTTTGCTCCAGGAACAAGTTTGTTGTGCATGAGACACTGGTTTACTCCACAGCAGCAACATCTGATGTGGCCCTGGGAGCACCTTCTGCACTGAGACCCCTTCAGGAGCACCAGTGGTAAGGTTGGAGCGGGAAGACCATTCACCACTTGGCAACTTCACCAGCAGGGTATCTCAGGGCACTGGACACTGAGTCGGCAGGGAAGAGAGGTTGGCTGGGGAGCCTGTGTGCAAAGCATTTTGTGACAAACAACAGCTAGCTCTGAGGAAGTTGCTTTGCTCCTCCAAGTGCTGATCCATAAAGACCTCATTCTGGTAGAGAGCAAGCAACATTTTAAATTCAGATGTCAGAGGAAAAATCTTACTCAAAGAGCAATGGAGGACAACTATACCAATGTAAAGTGGAGAAGTAAGTGAGTAAACAGCATTAGGAAGCAGTTCTCAGTAGCTTCGCAAACAAAGAACAGGCTCTCCTCTCAGCTAGGAATATGTACTGTCTGCAAATCATCCCACTTTGGAATGTGAAACTACCTGATAATCACAAACAGGAGATGGCAATGATTAGTTATGCTCTGGACACACTCAGTGAAGTATTCTACACACATGCTGCGTCCCTGCCCCAAACAGCTGGCGGCCTAAGTATATGAGATGAAACTCAAGATGGATGCAGAGACAGGAAGAAATACATGGAAACAAGATTGCATACCAGTATTTTGACTGCCCAACTGCTACCAGGCATATTTGCAATTTTTATTTTTCTTAGAAATATCGCAGTGCATTTAACAAGTGGGCTAAACAGAGGCATCATTCAGCTCTTTATCCCATCACAGTTATGATAAGGTAGGGACAAGATCAGAAAGGCCAAGAAATGCTATGTTTGACAATACAGAGAAATAGATGCCACCAAATGGTCCCACAGTTGAAGATGAAGATTGGCTCAATGTTCCTTTTTGTTCGTTTGTTTGATTTTTTTTTCCCAGCAGAACCGACTGCGATGAAAGTGGCATGGCCAAAACCATCATTACATGAATGGATGTGACTCTGCTGTTGTGCTCCAACAAACAGCTGATAGATGTGCTCCAACCAAGCTGATCAGAGAGTAAGCTGCTGGGAAGCAATCCAGTCCATGCACTTCTTGCATTTAGCTTTGTAGAGGGCTCTTCACTTGGCACTAAGATGTTTTGAAGAGTGTTGTCCAAAAAGCCTTCCACTATCAGGTGCTGGCTGGCACCAGGTGTCAAATTTGGCTCTGGTTCTAAGAGACTAAGATTCACAGAAAGGCAACAGACAGGGCTGGCAGATCCATCACATTGAAGAAACAGAACTACTCTGCTCCAGCCTAATACTTGAGTTTTCTAAGACTTATGGGCATCAAAAGATCCACTGAGGAAGCAGATCATTTTATGAAGTAAATCATCCTGTATTTTTACTGAAGTGTGTAGCAAATAGAGGTTGGTAATATGGCTCTTCCTGATCACAGGGATTTTTTTTTCATCCAGAAATCCCCGTAGAGCCCTAAAAAGCTAAGTTGATGGGATAGGGCATTTTACAGACCATAACATTGGGTGGCAGCAAGAAATATTCATTTTCTTGAAAGACATGTCTCCTTGACAAAATGGAAAAAAGCCTTTCTTCCCCAGTACCCAATCAAATTGTCTTGGTTAAGTCTTTAATCTGAATGTGGGTTAAGAGAGACTTCTCTCTGCCTTTTGCGTAGAGAAACAACAGGAGGTTAACTGAGCCGACTTTCCGATAGTGAAAATTTCCTATGAATTAAACAGTCATCCAGTTAAGCATAACACTGACTTCATTGCCCATGAGGGGATGCAATCACCTTTGCAGGAGTTTTCATATGGACCAAACCAGCTAAAAGGAGGCCAACTGACAGAACTTCCCAAATGAAAAAAGGCTTTATGGGTAAACAGACACTGAAAGAAAGACTGGCTTCCCAAACTATTTTCCTCTCTGAAATATAAGGAGGATTCTTTTCTTTGGCAACACGTCCTGCACTGCTGTGAGTTGCATCTGTTTTAACAGTGTTACCTCAGAGACATCAGAGATGGGGGGAAAAGGAATTAGCCCAAGCTGGCCAGGTTGGATATTCATCACTCACTGCTATCAGGACTGGCCAGAGATTATCTTCTCTTGAGCATCCCGAGGAAGAAAAAGATTTTCCAACACAAGCAATCAAAGAAAGAGGATTTAGAGATAGTCTGGTCAGACTTCTCTGATGCACCAAAACTCTTATTTCCATGTCATAGACCAGCACTGTAGAGCAGAGGGAAGAAACGGTAGAGTTTTCACTAGTTATTGCCTCACAGAAGTTGGAGAAACAGTTGTAAAGATGTTGTATGATCCCAAGACAGGGGATTGGACTAGATGATCTCCAGAGGTTCCTTCCAATCCCTGTAATTCTGTGATTCTGTGATTCAAGCTTTGCTGCTGTTCAGGGACTGCCCAGGGTGCTCCAGGTGTGAAATTAACGAGTGAACACATAACCATCAGTTTTAAAACACTGTGAAAATTATCTGCAGATTTTTTTTTAAGAAAGTGCATTGATTGGCTGTGAAGTTAAGCATCTTGGTCTTTGCAATTTCTTTTATTTCATTTACAATGTCATCTACTAAGATTCCTTAGAACTAATTAGTACCATTATAAATTAATGACTTGCACATTTTTCCAAAAAAAAAACCCAAAAACTCCAAAACCAACCCAACACCCAAATGCAACCAATGCTTGTATCTATTTTTGACTCTTCTGCAGCTTATAAAATAACAGAATTAATTTCTTTCCTGTTTCTTCCACACCTCTCTCCTCTGGAGCATGCCTTTAGAAATAACTGTCCCAATAGCACATGTCATGTTACATCTTCCAAGGGAAAGCCTAGACGAAATCTCATTGTTTTACTGGTTGTTGTGTGGGTGTGTACCAAGGAACAGCATTTTTAGAGGCTTTTAGAATGCCAGTTTATATCCAAAGTGGCTTAGTTAAAACTTGATATTATAACAGTACAATTTGCCCCAAAATGAACAGTGGCTACACCAATCGCCGCCACATTAAGCCTGGTTAATGAAAGTAATTACAATATGCTGGTAACAAAGGCATGAGGGATGAGGATAATAAAGAGCCATTTGCTGCACATGGAGGTCTGTGGAAGCCCCCAGCTCCCCCTGTGCCGGAGCAGAGCCCAGAGCTGGCAGCCTCGCCACGTGCCCCTGCTCCACATGAGGCATTGGCGGACACGTGCCAGAGCCACCCCTGCCTCTGGGGAGCACATATGGCCCCGGCAGACTGCTCTCTGACTCAAGGAAGCTCAGGAGGAGTGGTAATGAACGGAATAAATGCTGGCACTTAGAAAAAAATCCCTGTTTTGTTGTGCAGAAGACACTTGCAAGCAATACCGCCTGCTATTATCACCAAACACATTTTTCTTAAATAGGTTTGCTTTCTCCAGATGAGAATGAAGTGAGGTGATGAAGTCATCTTGGCCCTGTAAAGCCCCAAATCCTACACAGTCTGACATAAGCTGAGGCAAAACTGCCCCTAGGCTGGAAGCTGCTGGTGTAACAGGAGCTCGCAACAGAAGGATGCTGAAGTAGGAACTCTGTAGAGAGAAGAAGCAATGAGTTTTGAAGGGAGTTTTAAGACCTTCCCCTGAGCACCTGAGGTTGCCCCTGCTTTTGTCACTGCAGTTTATTTAAGCCTGGCTGTCAGAGACCATAAATACACGGCCACCCAAATTACTTCTCTGATTTTGAATCCCAAGTGTACAGAAACACACAGCTCCCTGCATGAAAACAAATTGTGACGAACGGGGAAATCACAGATTAGCACTAATGCATATGCTTTACGTTTTGACCCCAAATTCAGTTAATAGAAAACTGTTCTATTTCTCCAAAACCTAACGGATGAATTCTCAATCGATAGATATCTGAGGAAGCAGGATAAGATCAATAACAGAGCTAATTTTGCAGAATTAAGGAGCAACATGAAGATTTTTAACGAGGAAGCAGACACCTTTGCAATAACTGCACTATGATATGTTGCCTAGCAACAAGATATAAAAATGATGTATAACGCCAGTAACTTCTTTCACATATGAAAACAGCACCCTACCAAGACAGCTTCATAATGTACTCTTACAAACTAAAAATCCATAGAGACCATTAAAGCCTCCATCTTCTGTAATATACTCTGTTAAACAATCATGTGTTTTTGTTAATGCAGTAAAACACTGAATTTATTTAATGATTACCCAATGATACATCAGCAATAGCAAGCAGGAATGTTTCTATTTTAAGCCTGTAGAATCCATCCCAAGGTATCGTGCTGCTGCTGAGAGCGAATGTAATGAGCCAGACTCATGCAATGCCCAGGATGGCTGGGGAGGGAAACACACTGCGAATGGTTAAGGAGGGTGAATTAAAAGCACCCACTGTTTGATAAAAAATGGCATTATCGGCATGCATGGGAATGCATTTGCTCCTGTTAACCACTTCTTGCTCTTCCTTGTAGATTAACGCAACATTGCTCCCGGGGCATCTCCTGCTTCCCAGCTCCTACGCTGGAAGGTGAAGGGGTGGTGGTGCCGGCAGCAGGGCAGGCGAAAGAGAGGGCCATCAGTGGGCATTGGTAGGGCCATCTGCAGCCTGGGCAGAGGGGGGAGCAGCTGGCACCAGCCCTCCGTGGCAGCAGGGCAGTGCTTGCCAGCCCAATTACGGAAGATGGTCCGCAGCCAAAACGCAAGCCCTGCAGCCAGGCAGCCGTGCCAGGACACCAGGTCCTTGTCTCTAGGAGGGGTGAGGGGAGAAGAGCATCCCATGCCCTGGGAATGCACCGGTGTGCTCCCAGGAAGTATCACACCCAGCGAAGCAGGTAACACGTTGGTAACGTTGGGAATTCCTGTCAGGTATGGTTGGCAGTACCTGAGGTTTGGCTTATGGGGAGTGGGCAGGTGGCTCAGGGTCTCACCCTACATTTGTGCCAAGCACATATGGTTATAGGTTAGCTGTGAAATGACAGCAGCACCTCTCCCAGCCCCTGGTCCACCCTTCAGTGAGGTCTGTGTGGGTCCCCTCCTTGTTGCCAGCGTCCCTGCCTCAATTTGTTGAGAGCCAAGAGCCAAACATTTCCACCCAGAGATACCTGCAGATTATCTGTGGCACTTGTTATATATGTCTGGAAATGAAGCAGATGAACACGGCACTTAATCCTTTGTTGATCTCATGCTTTGAATTTTAATCTTCACTGACTTGCTTTTTTACCTTGAGCAAACCACAACAGCTCTCTGTACCTCTGTCCACCCATCTGTTCACATATATTTGCCCATGCTATCCTCTCAGGCTGACCCATATTTTATTGGATCATGGAGAGAGTGCATTAACACAAGATTCGATGCTAGGACACCTTTGGATGAAAACAAAAACCGTGTTGTTGCACAAAATAAGCATAAATCATCTTGGCTTTGAACTGCTGAAAGTATTAAATATATATGAAGGGCCAGATATTCCACAAACATGGTGACTCCAGCCAGAACCAAAATCCTCATCCTTGGAATTTCAGGGCTGGGGATTGGTAGGCTTTGTTAGGAGCAGACCACAGAGACTCAGCAACTGCACCGGGGTGCTGAGTAAGCGGGCTGAGGGTGCTCCAGGCAGAGGGCAGCAGGAGCAGCCCAGCCCAGCCCAACTGCTGCCATCATCTCCGCCATCGGCCTTTGAAGGTGAAGAGCTGTGAGAAATTTAAAAATGTCATTCTTCATGTAGTACCGGGGACCTGCAAAAGTCCAATGTCAGGAGACAAATATGATCAAAGAGGAGCTAGTGCAATTTTCTTTAATCTAAGTGAAGGCCAACTTTGAACTCCAGCAGAGAATTTCACTTTAAAAGGTATTATCCCAGGCAGTTATTTGGATTAAAGGTAACCGGAAAGACTGAGACATTGGCAAGATATAGAAAAATATATAAATATGTAAATGCATAAAAGGAAGTCAAGTGTGACTCCCTTTCCTAATTGCCTAACATGATTCCCACTAGATGCATAAATTACAGCTCCTATTAACAGCACTATGAATAATAATCAGTTTACTTTCTGGCTTGTATCTAAATATACTTTCTATATGATTTCATCTTTTATTCAGCTGTTTAAAAGCAGAACATCTAATTACAGTTCCTATTAGTCTACATTAATTTTTTTTTTTGCCACAGAGCATGTGTGATGACTGATTTTCTAAAAACAGACAGAATTTTTTAGCATATGGAAAAATCATGTTATTATTAATACATTCCCACATGACTCTACATTTCAATTCCCTTAATTATTTAGTCATTGCTGATTATGTCTTTTCACAATTCATTATCCCATTTCCTGCAACGTGGGCATTTTATTCATTAAGTGTCAAAATGAAGGGCCTGACCTCCAGGAAGATAATCAGGAAATAAGTGGCAGATATAAAAGGTCTGGGTTTCCCTTAAGTGCTCACTTATTTCAGAAGCTGTGCCATGTTTTTAGTAAGCGGTGACAGAAACTAACTGTTGTTTATAATTCCAGAAATGCGCAGAACTGCCAATCTGCACGAGCCCAACGCGTGCCGCCTTGCGTCAGCTGATTGCTTCTGCTGGGAAGTGACAAGAATAGGACAGCGTGACGGCAAAGTGATATCGCTTATTATGTAATGATGCCGAACAGCACAGCCCTTGGAATTTTTACTGGAGGGAGCGAGGAGTGCAGAGAGGCCAGTCAGCACTCTGCTGCCCAGAGTGACCTCAGTGTCCCCCCAGAAGTTCGCTTTTGGGTCCCTCCCTATGCGTTGACTTTGACGATGCTGAAGCAGTGGGCAGTGCGGATGAGAAAGCAACCAGCCAGGAGGACACACGGACAGAAGCAGTCAAGCAGAGAGCAGGACCCTCCATTAGGCAAAGGAAAAAAACGGCTTCAAGTTGTGCCAGGGAAGGTTTAGATGGGATATCTGGAGAAATTTC
The DNA here is from genome assembly GCA_013396635.1 of Penelope pileata. NCBI lineage: Eukaryota > Metazoa > Chordata > Aves > Galliformes > Cracidae > Penelope > Penelope pileata. The sequence goes on from WBMW01002667.1 coordinate 265,134, forward strand.
TTCACGGAAAGTGTGGTCAGGCATCGGAATGGGCTGCCCAGGGAGGTGATGGAATCTCCATCCCCAGAGGTATTGAAGGGATGTGTGATAAGGGCACTAAGGGACATGGCGATGAGACTCAGTAGGGTTTGGATGATGATTGGACCTGGTGACCTTAAGGGTCATTTCCAACCTAAATGATTCCATAATTCTATGAATAGGTTGACCAAAAAGCTGATGGGTTTTTAGCTTTCTAATCTGCCCCTCCTGCACGCCATGAGCTCACAGATGTCCTATGCAGTGTGGGGGCTCACCTCAAGCTGCTCTGTCCCTTAAGTGAGTGTTGCACACTTTAGGCGAGGCTACATTTCCATGTGGTGGATGACCTGATGCATGGAAAGGGGAGCTCCAGAAAGGCTTATGAAGACAGAAGTGGTTCTGCCTTCCACAGGAGGCTGGAAAACAGCCGAGTGATTAGTAGCTGTGCCTACAGCTGGAACAATGCTGGTGAAGCAAGAGCCTGAATAGTACCTGGCCCAGGATCAGGGACTTTGCAGGCTCTCATTGGAATTTTGTGGGGGAACACTGCCTCCTTCCTCCTGTTCACGCTAGGCCTCTGGAAAGGCAGAAAAGCCCAAGCTGGGGACTCAGGAGGCACCAACAGGTCACATTCACAGCCTAACGGTTAGACCATGGTCCTGGAGAGGGACAGCTTAGGATTTTGGGCCAGGTGTTGTATTTCAGGCTGCCAGTAGATTAAACATAGGTCCATACCGTGCCCAGATGCACAAATGTGTGCCTCTGGACTTCCCCACGAGTTGAGCCTGAGCCATAGCTGGGCATATCAGTGACTTAAAAACTGAGTGAGGATGGAAAAGCACGAGGTGTAAGCATCACTCCCTGGCTTCCCATGTTTGCTGCTGAGCTGACCTGTTCAAATGCCAGCAAAAGCCCAGTGGACAGCTGTGTCCCTTTTGGATGTTAAAAGCCAGCAGTGTAACCTGCGAGGAGCAGGGGTGTTACATCAGTGCACTCTCTTCTTCCCTCTGCTATAGGTTTTTGCCAAATCCTGTCACAGTAAAAATATTTCTGTAACAAAACCAAGTAACAGCATACTCTTACACACAGTAAAACTCTCACACACAGTAAAAATTAAGAATTTGAAGATGATTTAATTAACCTGAACAACTGCTAATAACATATGACAATTGTGCAAAGATGCGACTGAATGTTTGTAGTACTTGTAAGATAGAATGCATATATATGTGTATTCCTGTGTGTGTGCATATATATAAAACACATACATCATGTTTTATTTATGACATTCCTATCAGCAAAAATTAATTTGAAAAGCTTTAATAGACATTACATTAATATACAGTAGTTTCCTAAATAGCCTTATAGCTAGACAAATACTTTGCCTACTGCCATTTCATTTTCTGCCAGCTGCATGTGATTTGCTTTTGATCTGGCGCACACTTCGTTATACATTATTAAACAGCCAATCAGCTTGGCCCCGGAGTTAGCATCGTGCCCCCTGCTTATTTTTTTAACAAATTTCCTCTTTTCTTTCGTACCAAAGTGATTAATCATTTCAGCTAACGGCGCACTGTTTATGATCTGAGTCAGTGACTTCAGACCATCTTAATCTCCTGTAAGGCAGGTTTTAATATGCTGGGAATTTACTTACAAGCTTTTATTTATAGCACAGTATGCTCTCAATTTCACGTAACAACAAAAAAACCACCTGCAAATAACACTTGATTTCTGCTTTTAATGCTTCTGATGAACTTCTATGGAAGAGAAAAGCACAACCAAACCATGAAACAGAAACTAAAAAGGCAGCATGATAAATGCTTGTTTTTCAAAACCTTCTAGGTTTTTATCCAGTTGTCTAGAGAGAACCTGTTGCCTTCTAATTTCTCTCTGCAGTCAGATCATTTCTGGTCTGGGTTATTTTGTACCCTCTGGTTGTCTGCAACAGTGCTTTTAGATGACTGGCTTATTAAAGCATGGTCCTCTGGGGCTTCTAAAGTCCTTATTTGCAGCATCCTTATTTGTGGCACGGTTGGCAGAGAAACAGCTTTGATTTTTCTGTTAATATTACAAATATTTCCAGCTAACTTTAAGATCTATGCTGAAACGGCTGACCTCCTTTCTACGTTATAATAGCAGATCAAAGGACTCTTTTACTAAGCCAAGTGCCTGACCATTATTGTTTTTTATTGTGCTGTAGTTTTGTATAATATTAAGGGAAATGATTTGAGAGAAGAGATAAAACACCAAATGGATTTAGTTATCAAAAACTTTATGGTGTTTCATCTTGCTTCAGGAGTAGTCTGAATGCATATTTTGGGAGGATTTGTATTCTTTACTGAGCAAAAATTATATGCCCATTACAATGCTCTCCATCATATGGGCAGCGTCAAGGACTGCAGGCTGGAGATCTGAGTCTGTTTAAACAAGTGCTGAGACAAGGTGGCTACAGGGGCTGGTTAAGATGGAACAAGAATGAGGATACATAGCCAGGGACTGCTGTGCTGCTTCCCCAGGGCTCGAGAACAGCAGAAAAAGCAACACACAAAGTTTCAGATCTGTGGCCAATGTTAACCTAGGAAGCCAACTCTGTGGTTCTTTGGACAGCGTCCCAACACTGCCCCAACACTGAGATTCTTCTGGTCGTCTGGGGTATAGAAGAAGCAAGTAGGATCCAGGATTTTTCTCCCACTGGTTACTTCCCCAGTAGTCTGTTCACTTTTGTCTTTGTTGCATGTATTTTAACCTGACATTTTTTCATCCTCACTCAACCCCGTCCACTTTTGTTTCTTTATTCTAAAGCCACACTGAGCATCCTACCATGGCTCCCAATTGTCTGTCACATTGCTGCAGTTGGGATATCAGTGGTTCACTTTAATTTATGGCCTCTCATGTTCCTGAGCTGTTTCCAAAGGCAGAAGATCACTATAGACTCTTAGTTTGTATTATCCAGTTTTCTTCTAAAATTGCCACCTGGGTGTGCAACTGTAATCTCACGGTACTATTACTTGTTTCCTTTTTATTTGTTTGTTGAAAAGTTTCCTGCTTACCTCACCTCAACAAGCTTTCATTCCTCTTAGCTTTAGTCATAAAAATGTTCATGTCCCATTTCAGTCAATTGACTGGAATCCCTCTGCAGTCAGTAGGGAGAGAGGCATCTCCAGGGTACAATTTCTCCTGTCCTCCCTTGTGTGACATGGGGAGATCAAATTAATATTGTAGATTAGATACCTATCATCAAATAACTACAACAGGGTGAGATAAATTTCATCTCAACTCAACACTTAGCTCTTGTGCAGTAAAAAACATCTTATTTTAAATGCTCTCATTCACTTTACATTTTGGTGAACCTTTATAATTTAGCATGTTGCACTTAGAACAAGGAACTTGTTAGTGACTTTGCTTTCAGAAATTTAATAGAAATCTATCAACTTGTGTAGAGATAGCGAGATGAGTAATAAATGTTACCAGAACAGCTTTAGGCACTGCATATTAACAGCCATGGCAGGATTGACTTGCAGCGGCTTGGCTCTATGATCAGCAACAAGATAATTAGTAAAATTATCCTGCAAATTCATTATCTTGATTCCTTCCACTTGTGCATTTTATTCATTACACGCCAAAATGAGGAGCTTTGCCTCCAGACAGACAATCAGAAAGTAAGTGGCAGACAAAAAAGGTCTGAACTTTCTTTAAATATGCTTTGGTAGCTGTGACCTTAAATAGTCTCCGTGATACTGAGGAATTTGCAATTATTATTGCAAGCAGAAGAAACTGTGATTTTTCAGAGAAATGCAGCTGTGTGTTTCATATGTTTTATCATACCTTATCTCTATGCAGGGATAGATTACTTAAACAGTTGATTGTTGTGGAACACAGCGGTTTGTTTCTGGCTTAGTCCAAATTCCCTGTAGTGTTGTGCATCACTCTCTATTCTCCTTGTTCTCCCACCACCCAGATTTGAGACCCAGCGGAACCACATTGTGACTCCTTTCAACTTGTGCATCTAAGGTTTTGTCTTCTGAGCTGAAACTACAATGCACGAAATTTACAAGTGCTGATACATGCAGGGTTGCTGCATGAGTGTAGAGGTACCTCTTGGTCACCAATGGTTTAGCTGGAGTCAGATGGGCCAGCAGTGCTCTCTTGAATGAAATATTTGATTCTACAGATCCTTACAAAATGGTTCACTTTTTAGAACTACCAGGAGGTTTATGCATTCCTTCTGCTCAGAATGAATGCAGAGTTTGGTGTCAATAAAGGCTTCACCATCCCCTCCTGTGCCTACTTTGCCAAGGGTGCTGAAGCCAGCTGCCTGAACATTGAACTCTGGAGTCAGCGAGAAAGAGCAGGCGGCACCATGAAGGAGATTCATGGCAGGAGCCAGACTTGTTGCACACCAGAGACAGAGCACAGTGCTTGGCTGGAATGACCCTGCAGCTATCTGGATTCAGAAACAGCCACAGAGCAGACGTGAGATGGATAGGAATGGTGAGGGTGGACAGGTGTTCCTTTTACGTCTACTGGCTCCAGCATTTAATCGCCCTTATCTTTGTCTTACAGACTTCTCCATTTTCATATAGTTTAACACACTTGTAGTATTCTTAAAATGCTTTTATTTTGGGACATGAGCTCCATAAAAATACATTTTCCAAGAGAGCACTGCTTTAAAATCCTTGCTTTGTTTTTTAAAGACACCTGAATTTTTACTTCTAAGACCTGATTTTATCATTACTGTAGGAAAACTCAGGATGACATGGCCTTAAAAATTGAGTAGAGTGGTATCTTTTGTAGAAAAGTTGAAGACATGCACATCATAATGGAACATTATAATTATCGTTATTCTTAGGTACTTCTGACTGGCCCCAAACCCTGCAAAGCTCCTAGGATGTGCTCTGCAATGATAACCAATCCTGTGGCTCTCGGCCAACATCAAGGTCCTACTGGCGCTTGAACAGACAGAACAAGATGTGTCACGGCCCAGGCCATTTCTGTATGTGTCAAGCTTGCCAGTACTTGCATACACTATTTAGCTGGCACGGCTTTTAAAATGCCATATGACTTTTGAATTAGCTTTTGCCAAGTGAAGCGTGTAAGAACGGACATTCTCAAGCTCAACTCACAGCCTTGTGCGTCCACAAAGCCACTGCAGCGAGAAACGGTGCCAGGGGCTACGTGGGAGTGCCCAAGGCACAGACAGCCCTGGGCAGTCTCACTTTTTCCCCAGCACCATGGGTTCAAGAGATGGCACACCAAGACCAAGGACTCCACGTTTGTGTTTCAGCTGAGAACTCCCTCTACCTGCCCACCCAATTTGTATGTTTTCTGTTGGCAAAGAGGGACAGCGAGAGGCAAAAATGCAAATTCTTACTGAGTTGTTTTAAATCAGAACTTGCTGAAATTATCCGGCTCCNCATACACTGCTGAAACTACAACTGACATGCAGCATCATTTACAGAAGGGACCATGATGATTTGGGGAATCTGCCCATGTATAATTTATAAATTCCTTATGGCTGTTTTTTACTCTGTAATGTTTTGTACTCTGTGTGCTATGAAGACAAGGAAAAGAAGTGAATGTCTGCCCATGAACAGGTTAATAGCTAAAGACTATCAGCACCTGCATAGATCTTACCCAGGGAAAACAAAAGGTTAAAGGCCTTTTTTTCTTTTTTTTTCCCTGCCCCTCCACAGGGGGCTAGATTTGGACAGCAGAAAATCCCAGACAAGAGAAAAAAAACCTCAGATACTAATCCCAAGTCTTAAAAAAATCACAGAGCCTAAATGACTCCTGCAAAACCCCAGGGGCCCGGAGACAAAGGCAGCTTGTTTAGGAGGAGACAGCCCCGGGGCAGCTCTCTGAGCTGGGAGACACCAAGCAGGATGAAAGAGGCTGCTGCCCAGGAGGGTGAGGAGAGGGGAAGCCAGGCTCAGCCTCGAAAATTGGGTGGAAATGTCATCTACAGAGCAAGGGAGCTGAGGAGTGGCAGCAAAAATCGACGGGGAAATTTAGGCTAGGCAAATTATCCACATCTTTTGTTGTTTTGTTTAGAGATGTACACTGTTTCTCTGGCTAAAAGTGAGAAAATAAAACACTAAATTATTGTTTTGGAACAAATGCAGAACCTGCAATGGTGGTCACCTATCACAGAAAATGTGATGTATATGACAAACATTGCTAGCCTCGTCTGGCTAAGGGAAGCTTGTCCACACGTTGGCCCTAGCGGGCCCAAGCACAGCAGGCTGAGGACTGTCTGTCCAGTTAGGAAAGGTCTAAAATGCCTGGAAATGGAGTTCATGCCTCTTTTCCCAGGAAAAAATTCTTCAAGTCTCCTCTTTTTTTGCACTGTGTGGCTGCTGCAGCTTTCAGCTTCTGCATCTGACGAACAAGAGAGGGAACTAGCTGCCACGGCAGCAACTATATTTAGCAGTCTGTTCTGCTATTGATGCATATATACCTGGCTCCTATCGACTGTAAGGAGAATTATTCTGACAAACCACAAGCAGAATAGGCCTTTTAGGATTCAGTTTGTATTAATGAAACGTCTAAGGAAAATTACCCTCTTTTTGTCCATACTAAATTATTCCAGCTTTTCATTAATACTCATTAAGTTTCTAAGGGCTGGTATTTTTAGAAAAAAACATAGTTTTCACTGACAGAAAAAAGCCACCCAGATAAATGAAGAAAATGTTTACTCAATTTAATAGGCATAATTTTCTTTTCTGGTGCTCAATTCAGCATCAGGATCTGAAGTCAACAAAGGTTAGATCAGGGTCTGCAATTTCTTTAATTGGGCTCTTCTCATTCGCACTGGAATATGTTGAAAACTCAGGGTTATAATGAACCATCACAGATGCGTACGTGCAATGCTAGGAAAATTAATAATGTCTTGAATTTGCTTGGTATTTGTTCAGTATTCATGGGTAAATAACAAATAACTTGATAAGATTCATGAGCCTGTGGAAAACCCACATAGCTGGAAAGGAACTTTTTTAGTGCATAAAGCCCACTTTCTCTCCCACCAAGTTATTGTCGTTGCTGTGAATAACTTTTTTTCTCCAAGGGTAGAGTGACAGGCTTGCAATTTCTATATAAAATTGCACGTTTTTAACTGAAGTTTGCATTTAAGCCTCTTTATGTCTGGGTTACTTTAAGTGTAGTCAATATTATTGTAAAGGATATGTATTTTTAATGAAATTAGTTCTGTTGGCAAAAATGAACCTTTCAGAAAATTTCAGAAATGTGATGGTTTATCATCACCTTCGTTATAACCTGTACAATGGCACTGTCTGGAGGACTGAGTTCAGGACTCCATTATTTAAGGTGATATCAATAATTTGTACATGAAAATAACTGGATCTTTTCCAAGTACCTCAGTTTGGAAGCACACCTGCCAAAATTTTACTTCATAATCTATCAAGCCCGAAGTAATTCTAAGAATCACACAATGTGCCCAACACAGTAAATGGCACTTAGCGCTAATCATAAAGGACAGATACTGTGGCTCTTTGATTACTGTTCAGTCAGTCTCTTGAAATATTCTACTGGAGCACTTTGAATTATTCAGGTCAAGGATTGTGTACATTCTTCTTTTTTCCTTCAAAAACAGTTTTTACTTTTCACATTTTCAAAAACAAACCAACAGCCAAGTGCAATAAATTGCACTGGCAAAAAGATGTCAAAATATACAGAATTAAAAGATTTGCAATCTTGACTTCTTCAGTGTGGCTAGTGCTGTGTTCTTCAGGGTCTTTGAGATTTTGTACAAGGCAGAAGGAAGCTCAGCACATTGCATGGAAAAGCTAGACCACATCTACTCTAACACACTGAGGGACCACATACCAGAACATTGGCCCACAATTGTCCATATCATTGAATTATCGACATCAGAATGGTTTAGACCTTGGCCAAGTCTTGCAGACAAAATCCATGCATGCCCAGAGGCCATTCTCCACAGGCAGCTCAAGTGAAGCCACTCTGCTTTGTGGCTGTAAGAGAATTTAGCTCTTTGGACATGAGCCATGCTATGTTGATTGGCCTCAGGGCAAGAGAACAGCTATTAGTCCATTTTATTTATTAGTATAGACGTTGCAATGGAATATTCTTGAAAGTGATTTGATTTCCTTTTAGCAGGCTCCTCTTTTCTCCCACAATTTCCTTAATTGGTCTTTCTGCCAAGTGAAGCTAACTCTTAACTCATATGTTGCTCCTAAATATGATTAAACAAGATTAATAAGAGCATATTTGTCTCAGCTCCCAAATGAGGAAAGCTGCCTCTCAGAAAATAAACAGAGAGCTCACACTTCCTGGGTCAGACCGAAATGGGGCATGCAGTGGGAGAGTTCTCACTGATCAGTGGTGGAGAATCAGGCACCACATAGAAATGTCTTTGATGTAAGAGTGGTCAGTAGGTCTGTCATCCTGGAGACTTAATGACTGCTGGGCAAATCAGGGCTGTATCCTCACGTGTGGGGAACTGTGGGGCAGTGGCTGTGCAGCTCTGCAGCCACAACTGCAACATACAACCCAGGACACAGGTATGCTACAGGAAGTCCTCCATCTCTTCCTCCCCTACTCTACGTCCATACCCGGGAACATGATGAAGAAAACAGGAACATCAGCCCGGGTGCAGCGTACTACGTGTAACAGCATCTTGTTGCATTGCTCTGATGATCCAGCTTCCTTAGTGCCCAGTTTAATCAAAGAACTAAAAAAACCTTACTTTTCAAACAATTTATAAATTGTATAGGGGAAAATATACATTGCAGAAGAAAGCCTCTACTACCACAAGGTTTACCAGGGGATGCCGTAATCTCAAGTGATGCCTTTTTTGTGGTCACGCTTCATCTGAGTGAATCATACCAAGGGGACAGAAAGTAGGCTGGTTTCTAAAGCTGACAGCCAAAGGCACCAAACCCCAGACTCACAACAGCGTGGGTATCTGCAGTTACCCAAATTTTATTCTTCTTTCATTAGGGCTGATAGTGCATATCCCTTCTGGTATTAATATGCATAATTCCGTTGGCCTCAGAGGAACTTTGGCAGGAATAGACAAAACGAGGATCTGTCTGGCCCTTTGCCATTAATAACAAGGAATCATTTATCTGTATTGGAACAAGATGGTGATGGTGCCTCTTTTCCAGCTTTGTGAAACACTCTAAACAGAAGGAAAAATTAGTAAGTATTTTACTGTATTATTTTTGCATGGCAGAGAGGCTGGATAATTCATTCTGGATTCTCTCTTGCCTTGTCAAATAACAGGGTGTACACACTCACTACAAAACAGCAATTTGGAAAATTAATTCCACCACATTAGCACAGTAGTGTTTCACCAACTCCTTTGTAACAGTCTGCCTCCTCCTAATACAAATCCATCACACATCAGCTACTTACGCTCTAAAACAAATACAGGTCTCTTTCCTCTGTGCCACTGTATTCAATTCAAAACAGGTTGTATTTTGCTGTACTTGAAAATGCCAGTACCCCAGTACTCGAATGGCTAATGTCACAGAAAGTGCCTCTGTGTCCCATCAGGACCCAGGAGACTGAAGCGGAGGTTACCTTTGAGTGGCATTTATTGTTAAGTCTTACTTCCACCATAAAGGTTTCTAGCTTAATCTCCTATTTCCACTAAACTATTTATATTTTTTGCCTTTTTAAATTGATATTTTTCATTGACACTGAGACTCATTGTGTTCAAGGTTTCAATACACAGCATACAACAAACCCCATGTAACAGCACGTACTACAGGCCTCAAAGTGCTTTGACGCACCATTTTCAGCAACAACAACAGTGACAGCAGAAAAAATCCTAGTGTGGCAATTCAGGGGGTCTGGTGATGTACAACGAATTAACAGCTGGCTGATAATATCACTGCTAGTATTGTACTTTAGAGCTATTTTACACGGTACTCTGTACCTGAGACTAAATGCTAAAGAGCCAGGGAAGAGACCTTTATGTGTCTGGGTTAGACTAGCGGGCTGCGAATGTTCACTGACAACTGAAAACCACAGCACGGGCAAAAAAAGCTGTGCCATGCATGGTGCCCAAACCAGGACGGTGCCTCAAAACAAAGGGAATTCACCAAGACCACCTTTAATAATTAAGAGTTCAGATTGCCCATTGGTTTTCTTCCAACAAAGCCACTGCAGGCCTAGGAAACCAGGAGCAATTTCTGCTCAGATAGGCTGATGACAACTAACAGATCACCTGCAGAGATACTCTGATGATCTGGGAAGGTCAGCCTGGTACCACCTCCTCTGAAGTTTTTGTACCTCCATCCACAGCCTTTTGGATGGAGGAAGAGGTAATACAAAGACTGGCAGTAGAGGACAGGCAGAGAAAGGCCAAGGCACTGCACACAGATGGTGTACCCTGAAAACTGCCAAAATGTGATGAGTCAGTGGAATGACAGCGTGCAAACGAATGCCTACTCTGCAGTCATTGCAGTTTACGTAGAGTAGACAAAGCCAAAATATCTCTACCTAGCTCTGGTATGATTGTTAATTTTGCTATAGCAGCACAAGGTACTCTATGGACTGCAAATTCTCACTGAAAAGCTGGATAAGGTCCAGGCAGAGAGCCTGATGAAGTTCTACAGTGCTGTCCTCCACGCAGCCAGTGGTGCCTAGCTGGCTGGCTGGGGGAAGGCTGGCCTAGGTAAATCACTGCAAACAGCAGCTGCTGTGGAAAAGGTATTGCACAAGAGAGCAGGATATCACGGTGTTATAAGGAGAGCAATGTTAAGCGGTGAGTGCTGGAGGTTGGGTAAGCTGGCTTAGTGTTTCTGTGTTTTAGTGCCTTGAGTGAAATGATACAATATGAAAAAGCACCCAATGCTTTTTCATTTTTTTTGAGCAAAAAATACAAAGAGAATGACAGTGAATAAATGCAACGAATGGTATATTTCAGCCAAAATAGAGCCTGAATTGCTTTGAACTTAAGGACACTGAAAGCAAAGCAGTGTTGTGAAAGTTCTTCTGAAGGATTACAATGAAAACAAACGATATTTTATGCCTCTGATACATTTTTAATATAATTCTATTACTTTGGAATACTTCTGTAAGACTGGAAAAGAAAGGTAGTGTCAGCACATCAGGGCTCCTCCTGGATCTCCATACCTTCCTTCTCCCCCAGTGCCTCTCCTCCTCCCCCAGTTGCTGTGTTCCCTCTGTAAGTTCACCCAGTGTTTCCCCCAGGGTTGGTCACAAAAGCCAGTCTGAATTTCCCCATAAGGTTCTGTGCTGAGGGCAGCCTCCTCATCCTCCTCCCGGGGCTGCCCAGCAGTCCCTTCCCAGCAGCACGACTGCCATAAGCTGCTCTTGATCTGCACACCTGTACTGGTGCAGAGCAGCAAAGTGGGTCTCATTCCACCTGTAGGCTTTTCCCTCTGCTTTGGAAAGCAGGACGAGCGGTTAGAAATATACGGCTGATTACCATATTTGTGTTCTGTAATTCTTCACGTCTGACTCCACCAGGAGCTTAACTGAAGCCAGTGGGATCTTACAGTCATTAACATTTACAAGGCGGCAGTTCACAGTTGTTGAACTAACAACCTACCCCTAAGAAACTGATTTTTCTCCCCTCTAAGTATTGACACGTGCTCTGCTGACTGTGATGCTTATTCACAGTGACAGTGTGTTTGGTAGGATTTCATGTTTTCACAGGATTTGTCTTGTGCAGACAGTTTCTAATTTACCTCTGCTCTTGTTTTAATTCAATCAGCTGATGGAGTGCAGCTGATCTCACGGCACATATGGCTGTTCAGGTTTGAAAAAACCCTGAATATTTGATGGGTTGATCCTTAATGCTTTCTGCTAAAGAATTAGCAAGCCTGCTAATGAGCCAAGGGATCCCAAGTGGGGAAGGGGAAAAATACAGAATTAGATGCTGTTTTCATTCATTTTTTTAAAAACATTTCTCAAATAAGGAGAGCTGTGTTTTATATACTCCACCCGGTTTTACAAGGTAGAGAAATGTGAGTACAGCTATCACACTTAATAGGACATGTTTTTGTAAGTGGATGTCCTGTGGCCATGGGGAGTCACAACCTATTTGCAAGGGCACTCGCCCTGCACAGGAGACTTTGGCATCCAGCAGCTATCCCTCACTGCTGTGTTTGCAGCTGCAGCCTCAGTCCTTTCACTGTATTCCCTACTTATTTTTCTGTCTTTCCTGAAAAAAACTTATCTGTCCTCCATCCCACACCTCACTCTGCCTCCCCACTGCCCTAAAGGAGGTGGCTTCTTCTATGTTGACTGGTGGTGCCTGGTCTCCCTCCAGCCCTTGCTCAGTGCTCCGGTTGCTCTCTTCTATCACCTTCCTGCTGTTGCTGCATCTTGCAGCCAAACAGGGTTGGCAGTCCAAGACATAAACACCACGACGTCTCTCCCCAATTCAATGATACCTATTATGTCAACTCAAAAAACAAAGGGAATTCACAAAGACCACTTAGAGTTCAGATTGCCCATTGGTTTTCTTCCAACAAAGCCACTGCAGGCCTAGGAAATCACAGCTAAGGCTGTAAGAGCTGCCAGGTCAATCTCAAACCACTTAGAAACCCTGAACCACCTACACCCAGCACACATCCCTTCTCCTTAAATCCACTGCAAAAGTACTCAGAGTGTATTGGATATTGGTTGCAACAGTTAACTTAGTGGAGAGGCAGAACTCTTGCTTCTCCCATTTTTTTTGCATGTACCACTGCAAAGTAAATATTTACTCCAAACCCCACCAGTAATAACAGAATATACCATTCCACACGCTAATAGCTGCAAATAGAAATCAGCCGAAATTATGAAGCTTACTTAGCAAGCCTGTGTTTTAGGGGAGGCAGGGAACAGATTGGCTTTGGAGATATTTCAGTAATTCAGGCAGGAACTGCTCAGGGCAGCGTGGAATTAAGGATATTTGAGTAGCATAACTCCTATTTTCTGCTTCAATGTTTTCTACCATGTCCTCCACCTGCAATGCAAAGGCTTGCAAGGAATTGCTTTTTATAGCTTCAGTCAAGTAATGCGTCTTTTCTCTCCTGATTTGACATCACATCTGCAACTTGGTCTTACTGCAGTTATTTACATCGAAGGCTCTCCTTGTAAGTTCCTCTCTCCTTGACACGTGTGCCTGCAGCTGGACAGAGAAGTCACTACACTTTGAAGAAGTTGCTATGAATTAGTGCGTGGGGTTAGATTAGGTTCAGGATTCCTGCAGTGATTATAAACTCAGCAGGAGTCCTTACAGCAGCTCCAATCTCAACAGGGTTACTGTCTTGTTAATCAGCCTCCTTCAGGACTCGAAGCAGTTCTGCACCTCCGCTCTCGGGGGCTTTATTTGGAAGCTGCAGTTCTGTGCAGAGTGATCTGTCAATTTACAGAGTCTACAGAGCTTTGATACACGCAGTAAAACACATCAAAAAAGGCTGGAGTTAAGCCGTGGCACCCTGCATTACACAAGACAGCACAAAACCTATACATTCTTGACACAGTTGGTGCAAAATAAGATTTGGAGATTTTCAAGCTATGCCTAAACCGATTTGGAAGCCCAGGCTCAGATGGTTGCTCTGGCCACGTCCTGAAACTTGCAGGTGACAGGATCAGCCCTCACCTCCTCTTGCACACCAGGGGAAGGAAACACAGGGAAGAAGCAGGGGTAGGTGTGGGGCACACTTTCCAGCACCCTTCATCTTGACAATGAAACCAGGACGTGGCGCTCATCGTGGAAGCGCCTATCCCATGAAAGAGCTTCAGCCTGGCTTTTGCAGGGAGCACACTGACTAGGAAGGGAGGCTGCTTTCTGCTTTGTCTTGTGGAGGAGACAGCTTTAATAGGGTGCAAGGTTTCTTAAAAAGATAAATTTTTAAGCATCTTTTTCCTTTTGCTGATGTCTCATAAAGTAGGAAAGGAAAGGGAGAGTGGCCCTCCCTGCAATAAACACATTTAGGTGTGCCAGTGAAGAGCCATCTTTTCTGAGGGGAATACAAGGATTGCAGCTCACTTGGATTTTCATCATTCTGCCTGTGGACATCTGGATGGGAACTGCCTAGCAGGAATAAATTTTGGCTTTGCTATGGAAATAGCACCTCCAACAAAGACATGGAAACGGTATTCCTTGTTTCTGAAGACCAGAAAATCTGTGTTAGAAGTAAATGGATCTGTTCAGCACAAAATGAGGTCATGGAGGATGATATCTGGAAAAGTCTGGATGCCAGTAATTTGAGAAGTGAGCAGCTATGACTGTTGCTGTTTTCACTAATGTCAGTAACAACCACTCAGTTACTGATTTGTATTGCAAGTGCACCTAAGAATGGCTTTTGTACTGTACTAGTCCTTGACTCAGAAAGCTCACTTTCAAGACAAAAGAGAGCAGGTGGGCGTATCTGGCCTGACAGCTGTATAAGGGGCATGTAGGACAGCAATGTTCAAGCATGAGAAACAGGTATATACCTGAACTCACCACTGTTTTTCCACTTGTGGAAATGTCCTTGTGAAAAAGGATACCCTCTTAAGAGGGTGTCTGAAGGTAGGTGTGGAGGTAATTGGGAAAGTGTTTAAGGTTCTTCCTGGGTCTGATGGGAAGTATGAGAGAAATTAGTTCATGTAAAACTTAGCACGCTGTTGTGTGATGAAAGCTAGCATCCCTGTGTGAGCTGAAGTGGTAGCTGATACGTCACCACTGACTTGAGGCCTTACAACTGAAGACAAATAGCTCTGTTGGCCGTGATAGAGAAAGAAATGACAGTGGTGAGAATAAAAGACAAAGGTGATATGGGCAAGATGTCCTGTGAGAAGTGAGCAAGAGGTCTTGGAAAACTGCTTGTAGTGGGTTGATTTATTCAACTTTTAAGCAAAGCGAAAGAATTTGTGTATAAATCCTGATGAACAAAGGTGTCCTATCCATCCAAAGACATGCTGCACATTTTATCATGAATCTTCACAAAAATATTTCTTAAGGAATGTGTCCAAGAGAAAAAGAAGAGGGATAGCAGCTGTGTTCACAGTTTGAAGATGCACCTTACAACTGATAGTCATTGGTGCATTTTGCACCACATGCATTTTGCACCATATGAGGCTGTCTGAGACTGCCGTCTCCGACATATCCATGTTCCTACACATGGAAAGAACCACACCTCTTCTCCATTTTTGACCACTTGAACAATTTGTTCTTAAAGAGGGAACCTGACTTCTTTGGCTGTTTTTTTTTTTAAAAAGGCCTGCATTAAAAAATGGATGAAAGAGCCTCACATCATATTCTCAGCGCATTGTGAATAATGGAAAAAGCTCTCATGAATTATACTATCTGCTAGTAATTTGTAACAAAACAGCAGGGACTGAGGCTAAGGCTTGTTGAATATGCAGTCCAGTCCTACAGCAGTCTACTTTGTAAATGTTAGCTAAGTAAAAGCTCTGCCAGTGAAGTCATAAGCAATCCATCATAATCACCCTTCAATAAACTCTTTGTCCAGTTTAAGAATTAAAAGTCGTATTTAACATATTCATGGAGAATGGATAAATGCCTTTAGAAACAACAGTCTTAATGCACTGCTAATCCCTAAGCCAAATATTTATAGCCCTGTAGTTTATAAACAATCTGAAATATTTGGGTAGTGGATGTCCAAGAGGTGGATCCACACACAGTAATAGGAAGGCTTTACCATGCCACCTACCTGCCTTGGTGTTTTACTGGCTATTATATCTGAATTAGAAATATTAAAAATTATTGAATTATCAGTGTAGAAAGAGAACTGAAAAGAACAGGAATTAAAATACATGAAAGTGGTTCACTGTTTATTAGTTTGTCTGCCTCAGAAAATAATCAATATCAAAGCTGATTCAAGCTGAGATCTGTCTGGATGTGTATTAATTTGTTCCATGAAAATAAACTAGAAATTACTAGAATAAAAGAAATAATAATGAAATATGGAAATAACTGCAGATTTTGCACATTGTCATTATATAATGGACATAATGGACATAATGACATTACATAATGGATTCTAATTAAATCCAGGTGGAAAATGACCTTCCTAGACCTCCCTTCAAAATTAAGATTTTTGACAGTCATGATTAATGGAAACATGCACTTCACATGGTTTGTAAACCTGAAACATCGTTGTACATTTCAGTTTATAATTTATCCCATTATCTGCTTCTGCATGCATGAAGGTCAGCCGTACTGGCACAAAGTAGCGGCGAAAACCAGAGGCTCTGGAAGGTTGCTTACACACATTTTCATTTCTTTTATTTGGTAAATAATTTTGCCTGCTTGTTCCTTAGAAAGATGACTATATAAAAGTGTAATATTTTTAACAGCAGTAATTGCAATAGTCTTGCTGTTCTCTTGACTTTTCAGAGTAAACAAAATGGCACTAAAAGAGGATTTTTTAAAGAACTCCTACCCGCAAGATTTCTTCAATGCAGCTGTTATCTCCTGTTCCACTGTCCTGTAAACAAAATGAAAATATAGTTTGTTTGTGTTTTACAAAGAAACAACAAATAGCAGGTTTGAGGACACGGCTGTCACATGAAATATATTCAAAACTCTATTACAGTTTCGAAATGAGGCCAAGTCTTTCCAGGCTCTGAAAAGTTGAACTGCTGAAAATTCTCAAATTATTCCCCATCAGCACCACAGGAAGATGTAATATTTGCAGTGTTTACATATAATTGGCACATATTTGTATAAATTCATATAATTTTGTTTATGCCACTTTTGGGTGTGTTTCATGCTGTTTCAGATATACTGCCTATGAGTAAGCATAAGCGAAATGGTTATTGTCTGTACATAGATCCAATATGTGCATTTGTTTATATCAAACAAATAACATCTGTCTGTATGCTTTGTGCTGGAAAGTGACACTGCCTGTGTGACGTCTGATGATATATTGGGTAGCTGTGATGCTGAGGGGAGAGCTGCAGGGGCTGTGACATGGGCTGCCACACTGAACACCAGCCAGGCAGCAAAGTAGTTGTGAGATGGTGATGATTCCCTAAAATACTGACCCCTAAACCCACCCTGTACATTGTGGGGCTGAGGATGCATAGGAATTTAGCTCTCCTGGATGGCACAGCTTACTCTAGAGTCGTTATGGGAAGGGAAAATCAAGGATTTGGCAGAACAGCTACCCCTATTGGTACCATCCAGCCCATGCTCAGCTTTCATGAGCTTGGTTGTCCACGAGGACACGACCTCCTGCCAGCAAAGATGGGGTTGATGATGGTTCCACTCTTCCTGCCTGCCCCATGCCCATGCTGCCCTCACACTGGGAAGCATCCCATGACGCTGGGAGGGGATGGAGGTGCTGATGCTGAGGGACTGCCCCTCTCCAGCAGCTCTTCACAAAGTACAGGTGGCTGCTGCATCAAGTAAATTTTCAGGGGATTTATCTCACCACACAAAATTTTCTGGTGGACACTAGGTTGAACATCAGCCAGCAATGTGCTGCTGTCACAAAGATGGCTCATGGTATCTTGGAAGGAGAGTTGTTGAGGGAGGTGATCCTTCCCCTCTACTTAACACCGGTGAGGCCACATCTGGAACACTGTGTCCAGTTCTGGGCCCCTTAGTACAAGAGAGATACGGGCATACTGGTGAGATTCCAGCAAAAGGTCACCTAGATGAGGAAGAGGCTGGAGTTCTTCTATGAGAAGAGGCTGAGAGAGATGAACTGGAGAACAGAAGGCTCAGGGGTATCTCATCAATGTCCATAAATACCTGAGGGGAGGGTGAAAAGAGGACAGAGCCAAGCTCCTTGCAGCGGTGCCCAATGCCAGGACAAGAGGCCGTGGGCACAGGCTGGGACACAGGAGGCTCCCTCTGAACACCAGGAGCACTGCTGTGCTGTGTGAGTGACGGAGCACTGGCACAGGCTGCCCAGAGGCTGTGGGGTCTCCTCCTTGGAGATCTCCAGAAGCCGCCTGGACATGGGCCTGGGCACCCTGCTCTGGGTGGCCCTGCTGGAGCTGGGATTGGAGAAGAAGGGCCCAGAGGCCCCTGCCAGCCTCAGCCATTCTGTCATTCTGTGAAATTCCCTGGCAAGTTTCCAAACTAAAGTTGCTGTTGTTTTTTCTTTTGCAGAATGGAACTAAATCAGGAGGCAGAAAAGTGGAACTTGAGGTCTTTTCATTTGTGTGCATCTGTCAAGGGATGTGTGAAAATAAAAGCAACATGATTAATTATTGCCCCCAAAGAGCTAGGACAGAGGTGAGCTTGGTCTTTTCTTATTTTCAACAAATATCAAAGGAATTTGATTTTCCAATGTGCTGAGCTCTTGTCACCTGGAAACCAGACTTCTCTGTAACACCTGCATTTGGGCACCCAAAAAATCACGAGGCACTATCAAAAATAGATGCCTTTGCTCCAAACAGACACAAACAGTGCCATCAGCCAGTTTGTGCAAGTCATGCTCTTGAATACCATGAACACGACTCTGCAGCCTGAGCTGGGTCACCAAGGAGGTCTGAATTCACAGCCTCCTGTAACCTAACAGCTGTAACCAAGGTCAGGATTACCATGACCATGCATATGCAAGGGAACAATTTATGTTTCATAATTTTTTGTGGCTGTTATTTCATTCCAATTCATAAAAAGTCATAAGGGTTTTATTGTCAGCACTCCTGTAAGATCTTTGCTGAATATGGCTCTTGATTGTTAGGCAAATGAATTGTGTTAACTCTTCCTGGTGCAACACATCATTTCAGCTTTACAGTCCCTGGGAAGTACATCATTGATTCAAAAGGGAAAGGAACTAAGCATACTACAAAGTCAGCCTGTGGAGAATTACTTGTATCTGACATACTGATGCTGAAGGGCAGCTGCAGTCCCATGTAGACAGCCCTGTTCTCATTGCACCCCTGTCCCCACGAGCTGCACAATGCTTCTCACCTTCCCTGCTGCTGGGGTGCAAGCAAACTGGTTCCTGGTGAGAATGAAGCCAACAAGACAGACAAGCATGCATAAAGAGACAGCACACAGTCTCTGAATATTTAGAAATTTTTAAATTTGTATTAGCCATTTTTATTTGTCTCTTCTCCGTGAGTGTACTTGTCCTTCCCCAAAGCCTGGTCTATCATCTTGTGGAAATCAGTTGTGAGTGGTGTCCCTCAGTGATCCGTACTGGGACTAGTACTGCTTAATATCTTTATTAATGACATAAACAGTGAGATTGAGTACACCCTCAACAAGTCTGTGGATGACACCAAACTGAGTGGCACAGCTGACACAACAGAAGGAAGAGATTGTAGTGATATAACAAGGGGTAACAGTTTTAAACTGAAAGAGGGTAGATTTAGATTAGTTACAAGGAAGAAATTCTTCACAATGAGGGCGGTGAGGCAATGACACAGCTGCCCAGAGAGCTGTGGGTGCCCCACCCCTGGAGGTGTCCAAGGCCAGGTTGGATGGGGCAGCCTGACCCAGTGGGTGGCAGCCTTGCCCATGGCAGGGGGGTGGGACTGGATGGGCTTTAAGGTCCTTTTCAATCCAAACCATTCTATTACCCATTCTATGATCCCACTAACAACAGCGAGGAGTGTAAAGCCCTCATCCTGTGTGCCTTGTTTACAGAGCAATGAATCTGCTACCTGACCTCAAGTTCACTATTCTCCATTGCTCCCTTACACAAGGAGGCATGAGATGATTTACCACCTTATGCTGCATGTGTACAATACATTGAGGGTAAAACAATGCTCTCTATTTTTTTTATCAAGGCAAAAATACTGAAGGTAAATTTGGCAATAGGCTGTTTCAGAGGAGGTTTAGAAACAAGCTTCTGTTTCAAAACTAAATATCCTAGAAGTGTAATGAAATAAGTCAGCAAATACTCATCAGCAAGAAATTACACTTTCCATTACCACAGAACTAAATCTATAGCTATTCTCCTCAGCACATATCTCTGGGCAGAGAGTAGAAATATTTCCACATCTCTCTCTTAGTATGATCACAATGCCTTCCAGAAGGCAAAAATAAAGCGGGAAACACAAGACCAATTACATGCCATGGAAAAAATGAAAGTAATGTTTGGAAAAGAATTCAATTTCTATACTATACTCCTTGTTCTTCATCTTTAGAATGCCAAAGATAAATTTTTAGATTTATTTTTTGCTTTGAATTCTGACTTTCTTGTAAGTGTCTTGCATTACTGTTGATATCAAAGTTTCTAGAGTAAAGGTGGAGAGGTTAGGAGTCCATATTCTGCACACAGCAAGCAAATTCAATTTCTTGTGGCTTGGGGCCATATTTTTTTCTTTATGACATCATGTAATATAGTGCAGAGTGTTAATGTGGGACCTAAGGTAAGTCTGAAAGGGATCTGTAGCCTTTGTTTTGGAAAAGATTGCCCACTCTCACTCTTAAAGCTTCTCTTCTCCACTACATCACTACTCACGTTACAGAGGAGCCCCCACTGCCCATGGATCTGGCAACCTGAATATAACTCCACGGCCATATTTTAACTACAAAAAATAAAAACAAAAACTAGTAAATTTTTCTTGAAATCTGAATTAAAAGAGAGGTTGTATCAGATAGCACAGAGCCTGCCCCATGTTACTTACAGGAGTGGACCTCCCTGATCCATACAATGTTATGTTGGTGCTGGCTTCATAAAATCATAGAATCACAGAATATCCTGAGTTGGAAGGGACCCACAAGGACCATCAAGTCCAACTCCTGGCTTCATGCAGGATCACCCCAAATTCAAACCGTGTCTGAGAGCACTGCCCAAACACTCCTTCAACTCCAGCAGCTTGGGGTCATGATCACCGACCTGCACAGCCTGTGCACAACCACCTCTGGTGAAGAACCTTTTCCTTACCCCAACCTGACCCTCCCCTGACACAGCTCCATGCCGTTCCCTCGGGCCCTGACGCTGTCACCAGAGAGCAGAGCTCAGTGCTGCCCCTCCGCTCCCCTCGTGAGGAAGCTGTAGGCCGCCATGAGGCTCCCCTCAGCCTCCTCTGCTCTGGGCTGAGCAAACCAAGGGACCTCAGCTGCTCCCCACACATCTTCCCCTCTAGACCCTTCAACATCTTCGTAGCCTGCCTTTGGACAGTCTCCAATAGTTTTATGTCCTTTTTGTACCGTGGCACCCCAAACTGCACACGGTACGGCACAAGGGTGATGTCAAAGTGGGTTCAAGCCTCCGTGACACTGCTATGCCCACTGCCTTTATGTTCCAGCCAGTGCCAGGCATTTGCACACACATGTGGCTGGCACAGCACCTGGTGGGAAGCTGTGAGGGGCTGCTGCTGAGGAGCACGGCAGCGCCTGCTGCAGAAATAGCCAGGAGCATCGCACCGCTGATAACGCACAGAGCTAATTACCATGCAAAACACAGAGAACCATAAGAAACAAGGCTGACTAAAGGCTGTGTTGAATCCTTGGGAACTGGGATGTCATTTCAAAAAAGGCTACATCTGTACAAATTTTATTTTAGAGCATTATTTTATTTTTTCTCCCCTTACCAACAGCTTTCACATGGAGAAATATAAAAAAACTCCTCTGAAAGGAATTGCCCATCTCTGATTCCCTTCTTTCAAAGCTTTGCGTGAAGAAAAGAAAGATAAATCATTAGCCAGAATCTGTTTTCATTTCAGCCTAAGAGATTTTTACGGTGCAACCCTTTGGTGCTCTTACAAATCCTCCAGGAGTTACCGGATTTTGCCTGCAACACAAATGAGGGATGATTAAGATCTCTGGGAGGCTGAGGTGCATGCTCAGCAGCCCTGCTGGCCTCAGCGGGAGCCAGGCTTGCTGTGTTAACACTCGGATGCTGGTCACCTGCCACCACTGCCTGCCCCGTGTCCAGCCCCATGACGTGTAATCCATTTCTTACAAAAGAACTTCACAAACTATAAAATAAACAAGTATAGGAAAGATAAGTGCAGGAGGATCCAGCAGATACCAGTAGAAGGAAACAGCTATGTGCTTTAAAAAGAAAGCATCCATTTCCATCAAAAAATGAGAGTCCACAATCCTAAGTTCTGCTAGCAGTCATTTCTCTGGTAGTGCTGCATCCAGATGTGTGTGCATCGTTCCTTGCATCACACAGATATGCTTTTCCAAATCCTTATTTTTGTTAGAGTGCTTTTGTGGGCAAAGCAAGGCTGACAGGTGTGTTCCTTGTCTTCGCACTTGCTCATACGTGTGGCCTCTACCTGTTGGGCTGTGGAGAACCATTGCTCTCCCCAAAGTTTCCCTTCAGTGATTTCACTGAAGAGATCTCAGCACCTTCAACTTGTGGAGTAAAATGATGACCTTCAGCAGATGGATGTGCCTGAGACCAAAGAGGTGACTTTTGGGAAATCTGTGGAAAAACAGCCAGGCTGTAAATGATTTTTTGGCAGAGGTCATTTGCACATGCCTTGTAAGGGTTTGCAGACAGTCAAGGTTTTAACTTGCTGTCGATTTCTTCACATGCAGTACATCCTCAAAAGGCTCTCTATGGGATGGCTGCACTGAACCCTCTGGTGAGAAAATGCAGGACTTCTGACCTGAGGAAAGGTGGGCTAATTGAAAGATTAGATCTGGAGCTGGGTAAAAACTCACTTTTTTGCCCCTTAGGAAGTGTCTACTTTTTGGAATGCATTTTCACTCTGAACTGGGGGTCAGACACCTGGACGTAGATTTTGTCCTGTTGGCTACGTTAAAAAATGTTTTACTGTCTCATTGAAAATGTTAACAGTGTGACATTGCCTTCAGAATGAGATTTTAGAAAGTGTGTTTCAGTTCAGTTGGGAAATGAAGGTTTGATCCAATCAAAACATTTTAATGTCAAATTCAAAGAAATGCAAATAGAATTTATGGTTAAGCATAAGATATGGCCTATATCAAGAAGCCATTAAAACAAAATACTGAAGTGTTTCACTATCACTCTAAATTAGGTAATTTTTGACTTAAATTTTTTTTTCTCTTAACAAAAGTGATAATAGGATACACATATACACATGCGGGCACCTTTCAGTTCTGACAGATGGGCAGAGTGAGTATGGAGAAGGATTGAGGACAAAATCCTCTGACCAGAGCAGAATTTAAAATGGCATTTCTCCTTTCTTTCCCTGACTAATGAGACTGGCATTTCCATCTCAGTGGGTGATGTGTGACCTACCAGCAATGCTTCCCTCCAAGCAGGCTGGATGTCAGGGAGACAAGGCACACGGTAGTGCCCCATCCCACCAGCACTGGGAATGCAGCCTGCTTCCCCACTGTTCAGTGGCTGAGAGTCCTTGTCATTCCCCAAGGGGAACAAGCAGGCAGAACCAAACTGGGCACAGTTATGGCAAGGAAAGGAAAGGAAGCGACTGCTGAAGAAGCTGGATTTTCTGTTGTTCCAGATTTTTGAAAGCTTTTCTTTGCAACCGTACTGTTCCTTACTAGTGTTTTGGAATGCCAGTGGCTATGATCTGTTGATAGAGCTTCACACTGCTGTGATAGGAGCCATTCCACTTTTACTACAAGGAATTGCTGCTGTTGCCTTAGACACTGAGATGTGCAGGAGGGAGCTGGGGATGAACGTCTGAATTCTCCTCAAGCTCTGTGTCAGAAAATGCAGCACTAATTAAAGTTATTAAAGCTATCTAATTTACAGTGACTGTTAATAAACTGTTGCCCTTAATATGCTCATTTTCTTTTTGAAACGGTCTTCATATTTGTTATGGGGATTATTTTTTCCTACCATGGGATCTTGCAACATTGTTCTTGCTTCAACAGGGAAGAGGAGAAAGGTTAACAAAGATTTTATTTCAAGAAAAAAGGAAGGAAAAGCACGTGATGAAAATTGCCTAGCTTTGCTTTAATGGCAATATTTGGGTATAGTAACTGACTGTCTTGTAATTGAAATGTCATCATGCCTCGGTTCTGTACCAGGAACTGGGAGATATTCCACCTAATCAAAGAAGATGAATAAAAAATATCCTCAGAAATGCTAAATGACTGTGACTTGCCACACACACCAGAATGGAGAAGCTAATCAGGTAAGAGCGTGTTTTGTTTGCAATGGGTGACACTTGCTCAGAACTCAGCTCACCCCCAGCTGGGGCAGGACAGTAGCTGTTAGAAACTGGGGCTGCTGAGAAGGGAGACTGCAGAGAGGTTCATGGAGCCACAATCCAGTGCATCACCAGCCTTAGCTGTGCTGGAGCTTTGTGCAGACCCGAGGTGCCCAAGGATGAGAAAGGATACAGGCTGGCATCAAGGTGAAGATGGATGTGGAAGTAAAGGCACTTACTGCATTGTATTTTAATCTTTTAAGTAGGAAGGAGATGAGGTTAGAGCATAACTCCTCCAGTACACACACGTGGCCTACCAGAGAGCGCAGAGGTTCTCCTGCCCATGCAGTGCCTGGCCTGAACTAAGTGTGAAAATCCTGGTGTCAGAAAGTGAGGTATTGCTGAAGGACTGCGGTCTGGATTGCTGCTGGGAGCTTGTCTTTAATTGAGGCACCCACAGTCCAGTTTGGATAGGATTTAGAAGAGGCGGGCCTAGCCACAAGTGGGGAGGTAGGGCAGGACCCTTCACACTGATGAGCTGGTCCGAGTCCAAGTCCACATCACAAAAAAATCAAGAGAATGAAAAGACAAGAACCCTTCTGAAATCTCTTCACCCTCCTCACCCCTAAGGGCCATCAAACAATCAGTTACTGGAGCTGCACTGGTAACATTTCATCTAATAAAAGATGCTTGGGACCCTCAAATGAAACCTACTGGCAGATCAGTGGAGCAATTTTACAGGCTTTTACATTATGTTCATAAAAATGAAAAAAACCTAAACACATCAGAATTACAGTGTGACCCAGCAACAATAAAAGGGAACTGTAATGGAGAATAACTGCAATGTTCTATTAATAAAATATAAAGGTTTTACTGTTATTGGGAAAGATAGATTGTGTCAAATCAATACCGTGTCATAGTATATTAATGTTTTCCTTCACTAATGAAACAATAGGGGCCAATGTGATTACACTGTCTTGCTACTCATCTGAGGAATATCATGGGATGATAGTAATGACGACTGCAACTTGCAGTTTTACTTCATGCTATATGCTCAGCCCTCAGTGTTGCCAAGTAAGTGACCTGAAGGCAACTGGCATTCACAAAAATGCTATCGACAACCCCCCGAATAGATTCTACAGCACCTCTTCCCATCCAAAAACTAGCAGGATCCTCTGGAAATGCCTTTGGCTTATTACATTTTCCACAGCACTGTATGCATGCTCTGAATATATTAACAGACTGTTTGTTTGACACTGACACTGTTTGTTGGACAGTTTCCATTATGGACACCAGTGTGTTTGGGTTTGGCAGTAGGTAAGGTTTTTTGGTGAATGTAAAGGCTTCTCTCCTTACCCACACAGTGCCTCCATAGCACCCAAGGAGCCTGTCCTGTGTTTGTTTGGGGAGAATACATAACATCTGTAAAGCAGCAACAGTTGGAAAAACACATACTGCAGAACTGTTAATCTATTTGTGACATTTTAATCTGAATATACCATAAGCTAATATAATATTCAATAAATTAAATGGATTATTTTGCCAAGAGATTCTTTAAAAATGTTAATTAACAATAAATCAATAAAAACTATTCAACATGAAAATCAATTACATCCCTGTTTACATTATTTAACTCCAAACATTTCTGTTTTGTGTGCTTGTAATTAGCAAGCTATAAAAGATGCCATAAATAGGCGCATAATGAGAGGAACTGTTTATAAATGATAATTGGTATTCATTCTCACTGAGCTAAAGGTTATGTGATTACAAACTATCACGCAGAAAGGGTTAATCCCCTTTACAGATATACGGATTTACAGTACAGAGCTCTACAGAAATCTCTCCTGCAAAAAGCCCCTGATGGAGGAAAGCCCCACACGAGAGTTTGATGGAAAGAGCAACATCTCTTGGGCAATTCTTCAAGCCTATTTACATCCAACTAGAAATGGCTCATGCGGAAAAGCCTACCTTTTTGGTGGTGGGTGTGATAAGGAGAATCTGGCATGAGGAATTAAATGTTTATAGAACATCATCATGTGAACAATATCTAAGCCTGAAGAACAGAGATTAACACTGAAACGCTATTAATAATCTAGGTGAACACTCTCTTGATAGGGAACAAGGCTGATGCTTTACTGCTACCTCAGTCAAAGATTAGGGCCAAGAAATGCCTGGCTTTCACTGAGGACTAAAATGGGATCACAGCATCTTCAATTGAGCAGCAACTTGTGTCTGCAGAAGGTAACACCAGAATTTTTCTCATGGTAAACTGCTATACTGAACGGAAAAATCACGTTACCTAGGGCAAAATAACCTCCCATTAATTCCTATTGCTGAAAAACACCTTTGCAATTTTAGAGACTGAGACTGTGATCTAGTCTTAGCAGTTAAAAACCTCCATGGCCTGGAAACCAGAGCAACATTTGGCTTTCTACCAAAGCCTTCTGCAGGTCCAAGGATGTCACTGACACCTGAGAGGCAGATAACTTTGGCTTTGACAGTGTTTCTCCCCCAGCAAAAAAAATGCTTGTGCTTTCACTACAAATGCTTTGGTGAGGGCAGCAACCATGAAGAACCCTTGGCAGAGCAGGTCTGAAGTATGGGCAGAGTGTTGGGCATCTGGCCATGAAGGCAGCACAGTTAAAGAACCTATTTGCACATCCAGAGATAAACGACTTTTTCTACCTTTTCTGGGCAAAACTCTTGTATATTTCCTTTCTTTTCTGGACTGTGAATAGAAGTTAATTAATTTTGGCCTGAAACACTTATATTGCATTATTTTCCTTGATCTGCACATAATACCATTGTTTCATGGAAAGCTTGGACTGGGATTGGGAATTTAAAAAAAAAAAAAANTTGTAAGGAACAGAGAGTGATACACAATGGTTTGAAAATCACAACTCGATCTCATGGCTAAGGCAGCAAAAACACATCCTGGTCATGGCAATTATGACCTGGACACCCATTTACCCAAGAGGGATGTAATTTGCTACTGGATACCCAAAAATTAATCAATGAAGATGAGCAATCATATGCATCTGCACCTCTAAAGCAGTCCCTTGACACCTCTGGTCAGCTCAGGTGATTCTCCACATGGAAGTTGACAAATAGCATAATACTCCAAGCTGCAGTGAAAATCTCAGCAGAGCTTTGTCGTGCTCTCAGCATTCCTGAAAGTCAGAGGAAAAGTCAAGCCATACTATGGTCCCTGACAGACTGATGGAAACACAGTCACACCACAGCTACTGAAAATTGTACTCTCCAAAGGTTTTACAGAGTTAATAGAACACGTGAAATTTCTAACAAAATGTCAATGCTGTAATGTCTTAGAGCTCTTACTTTTCACTTATTTTCATATATTTTCAGTTAGCATTCCTTTTAAAGGGGACATTGCATCTGAAAGTCGCAATGCTTTCTGGTTTTCCTTTTGCTTGTCACTGTTAAAAGTAACAGCAAAATACAGATAGAGAAAGAAGGCTTGCTTCACTTTTTCCAGATTTTGCGTCTTTGAAAATTTGCTTACCCTTCCAGTAGACACTTGGCAGCTGTTTGCACAGAGCTCACAGCTAAAGGCTAATGGAGAATCATTTATAAATCCCAGAAACACAAAACTGTATAAACCATGACTATTGGCCATGTTACTCAGGGGCAGTAACCACTTATCACTGTCACATTAACAGCTTCCTTTTTTAATACAGAAAACTAGCAACAGGCCCCTTTAAGCACTGCAGTGCCATATGAGCAGGACTGGGTACGGACCTGTATGCCCTGGCTAGTGCCTGCAGACATCTGCTCTCTCCACAGTACTACTGTCAAAAAATGACTTTAAATCCTGTACGCACCAGCATTTGTATATATGCAAGACACAACGCAGTGTTAGGAAATAAAAGGAAGAAAATATTAGTGACGGCACAGGTTAATTTGTGTTGGGTTGTAGATGACAACCAGTGTTACATTGTGCTAGAGGGGTCTGTGAGTTTTCTCAGAAAGTTTAGGTTGCTCTTAGGTTTGGTTTGGTTTGCATTTCCAAAACTTCCATTGTCTGTATTCAAGAAGGAGCTGGCTCCTGGATTTTTTATTTTTACTTTTATTTTTTTGGACAGCCTAGGTGATCCCTCACTTAAGAACAAGCTATATTCTCTCTAAAGGAAGAACTGTTCAGTGCAGCCCCATTTCATTTTAAATGCAAGCTGAACGGAGAGAAAATCTGCAACACTGTTCCAGCTCACAGACATTTCCATTTTGGTCAAGTACAACAAATCTGCATTTTTCAAGGAGCAGAGGCAGATCTTGGTCCCTCTAAAAACTGGAAGGTTGTGTGGCACCCCAAATTATAACAGTAAGTACAAAAACCATGAATACAGTAGGAAGCTTTTGAGTCAAGAAGCCACAAGCTTTGCTTTTGTTATGTGATCTTGATGAATTTATTTCAGCGGCTTTTATTCATGTTTCAGGATGTTGAATCCTTTAAACTTGTTAGTATTTTCCTTTTTATTGTTCTCGACTGCCTTTCACTGTTTTATTTTATTCTTTTGTTCCCCAGCATAACTGAAGGTAATACAGTCCTGGGCCTATTACCTTGAATCTCTTTGATCTTGCGATGGGTATCAACAAAGAAGTTATTTGTTCTCAACACATTAAACCCTTCTGTGTAGCTTTTTACAAATTCTGTTGTGCAACTTTGATAGGGCCTGGAATGAGTTGTCAGCTACCAGCAAGCAGGGGACCACAAAGACCTCTCAAAAAGCCAAGATATGAATGGTGTCATCTTTCTGTTTCACTTTCAAACGTGGCTCATACAGGTTTGCTGAATAGGAGTCATTTGACAGCAGACATCTGAATTTGTATTGCAGACTCCAGTGCACCTTTATAAGAACTTTAAATATCTTAGTTGAGTCCTGAGGATCAAAGCTTCCTATGCAATAAACCTATCATGGGTTACCCAGGGAGATTTTCTGTATCAGTAACAATGGCAGCTGATTTGCCTCGCATAACAAGCTGCCGATGCAATAGAAGGGCTGGCATCAATACTTTAACTAACAAGAAAAGAAACCTATCTGAAACTCAAGAATTATGATAGAGGTTCATAATTTACTTTACAAACCCTTTACTATTACGTTAAGATGAACATGCATCAAGGGTTGTTTGAAATACATAAAATCTTGATCCTTTTTTTTCAAATCAGAATGGCAGAATAATAAGTTGAATTGGCAGCATAAATGAATATAATGCATAAAACACAGAAAGCTCTTGGCTGTTTTTTGTATAGAGCATTAGAAACAGAGAAACACACATTGTTTCACAGCAATCTGCATTAAATACATTTGTTGTGGGTTTGAAATACTGCAGACTATTTGTTTTGGATGAGAGAGGATGCTGTGCATTTATGATATATGATACCACATTGTCATCAATTGTCACGCTTTGTTTATGGGACTGAGTAATTTGTAATCATCAGATTACTATGTTTAGTCTGGGCTCTGGTTTTCAGAGATGCGCATTAAGCAGATCAAACCCTTGCATCTTTGCTTTATTTGTTTACTGAAGAAATCATGAGTGGCTCATTTCCCCAAGAGTTAACTACAAGGGCTGCTCTGAAAGTAATGCCTCCTATTTTATGATGGTGGTCCATGATGTCAGAGGCAGACGGTGGTGGTATGGCAGTAGAGGTTGAGCCTTCCCACCAGTATTCTGTTCCATGATGTTGCCGTGTGACAGATGGCAGCAGAGGAACAGTCTGATATAATGGTGTCTGACATGGGAGTGCGGATAGAGCAAAGGGGTGGAACCGAATTCCTCCATGTGGAAAAAATGGCACCCACTGACATTTGTCAACGCTTGCTGAACGTTGGCGGAGACCAAACACTTGATGATGGCACAGTAAGGCAGTGACGGTGTGTTTCAGCAGTGGCGACAGTGACAGTGGTCACCTCTGCTGGTGCAGATTGCTGTGAGAGCAGCATGCAGCTCTTGTTCATTGCTGGTGAAAATGCAGAGCTAATGGTGGTGACTGCATTGAAAAATAGTGTTTTCTAGTTGAGAATTTGCTCTATCAAATAGTGTCATTGTGCTCTTTGTATCTGTTGCAGTTTCCACAGAAATAAACAGGAGACATTACTTTCGGAGCAACCTTCCTATTTGGTGAAGAGTTAGATTGTTCTCTGGGAGGAGAGAATGGCAAAGCTGCTCTTGGGCTCCAGTCCTTAAACCTATGGATTTATGACCCCATGCAGGGACATTGAGCTGTACCACATGAGGAGAATGGAGAAGATGCAGAAAGCTGCGCATTTTGTAAGGGCTTCCTTCAGCCTTCTGGTCCCCAGTCATACTTCTAACAGCATTTCCTACACGTTTTTTCTGCAGATGTAGCTCTGAATTCCCAGCAGCCCAGCAAAATACTGGATCATTAGAGGGTGAGGAAGCCCCACAAAACCATGGATGCACCAATCACAGCAACAACTAATTAGTGAAGAACAGAGTGAAATGGTTTTGGCAAACCAGCTCTTTTTCATGATCCCATTTCTTCTGCAGAAACACAGCAATGAAACTAGATATGGTAGAAAGCATAGCATGCAAGGATTTTAGCTGTTTCTGAGCATGAGAAGGCACATCCCTGGCAGTCAGGAGCTGGCCAAACTCTGTTGACTCTGCAGTAGGGCTGCTGGAAAAATCCACGCTGAAGAGCAGTCTCCACCTAATTTAAATTTTATATACACATATGCTATAAAAACAACAGGATTTTAAACATCCACAGAAGGGAATTCAGTCAAAAACTATGGTCTGAATGCCTGCTGCTGTTGATCTACGGGGATTATTGGCACAACAGCCCACCTGCACAAATCACCGATACAGGTTACAGTATGAAGTGCAAGAGAAGAAGTGACCGCTCACTCACTGCCCAAGTTACCTTGTTAATGGCACTGCACTGAACCTCACGGCACAGGTAAATAATGGGATTCCTCTTTCCTAGAAAATAGTTACAAAATCAAACAGATTTGCAGAAGTGTGTTATTTGTTCATTTGCCACCCAGAATGTCTGTACCTCTGAGCTAAAACAGAAAAACCCACAAGAGCGAGGCAGGAGCCAAGCTTAGGTTTCCATCCTTATCTCTCTCTACCGATACTCTCTCGGAGGTCCCTGCTTGCATAGCAGCTGCTGAATTGCTACAGTTTACAGTCTGGCATATTAAAATAAACTAGCGCTGATTTTGGCAATTTGCAGTTGTGCAATTGCTGCTGCTGCATAAATAGTTGCTGGATCCCTACAGCAGAGGCAGAAACTCTTCATCCATGACCACTTGTGAGTCAGACCTCCCTGCTGGCACAAGCACAAACTGCGGTAACAACTGCACCGTGAACATACCCAAGGTAACCCGTTATCTGTATCTGATTGCTGTACAGACCTTGGCCAAGGCTACCAACACGAAAGATGTGATTTCTGAGAGGAATATGCTCTGTCATTTGATGGATGAAAAGGATTAACTGGGAACATCTTAGTCTAAAATAGTCTGCAATAATCTGCATTTTGGATGCATGCACGTTACCATGAAGATCTGTACAGCACTTTACAAGCACACAAACAGAAGCACTTGTGTGAACATATGCAAATGTAGTATAGTACATGCAGACGTGTTGTGGCATGTATAACTTGCAATTTTTCTGTCTTTCAGTTTAAAGTCATTCCCCTTTGTCCTATCACTATCTGCCCACGTAAAAAGTCGGTTCCCCTCCTGCTTGTAAGCTCCCTTCAAGTACTGGAAAGCCGCAGTGAGATCCCCCCAGAGCCTTCTCTTCTCCAGGCTGAACAAGTCCAGCTCCCTCAGCCTGTCCTCGTAGGGGAGGTGCTCCAACCCTCTGATCATCTTCGTGTCCTCCTCTGGACCCTTTCCAACAGTGCTACAGGCCCCAGGCCTGGACACAGTACTCCAGATGGGGCCTCACAAGGGTAGAGCAGAGGGGGACATTCACCCCCCTCTCCCTGCTGGCCACTCCTCTTCTGATGGAGCCCAGTTGTCCTTCCAGGCTGCAGGATATGATGAGGGACAGTGCAGGGTGCATACTGGACTGACTCTGAGTGCTGTGGGTCCGGCCTTTGGTGCCAGCCAGAGAGGGCCTACAAGGGCTCAGCAGCAGCTCTCCTAAGAGCAGCCTACAGTTTGTGCCAGGTAATACCCCTTGTACACTTTTGACAGGAAATTGAGCCAAACCTTTGTGTCTACCCACTGAATATGCGGACAAGTGCCACAGGATTACAAAATGTTCCCACAATAATTTTCTCCTATATATGTTTGCCCACAAAATATGAAGTGGCAAAAATCTAAGGAAAGTATTGGTGGCAGGCTGGAAATTCCTTCAAAAATGATCATTAAACTGGGATCCCACGTTCCAGATGATCAGCACCAGCTTGTGTGTGGAAAAATCAATATGAGAATCTGCAGGATTAGATGTAAGCAAAGAATTTTTCCTGCCTATAGCTCCTTCTTTTGTTGTCAGTGGGACTTCCTGCAATGAGATGAGAATGGCTTTGGGAAGGGGAACGAGCACAAGATCAAACATTCCCACTTCACATCACAATGAACAAAGCAAAGCTGTGTGTCATCTTGTTTTACATGCACTCATGAAAAACTACCAGAGCAACTGGAGCACTCTCTCAGCAAGGCAAATGAAGTCCTTGACTTATTCCATTCTCGAAGTCGGATGTCACTACTGCTGAGCAGATCTACTGCAGGAAGTGTGGAAGAGGCAATGCTGGTGAAATTACAGTTTGCATACAATGAAGTTCTTATCTCTAAGGTTCGGTGCAAAAGCAGTGCATTTTCTAAGACAATCTATAGAAATGCAATTATTGTAAGAGTGTATAATTTACCAAAATATTTTGACATTTTCCCAGAGATAGTCTGTTTTCTGCTATTTGCATACCTTTGACTCTACAGTATAGGCATGCATAAGCACTGAAGAAGGCAAGACTGTAAGTAATTATTTACTGATTAAGGAGTGGATGGGCTTGAAGTTTGAAACATTAGCATTCCTATTTCATCCTCATCCTTCCAGAGAAGGAAGGAAGAGAAATGAATGTTTTCAGCTAGTGGAGATTCCTAATTCATGACGCTAATGCCATAAATTCCTCCTCTTTGCTCTTTTGACTTACTGCTGTCTCCTGATACGTCCAGGTCAGCCACGCTCGATTCCCATTTACTTTGTTGGGGTGGTAAAGGTTACACAACTCGAATTTTTTCCATCTCTAAGAGAGATGAATCCAAACTGAGCTAATTTGTATACAGCTGCAGGCCATATAAACATGGCTGGTTAGAATTCTTTATATAGTATAAGCCTTTGTACTCCATACTTCATGGAAGTTAATAAGTAGGTGTCAAACTCTGAATTAAAATTCCCAGAAGAGGACACAGCACAAAGGACAATAAAAATGATTTTTAAATAATCATAGGGATAAATAGCATCCACTTCTGACAAATGTAAGTGCTGGCATAAAATGTTATTAGGCTACAGAGATTTTCTTTTGTTCAGGAAGTATGTTTTATTCTCCAGCAGTGTCATTCATCATCCTAATGAGCCCTCAAAATGTAAATTAAATAGCAAAGACTGATTCATTGAAAAACATCTTTGTGCTGTGTGTTAAACCATTTTTCTACTTTTATCCTTATATATTGGTTCATTCTTTCATTGCAAAACAACCCCTCAGTCCTTGTATACTTTAATGGCCAAGTTCAAGCAAAGCATATTTTCAGTAAACAGTGTTTATTCATCGGTGCTTTTGGTATAATAATTTTTTAAAAAAATCTCATTTAAAAATGTTGTGCCCCTTAAATTATATTTGATCCAGAAAATCTCAGAAACCTGTGCGTGCATGTGTTTTTTGTTTTACTCCGTGTCACTTAGTCCAGGGAAACCCTCAATGGAAAAGGATTAGGAGAAATTTCAAGCAGCTCTAATTTACTGAACTGAACTCATTAACAACTAGGTAAACGCCATATTTTTTTGGTAACTGCAGAAAAAAAGAATGCAGGGTCATGAGCTAAATTAGTTCAGATTTCTTGCTATCTGTTGGTAAGAACATTACACATTCTTACCAGGAATGCAGCAAAGAGGTTTCATACTTGACCTGAATTTATGCATGAGCACACACACAACAAAAAGAGCGACAAGGCTTCTCTGGAGCCGATCCAAACAAAAATATAACAGGAATGGAAAAAAACAGCAAAAGCATGTCTGGTTTTGGTATGATTAGTCTTCCGTTATCTCATTCTCTGCCTCTTTCCTCCTCCTTCCCTTTCTCTCATGCTTCTATATATCATCTCCAGCTTATTTTGTGTATATGTTTGTGTGTATGTAAAATGAAGATGAAAATATTAATAGGGAAAGTAAAGTTTGCCGGATGACAACAACGCTGTTATTAAACTGCATATGGAAGATTTAAAAGCCACAATCTTCAGAATAAATTACCATAAAATCTCAACATTCAGTGACATTATGCTTTTATGAAGTCAAATGTTGGAGAGAGACACCCAGGGTTACAATGAAACCATCCAGCTGTGAAAGAGGCAGGTACATCTAGGGTGCCCTCCTGCCAGGGATCCAAAAAACACCCCTAGCCCAACACTTCTGCTATTGCAAACCTAAAGAGAGGTGAGTGATGCATTGGTGCGATTGAGTTTGGAGAACCTAAAGATGGGGTTAAGTGTCGCAAGTTTTAGCTAGAATATCTCAGATGACGAGTGGCCTTTTGAAATGTTTCTCCTAAAAAAAAGTTAAAATGGTGATTTATGGAAGTTCAGTGACGGCTCCACACTGAAACTGTTAAGGAGACCATATGTGTAATTAGGTTAAACTCCACTAAGCAGAAAGAAGGCAAAAAATCAGGTTCATAGTATGAAATATTGTCACTTAAGAAAATTAAGCGTCATGAACCCTAGATGAGAGAACTTAATAAACCATCTATCATTTATCTTTGAGTGCTGATTCAGAAATCAAACTGGCATTCACAACTGCAGTGACTGATTGAAATAAATGCGCCCAGTATAGCAGTTTATAAATGAAGACAGTAATTTACAAATTAAGGACAGACTGTATGCCCACAGAATAAGTTGCTAGAACTGAAAATACATTTGAAGACACTTCAAATATGCTCGACTTCTAGGAAAGAGTCATTTGAAGCAGAAGCTATGTGAATTTATGCCTTGCTTGACTAGACTTCAAACACAGAGGAGCTACCAGATGAAGGGCCTGCCTTTCACATCTTTGTGCACATACAGCAGACCCAGATACGCTATCTGTATTTTCACTAACTTTCCTTTTCATGAGCCCGCATGTATTTCAGTAACTAGTATTAAATCATCTTTTACACTACAGTTGAAACACAGATCCACAGATCCTATATATTGCTGCAAATGCGTCTCCGGAGTCGGTTGTCCCAAAATGTAGCACAAAGTAAGAACAGAGGCTCCAGAACATCTCCCTGTTACACCTTAGGCCACCCAAGAAGTTGGAAGAGAAAAAATAAGCAAGGGAAACTCTTTATTTTGACTCCCTTTCTTCCCTTCTAGCAACCAAAAACCACTCAGGTTGTGTATTTCATCGTTGTGTTGAAAGAATAGTAAAAATCTACTATTTAAACGCTCATCCACAAACCCAAGGTTGTATTTGCATACATAGAAATGAACAGGGCAAGGCTTTGTAGCTTTTTTATATTCTTTTAACAGTTGCAATTTGATTTTTAAAATAGAACAGAAATAGCAACAAAGGAGAAGATAATGGGACTGATCTGCCCTGGGGTCCTGCTGGCTTTTCTCAGCACGCCTGAAGCCTCAGTGCTTCCTGCCTGAAGGTTAGCCCTCGGTGCTGCGCAGAAGTTGCAGCCTCTGCTCCTCCTGGGCACCCACAACCAATGAGAACCTACCCCAAAATAAACCCTGTCGTCTGGGCCCCAGATCTGGGCTGCTTTGCTTCCTGCCTTATGCCTCCCTGAGCGAGGGACAAGGCAGCTGGTGGCTCAGTTTGAAATAATGTTTGCTTTTGCTAGTTGCAGCACTATGAGAACCACAGTCCACAGCTGCGAGGAAGCCTTCAGCTGCTGGCTGCACGCTGCTCCCATGTAACGGGAAGACAGCGTGCTGTAGCGGGATGCCTTCAGCAATTGTCCCAAATTAAGGAGGAGGACAGACTCAGGAGTGATTCTGTCAGATTAGTCAGTTGGTTGGTGACACCCCCCTCCAACCTCTGCCAGCCCGGGTTCAGCTCCAGCTGCTTCCCCAGTGTTTGGACTATCAATGCCTAATGAAGGACACTGACACAGGCACATCATCGCAGAGGGGCTGGCACCCATCGGATCACCCCAGGCTTCAGCTGTGCCCCAAGATCAGCAGTGAAAGGCACAGACAGACCTAAGGAAACAACAGGAAGGGAGGGTGGTGGCATTTGGGTGGCAAGGGGCCATATCCCTGGGGGGTTCATCTCACTGATGGTGTTGACAATAATGATGGACATGAAGAAGACCAAAGCATGAAGGAAGCAGTAGAATTAAGCTCATCCTGTGTAAAATGTTCTCATCTCCCCTTAGCACATGCACCCCGTTCCTTGGCTGGTTTCATGAGCTGCTGCTTGCTACATGGAGCTATCGGTGAGCCTGACTCTGGCAGCATTAGCTACGGCTCCTCCATCCAGTCGAGGAGTTCTTAGACCACACAGGCTCAAAAATGGCCTGTACTGAGACAACTGGGGAGGAAAGTGAGGGAGTGAGAAGAAGAAAGAACTTTTTATAGTGCAGTTTAGCTGTTTTTGCTATATTGGAAGTTACAAACCTTCTCCAAATATCATTGTAGAGCCCAAGTGAGGAGTTATCATACAATCACAGAATCAAGAATGGGTAAAACATGAATGCTACAGGAAAAAAATACATCTGAGAATGCTGCAGGGTGCAAGTCGATATCAGAGATATCAGACTCATTTTCCCTCAATGCTTTTTGTCCTGAACTTAAGATTTCAGAAACAAAAATAGCAGTTATGGGATTAAAAAGAGAAGTTGTGCTTCAAATAATGTGTATGCAGTTAATTCAGTGATAAATTATATGTGATAACATGTTCCTTGAAATAGTTTTACCATGTTCTCAGCCGGTACATGCCACTTGCACTGTATCTACTTTGTATCTGTCAAGGATTCTTAGATAAGCTGAACACTGGTACTATCACATACACGCATGGCAATGTTTGTAAGATGTAGCAAATATCTATGTAATGGTTCTAAGTTCAGCCAAAAAAAAAAAAAAGCAGCAATATTTCAGAAATAGCATGTGATTACACAATAAAACATCAAATTACACTGTACAAACCTAATGAGAAATTAATATTGTCATTCAGATTGTCATTGCTAAAACTGAGCTACTTTTTCACTTCTGAGAGCTTCATTTTCAACAAATTTTGTTCTGTAAGTAAGCAAACAGAAGGCAAAAAGCAGGTTCTGCCCCCAGACGCTGTGTCATTAGCAAAGAAACAGAGGACACCATGTATGGAGAGGAACACGACATACCAGAACACTGACTGGACTGGGGACTGGCTCAAAAAGCCTTTTTTGACTTTAAATATGAGTAAACAAATAAAGGAGACTGCTGCCACATCTCCAGTGGGTGCTGCAGCACAGCTAATTCACTGGAGACACCGAAATCAGGAGAGGGAGGGGATCTTGTGGGTCACTGCAGCAGGGATGCCTCGCGGTGTGGGGTGCTGGGGACAAAGGCAGGAGACACGGTGTCCCTGCCAGAGCAGGGCGTTCAGCCCATTGGGGACGAGGCGGGAGAGGAGGGTGGGGACAGACTTGTCAGTGGCTTTGAAGGGGAAAAGAATGAATGTAAATGTGACCTGGTAGACAAGAAATGGGATGACATGGCCAGCAGGGAAGGTGATCTTTGCAGGAGGGCTTTGTAAGGGCAGACTGAGAGGACCTTGTCAAGAGAATGGAGATGAGACACACCGTGCCAAGAGACAGGCAGGGCTGGATGTGCTCTGTGGAGGCAGGATCATTAAAAACCATGGATGAAAGAGAAGCAGTCACCGGGCTGGCTCTCAGGTGCACAGGATGAGAGGAAGGGAAGGGTCAGGTCGGTGCTGCAATACTTCCAGCTGAAGCGCATTGGCAACCTCAGAGTTCTGGCTGGCTTCCACTTACTGACTGACAGATTGCCCAGGTTTTTGCAAACTAGTTACAGGTTTTAATAAAAAGCATTGCTTTGCCGTAGAATCATTAGCAAACCGAGTCATTAATATCTCCGCTCCTGTCGAGCTTCAGGTCATTCATTGAGCAATTCCATTTCATCCCAAGCGTGACAGCACACGTGGCAGAATCTGTCCCTCTTTAACATAACGCTGATAAAAGCAGAGGCATTTCTAATGCTGGCTGTGACCAGTCTCACAGTCATGCTTATATGTTCGTGCATTTCATTAAAGGCGATACATCAAATCCCTTAGTGCACTTAACTCCTTTAAATACCTTGGCAGAGAGTGAGGTAAATTACGGTTTGTTTTCTGCATAAGGAAGAGTCATAAGGTTATTTTAATAGACACATTCATGTGTATTAAATGTATTTGCACTCAATTAAAAGTAATTGTTTTTACAAATTTAATTATATGTCTCTCATACCAAATATTTTGCATAAAAACAGGCAAGAGAATTAACAAAATGGTTTCAAATAGCCTATTGCCAGAAGACTGTGAAGAACAATCTGTGTGGGGGCTTTTAACAATAGTCTGTATTCTTAACAAAATTATGTGCTAGTCTGAGGGCCACTTTCTTCTTCAGCACACATAGCTGAGTCTTCTGGAATTCATGACCATGCACAGCCTTTAATGAAAGCTGAGCACATTAGTCAGAATAACCTAATCGCTCTGTCTTTGAAGATAAACTCAGCTTTTCTTGCTCGTTCCCACATACACCAAAACGCAGAGACTCTAGGAGTATCATCATCGTGTAAGACACTTGCTATTAAATCTATTCTCAATACAAGGCCGACCTGAGGTATGTTTCAGAAATCTTTCTCTTTGTCTTCTCTAATCCATCAGAATCCTTTCAGCTAAAACTACCGCGTTTATACATCAAAACTGTATTTTTTAAGTAAAGCTGTCACTTTTGAGGCATGCATCTTTTCAGGAAAATGTCAGGGATGTTATACTTGGGTGTCCTTCTGCCCAAGAGGCCAGCGGAGCCTGAACAATGAAGCAAACAAGACAGCTAATCAATAGCAGTCACAGCACTATTTTTTATCCTCCAACATCTTCATTTTCAACTCGGTACACATCATTACAATAGGAAAACAGGACAGTCAATCTCCATTAGGTTCAAGCACTGCATGAAAGAATTAATTTGGCTGCCATAAAAATGATGATACGACCGCATGCCCTTAAACCCTTAAAATTTATTCTAAATTTACAAAAAATACTTAGATAGGCAGATTGCCTAGATGTGAAGGCAGGGGCATATTGACTTTTTTTTTTTCCTGTTGGCACAATGCATTTCTTGTTGTGCTGATTTCTCTAAGCATTGGAATACATCCTGTAAATTTTTTTAAGGTTTTGGCGTAAAGCAATTTCACAAGTACCCGTGTAACTAATCAGATTGAAGGTTCACGATGCCAATTTCTCAGAAGTATGTCCGCGACATCGAGTCTCATTGCTAGCTCAAAAAATATCCTTTAAATTTGGGATTTTCAAAGGAGCCAAGGGATTTAGTTGTCCATAAGCCATTCAAATACGAATGATGAACACCAAACTCCCTTTGGCTATTTTGACAAATCCATTTCAAGCAACTACTCATTTTCACATTTAATTTGAGTTCAAAGGAGTCAAAGTTACCGTTCTCTCCCTCCGCCACACTGACTGCTTTCAGCATCTGGCACTGAACACTGACCTTATGTCATTCGCACGTGCATGCATATATGCATATGAATATGCACATGCAGTCAAAATGGGCTGGCATATGGCAAGAAGCATTGCTGGCACTTCAAGCACATACACTGCCACTTTCCACAGAGGGAACGTGGTAAAAATGAAAAGCACACAGAGACTGCTAAGTCTCCCTTCCTGCATATCTATTAATATCCTTATATTTCCTGTATTTAACAGAAGATGGACACACAACAACTCGGCCTGGTATAACTTTTCAGCACCTGCCATGCTAAACTCCATGGGGAACACAGTTCATACAGCCAGCAGCAAAATAATACTGTGTCCAGGGCTATTTCGAAGTAGAAGTGATCAGCCTTCTAGTTTTTAATTATGGTGCAGTTCTGCTTGTTCAGATATGCTGATTTTGACTGAAACTGGAGAAACCCTTTCATTTATAAACAGCACCATATTTTGAAACTGCAGCTAATTTTAAACCTATTAGTAAACAGCTTTTTGTTTGTTTAGTTTTGTTTTTTTTCATTGGAGTAATAGGCAATCAGCACTCAGTCTACAGGCATAAACCCTGAGAAATGCCTTAAGTAGAAATGAAAATGAGAGGAACGTTCCTTTCAGAAAATTAATTCCAGTTCTGCAGCATGTTTAGTACTTTCTGTTGGTGCCTTATTTAAAAATTTCAAAGTATGCTGGATTTTCAGCACATTTATGAATATATATATGAAATTAAAGACATAAGACAGGCAAATAATATAGAACAATTCAGTGCCTTGGCAGGGCAGCACATCAGGAAAGATGTCTGAAAAAAAAGAGGGCAGCAACATTTGGAGAGTAAAGCTCCATCACCTAGCAGCCATCCTGAAAATGATTTTTAGCCTATTTTCTCTCTATTGCCCTTCAGCAAAATTTAAGCCAATTTTTATCAATATTAGTTCCAGCATGAAAATACCTATAGGTTATCCCAGTGTGCACTGTCCTGTTTACAGCTCCACAACATTGCAGTGGCTGTCCCTATACTTTAGAAACTTACTGAAAGCTATCTGCTTTCAGATCATTCTTCCATAAAGCAGTTCCCCTCTGCTAACTACACAGTCTGATGCAGTTATTTTCTTTTTTGATACAACAGATTCTTGATTATGCAAAGAAGGCAGGAGGTCACGATTAACCTGTGGTCTACACAGGGTACAGAATAGCTAACCTTGAAATCATGCACTCATTTAAGTTATCGTCTAGATCAGAACACTTACAATTCTTCTGGTTTTCATACAAATTCTGAAAATGTGTTTTAATTATACTGTCTTTTGAAGTGATTTTCTGGTCTTCATAGAAGTAATGAAGCTATGGAATTCCTTCTCTCTGGAGAAAATTAATCTTTTGGTAGGTCTTAAGGAGGAGGTCTCAATTATCTTTTGAGATAATTCTCTCTGGATGATGATAATGATTACCAAGGGATGAAGCTAGAAATGAATAGGGGAAAAAAAACATAGAAAATACAGTTGTTGTTACATTAGATGGGCTTATTGAACACCTCAGCTCCAGGAAACAGAAATGACTGAAAAGCCCTTGGAGGGGGCTATATTTGCAGAAGACCTACACTTTACTGAAGATTCACTGCAGCACCTACATGTTGATAGCTAGGGCTTCTGCTGCATAAACTTTTCACACGTTTTGATCCGCTTCCTAAATATACACAGGGCTGCTGAGCTTCTTTTGCTCTGAATGGGAGCCTTGGAGAGAAGTACATTTCCATCGGGGAACAATAAACATATGTCATGAGTTCTTGCCGATAGCAGATTGTGTTTCTGCAAGTGCAACACCAACGGAAGCCGGAAGAATGAAGTGACAGCTGAAGGCATGACAACCAAGTCAGAGCACTCACTGTCAGGTATGGGTTGTTTTGGTGAAGTTTGGTGAAGAGTGTTCACGACTTAAATCCAGCTGTGCCTTTAATAATATTAAGGTAGTTCAGAAATGAACACATTAATCCTAGACAACAAAAGGACTGGCAAGAAATAGTAACTTTTGAAAATTTTCAGACTGTGTTTATTCAGGTCTCAGATAGTCTGCTACTGGAAAGGTTGTTCTTTTTCCAAGACAACTTTTCTAAGGACCATCATTGTTTTATACAAATATTCAGACATAGGAACCCTCTACATGTGCATTTCCAAAATATACCCCACTTCATTCCTCTTCATCCTTGTCCGTTTGCTCAGAGGGGAGAGCAGAGACATTTGAAATCTTCTGAGCCATGTAGCGTCTGTCAGCCCATTTTTGACAAATCCTGGGACAACTAGCCTACAGCACAGAGCACATGAGCACAGTATGGCCAGGTGGGAAAGGACCTCGATGGTCCTCTCCTGTGCCCCTCTGCCCACCTGGGACGAACCCATGCCTCCTGGTGCCCGCTGAACCTAGGCTTTCCAGACCATCTCTGTCCCAAACACTAAACTGGTTTGGTATTGTGCATTATCTAAATTTTGATTTGATGGACTTCTCTCAGTTTACCACAGCTAAGAAAGTTGTTCTCTGCTATACCCCATCCAAATACTGTTTCGGTGAGATCCCTCGGCCTGGAAACTCCACACTGCCCTCAGGAACTCTCTTGAATCTTATCTTTCTTTTGCAGTTTCTGTATGTTCAGTGCTTTGAGGGGTAAGAGATGAGACAATTTTCTTATGTGTGTGTGCATAATTCTTGTTAATGTTTGCAGGAATTAGGTCTGTTTATCAGCTGAAGTGTGTAACCTGTTTAGTACTTTTTTCATTTTCTTTCAGGTCACTCATCTCTTCCATTCTTGTATCAAAATAATTGGGAGCAACACAAGACTCAGAAATATCTTAGCTGTCGCACAAAGTGGATGTCAACAATATCAGTATAAAAAAATTACATGCTATGCTGGTTCAAATGCAGAGATAGTATGAAAAGGAATACACAGTGGTGTGCTATGCATCATTTAAAACCAG
This sequence comes from Penelope pileata, assembly GCA_013396635.1. NCBI lineage: Eukaryota > Metazoa > Chordata > Aves > Galliformes > Cracidae > Penelope > Penelope pileata. The sequence goes on from WBMW01002667.1 coordinate 307,994, forward strand.
ACACACTCTTCTGCCAAGATCCTTGTCACTGACAGTGTTAGATGTGTAGTTTCCCCCCCTATTATCATTTACAGGTTCTAAACTTATGGATTTTTGGTTTTGCTTTGGGTTTTTTTGTTTGTTTGTTTGTTTTTGTGAAACAAAGGTCACCTACTTAGCTAAAGATAAATAAAATTTCACAAGCATCCCCAGAAAAATCAATAAAGGTACTAAAAATCTAAGTTGATAATAAATTTTTGTTTCCCCTTCACATAGCTCAGGAGTGTCAGTATTTACTGGAACCACTGTAATATCAGATATTTCAGAAGAGTATTGATTTTGCCACTGAAGTGTGACTAAAGGGATAAATAAACTGCTCTTGGGGTCAATTGATCCATTTATCTTTGCTGTTATGTTATAAAAAGTCAAAGCAGCATAAACTTTGATAAATAAATGTTATCATGAAAGAAATACTATTGATAGGAAGATTTCGAGTGAAAATATCTAGTCTGCCACTGCCGACCTGCAAAATTGAAATTATATTTATGCTGCTTTGAGTACTAACAATGAGGACAAAGTATGCCTTTTCACCAGTGACACAATTGAGAATTACAAATTCGTATGCAGCTCAGCAATTTAGGATGAATGCTACCATATGTAAAGTAGAATATTCCGCAAGATAGGAACTACTCAAAGGATGGGAAAGAAAAGAGAGAAGAGCCTCTATTTTTGTATTTGCAACAAATCTGAATCACAGTTGTACAAGTGCTTTCTGGCATTTTAAAAATAAAACAGTTGCTAACAGCTGATGTGTTCGAGTTGATGAGATAAGTAATGAGAATGCTCTGAAGTGACTTTATGTGGCTTTAATTGTAAGCAGGATAATAGCTGCTTCAAGAAGTTATTATACAATACAATGTTATTATAAAGATTACAGTGCAAAAGTCATGCTGCGCCTGCCACAATGTGATTATGATGTGAATTTAAGGTGGTGAGAGAACACCGAGACATGTATGAGGCTTGTGTAAGACATAAGAAAGTGCTGTTATCATGAGAAACCGTGAGACTACTTTGTGAAGATAGACATGTAAATCTACAGAAAAAATGCAATGGCATCAACATAAAATGACACTGAGAAGGTTTATAACCTTTTTGGTATGATACTTAGGTGATAGGTGGGTATTATCCATTCAAATGAAAGTATTTGCAAACTAGACATCTCAGCCCATAGCCAGTCACTGCCTGCTCCGCTCACAGGGGAGAAGCAGACTCTGAGAGTGGTTCTTCTTCCGAGGTCTGTGCATGAGAAAGATGGGATGAGTCTCCCTCTGGAGGTACCCACTTCAGTCTTTTGACTATAAAAGGACTCTAGGCTAGATGTGAGCATCCAAATTTAAAACACGGCAAGGGAGGGGATATGAATCCTGTGCAATGTGGCAGTGACAGGAAAGACTTCCTAAATTCACCAGGGTGAGAGATCAGTAGGTAGTTGTTCAAAAAGGAAAGCTATCTTTCCTGCAGTGATCAAATTAAAAAAGAAAACAAAACCAAAAACTTACAGAACATTCCCGTGTCCCTCCCAACCCTGCTGTCTAAGGTCAAAGCAAGGTGTCCCCTACCTGTTCTCCAGTCTTACATAGCCGTGCCACAGGCACACCAGGCCAAAGAGAGCTGTGACATCCACGCTTCTTCTGACGACTTTAGAGTTCAATATGTGTCCATCCAGCTCTTTAGACGACCATCCAGAGCAAGAGCCTTGGGCCGTGTACTGTTTGCCTCAGAGACCTACAGAAGATCCTGGGAGTAGTTCCCAAGGAGCTCTGTATTTTATTTCTGGCTTTGAAAAGTGAAGCTAGAAAACCAAAATTACTGTACAGGCTTTAATAACAGCAGAGCCTTGATGAAAGCCTGTGATGAAGCACTGTGATTCTGTGAAAGCCAACGAAAGCAACAATTGCTTTTTTGCTACCGAGTGAAAAACCTCTTAAGAGTGTATGTGACCTCCCTTTGTGAAGCTGTGATGACCAGCAGGTGACTGTCATGTGTAGGTTTTATGCAATGTCACAGCTCCACATGGGCACATCAACTCAGCCAGAGAACTCGGGAGGGGAACATGATACTCTGCTTTTCAGCAAAAAGCCTCAGCCAACTTCAGGGTACATCTCAAGCACTTATCTTGACCCTTCCTAGTGACATCCTTCCAGAAAACTGCTCACATCTGCATCTGGGCATGTGTATAACTTCAGCCTGCTGAATCAGCTAGGGTTGGCTGCTGAAGAAATCCAACTACAGCCATGTACTCATACTCATCTTGGTTAGAAACTAACAAAGAAGAAACTAACATTGGCTGGAAACACGTAGCAGTACTTCGCTTCATTTACAGTCAGAAGAAAGAAAAGGAGACAAATATTGTGCACAGCGTATGTGTTTCACAGTCTGTCCTGCCAGTAACAGCTGCCAAGTGATCTATTTGCTTTAGCACAATATTAATTTTCTGACAGTAACTGGAAACAAACAGTAGCGCTACAACAATTCCCATGTTCCAGCAACAACGTTCATGTATGATACACAAACATTTTTCAGTGTATTGCAGTAATATATTCAGTATAAATATATGTATGGTATGAATTCATTTATTTCCTCAATTTTTTTGTTGCCCATCGGTTCATATATGATGACACGGTGCATGCTTCCTATGGCCTGGGCTGCTGTTTTGGCTTACAAATTGGACAACTATACAAGTATCTCTGTAATACTGTTCTGTGAAGATCATATGTATGTTTGGGAAAGATGGCAAATCAACCACACCTCTGAAAGAAAAAGTCATTCCCATAACCATTCGATGAGATACGACTTCACTGCTGCGCTTTGATATAAACCTGGCTTAACACCAACAGATTGTCAAACACTTCTGGCTGAAAAGCTTTGAAGAAGCAGCGTGTTTCCGAGGAAAAGCATAAAGGACAGGGAAGGCAACTGACTGAAAGGAAGACAGAGATTTTGATACTGGGGGGGAAAAAAGAGCCCCAGCTCTGCAGAGCTCTGCAGATGTGCACTGGGACCGTGACACAGATTTAATGGGCTGGGACAAGGGTACAGGTAGGCTCGAGTGCGATCGTCCTCTCCAAGCGATGAGCAGAAGCGTTCCTCCCCAGTAACGCTGATAGCAAATCTCTGCCGACTCCCATGGAAGAAGGAGCAGGGGCAGTGAAGCTGCCTCTTCTGAGTTGTTTTGACATATGCTATACCCATCAGCTATTTTTAAATCATGTCGTTTGACAAATCTGCTGAATTCATTCACAATTTCTGATTTGCAAGCTGAGCTGCTCTGTTACTTCTAGGAATCTATGCAAATGGTGAAATGATGCTTTCTGTTTTGCTCCGTATTTTTAAATCTCTACAGGTTGTGACTCTTCTTACTTATCTGTTCTATTTGCTGGCAGCTCTCTTAAAGACTGCAATAAACAAACTAAATAATTAAGTCATCCACTTTCTTACACTTTAAGCAATATATTATTTAAGAGCCCAGGCAGTAAAATTTCCATCCTGAAAACATGCCCTTGGGATTGGCTGTTTTGAAATCATTTGTAAAGTTTGGCAGATGTACAAATGTTTCAAGGATCAGATCCTAACAAAGGTTATCTTAGTTGTAATTGTGAGCAATAATCTTAATGATTCTGTTTGGTACTCCACTGCACATTAAAATATAGCACCTATTCAACTGCTATCAGAAAAGTAATCATATTTCAGTTGTTGTATTCTTTTCATTTGATAAATGAGTTTGCTTTATACATTTGCTTTAAACAGGGAAAGAATATTAATGCAGGCCTGGTTAACATCATGTCTGAAAGCGCAAGAGAATTGTTATTTGAGAGGCTTAATTCCTGTCGGTATTAAGTATTACAAAAAGCAAAATGAGCACATAGTTAAGCCAATTTAAATGCACTTCTAGTGAACAAGTGGACCCACTTAACTGCTTTGGTTAGAAAACAAATATTCCTGATTTTTTCCTATTAGTGTTGTCTGTCCACGATCACGGTCTATGTTACTAGAAAAGCAATTCATAGGGACACCTGTTGAATAATACATATTGTCTGACAAAATAATAAAAAATAGTTTATCAAGGATCCAGCCCCAGTTACTATCAGAACAGCACAAAACAGAATTTTGCTCCTGCACACACAGCCTGCAAAACCCACAGCAAGAGTCTGTGCCATTTAGGAAGGATGAACACTGTTCATTCACTCAACTGACCACCCAAAGGCAGGGTTTATTTTAGCTCTTTCTTCTTTGATAATGCCGGTGCTGTTTTGTTTTTTTTTTCAGTTACAACATAGAAGTTGCTTAACTTTTTCATAACGCCTCCAGAAAATGAAGAGCCCTCCATTGCTCCCGGCCAGGCAGAGAAACACTCCCTTTCCGAAGAATCATGACATCAGCACAAATTTCAGATAAAACTTAACTGTTATCAGTTCAGCTTCCCAGACAAAGCAGCACATTAAAGTAGCAGCAGATGTTACTCCGTCGAATGACAACTGTGTAAAAACGTGAATATTCAGAGCACTGTTTCCTCTTGGTCCCAAGCTGATTCTAGGAATCTACTAAAGGACCTTTTAACAGCAACGAAATTCAGTGCCATGACTTCAAGGATTACTGTGCTTTGCACATGAACATTTGGGCAACATACGCACAACGAACTCTGGCTGACCAAACTATAGTTAAGTATTTCAAGGGAAGAATAAAAAGAAACAAAAAGCAAACCAGGTCCCTCCTCAAACCCTAAACAGTCCATCAGAGGCCCAGTATGTAAAAATGACTCTGAAATGCATGCCTCCTCTGGAGCCAAGTGGTATAGAAGAAATATAGCAGGAAATTAATCATCAAGAGCAGGTTTTGTTCAGTAAGGGTTGTAGCCTCTTGTACCTGCAATTCATCCCTCCCTACTCGCTAAAGGGGAACTATCTCCCTCCTGCAGAGTGTTACTTGCAGATTGGAAAGGCTCACGTTGAGGCATCCACACATGTATCACCTTGATTCATGTGAGAGACACTCAAGAGAAATGTGCGCTGGGAAGGTGTCACTCATCCAGCCAGTTTTAGATAAGTGAACCGAGCCCAAGGAGCCCCTGTTTCTCTCCTCTGACAGCAAGGAGGGCCCAGGCAATTACTTCTGATGCTGACACTGAAGATATACATCTGATCAGATGAATCCCATCTTTGCAACCATGGTGGAAAAAGGCGAATGGATTGGTTCTTTGTCTGAAAAGATTTGGACAAGAACTTTAAAAATTAAGAAAACCGAACTTCAGCACCATGTAGGACAAAGTGACTTACTGACGCTGCCCACATGCAGTACTACTTATCTAAAACTCACCAGCTCTATATAAAATTGCAAGGCACTCACAGAGTAAATAAATTTTGTGAATAATCGTTGTTTAAAAATGGCTGTAAGTGCACAAGCCAGTATTACATGTTTTTGTGAAGACTTTGATGGGAAAAGAGGGTTTGCTGGCGTCATTAATGACTTAACTTTGCATGCAGAGGCTGGCTTCAGAAGCCTGAGCAGAAGTTTGCTTAAGCCAACAAATGAAAAGCAATGTATGTAAAACAAGGCCCCAGAGGACCCCTGAGTATCACAGTCTAATCGTGTGCCCTTTCTGGAGCATGTGTCGCTGACTGCCTTGTTTGCAAGCTGCCTGCTGTCCCCTTCACCAGTAGCACAGGTTCCTGACCTGGTGGTGGGTCTTGATGCACGCCAGCGGCCTCCTAGCTGCCCCAGTTTGCAGGTGTTGATGCATGGCCCAGATAACCCTAAATATTGCCATGAAGCTGAGAAACTCTGCCTCTTTTCTAGCTGAGGCTCCTCCAGGGCTTCTGGCCTGTTTAGAAGATGAGTGAAGACAGGAAATGAGATTAACTATACTGATGAATTGATAGTATCCCAAGTCATTTACATCAGTTAAACAGATGCCACTGAAATGACAGCATTTTGCTCATGTATTTAGAGTGCTCAAAGCACACCCAGTTCCCCTCTCCATGCCCAGGAAGAGTTGCAGTTCATGAACCATTCATTAACCAGGCCAGCTGAACACCCTTCCAACCATGTGCACGTCAATTTGAGTTAACTGGATAATAGCCATACCTTAACCTTGCTTGTTGGCCTCAGGTTTAATTCAGTTCGGTGTTTGCTTGTGCACCTCACAAACAGCAAACAATGGAGCGTAGAAAAAGTGCAATCTTAAAAAATACCTAGAATTTTAACTCAACACTGTAAGTCTGAGATGTTTTGGCTTAATGTATATTATAAATAACACTTAGGAACTTTCAAAATGAATGGCAATTGAGTGGCACCATTAAAATAGTTATTAAGAGAAGTTATGCACAAAGTGGATAAGGAGAGCCAAGATTGTTTAATTCCATCATCATAAATTTTACATGCAATTAATTTTTGCTGTCTGAAGTTGGTCTTTTTCCTCCCTTTTTAACAATTTGATAGATTGACCTAATTAACCTGGGGTGATTTGTAAGTTTGCACATCAAGCATCCTTCTTATTCTGAGAGGCATGTCCTTTCTCCCTCGCCTCTCCAAGGTCTCTGGTCTCTTTCCCCCTTTTCTCTTCCCTGCTTTCTTTTGTCTTTCTTATTTCACCTTTCAAATTCTCCCCAAACAGGCTTTCAGATCAGTCTAACCTTTACTTGCTGTTAAAATTGCTGAATCAGAAGTTGTCAGGAAATTTTGATTTAGCTTTTCCATGTTCTGTGGAACAAGCCAAAATACTCTGTGACACTGTAGCTAAAATGCCAAAAAGACAGTATTTATGCCTCTAGAAGCCATGATTCCCTAATTTGGATAATGTTATACAGTATTTTTATAATACGGTTTATCTTCAGCAATGACAGTTATACAGTTTTGAATAATAATAGATATTTTTTAAAGACTATACTAATCTGTTATCTTCCCATTTGTTATTTCCTTGTCCTGTCTGTTACTGTAATATAATAGTCATGCATTATGGACATAAAAGGCTCTATTCCATCATGAGATGTGCACTTCAGACAGATTATCTACACTAGCTATTGCCAAACAAATTAAACAGCACAAACATGTCTAAGGCCATAAATCTCCTACACCCTCAATTCAAATACTTCTAAAAATATTACTTCCATTCCCAGCCACATGGGAGCAGTCACCCCGGGCAGTATGTTGCCCACTGGTGCTTGCAGAAGCAGACCCCATCCAGACCAAGGAGGGCCGAGAGCCTGGGGGCAATGCTCTGGGAATTCAACATGGACCAAATCTGACACCGATGCTGTTTCCTTTCTTTCCTTCACATATGACCAAGATGTGGTCTAGTGACCTGCGGCACATTTTATTTCTAAGAACACTGGGACAGGACACCTGTATGGGAGACACTTGGGCTCAGAGAGTCAACAGTGATCCAAGCAAATAGGACAGATGTGTTGGGAGGGCAGTGCCAAGCTACCCAACCTGTCTACAGGTGACTGCATAGTTCCAGTTGAGACCGTTGGTTTCTGAGAAAGTTTTGAATGTTATCCAAATCCCATGACCTCTATCAAAAGAATACTGGGGACTCTAATAGGACTTGTGATCAGGTATCTGGAGGTCAGGGGCTTGGTACGGGCCTCCTGTATCACAAGCACTTGTTCATTCCCTGCCAGTGCCATTTTCTATTTTGACATCTGAGTCTTCCTGGAGTTCTTGGACCCTATTGTAGCCTTCTGTGCTTACTCCAAAGATTAGGACTTTGTTCACATAATATACAATGCACGAGACCCAGATGTGAAGCAACAGCTACTGAGGACATGGAACTCTTCCCTAAGAACAGCTGCATCCTGCCACCAGCCCCAGGCAGGGCCATGACATCTTTTATGCAAGTGCCCCCCTCCCTGTCTCCCATGTACTTCATCACCTCCATGTCACCCTGTCACTCCTTGCTACCTAATGGAAATGCCTGAATAATGGCATTGTGGGATGCATGGCACAATCCTAACTCTTTGTAGCTGTTTCCAGTCCTTCCTGTTTCTCTACTGCACCATAGCTAATTAATTTTGTACTACAAACCAGCCACGGGAAGATCTGTTTAGCTTCAGTTGAAATGAAAAATTCCAGCCTCCTTCATGTGTCCTTGATAGAGATGATTTTATAGCCCCGATGTCAGATATTTCAGGCACTAATTAGGCCTCTATTTCATGCAGGTAAGTGAATTTGCACTTAATTTTTTTTTTTATTTTACATTTTTCCACCTGTAAAATAACAGCTACCAAATGCCTGGATTTTATTTTCTTTCTCACCTTTATTGGACTATATTAGATATAAACAGACTCATTATTGTGAAGTGTACAAACCAGAAAAATATTTCTAAGTTTAAATCCAATTATATGATGATTTTCTGAGCATACCATTAAGCCTATTAGCAGTAGGATGAAAAAAAACAACTTATAAATGCAGAAGTTAACAAAGTGTAATAGACCAAAACAAAGTGTAATAACTGGACAAATTAGTAAATACAAATACAGCTGACAAGGGATCCAAGATGGCCCCCATATCAAAAAAAGAGAGAACCAAATCCATAAGCAACCCACTGAGGTAATTCCGTCACTCATCACATCCTTTCCTGTTGGGTGCTAGATCACTGATGCTTCACATCACACAGGGAGCGGTGGGTGGCTGTAGGGCAGGTCAGAATATTCCCTGCCCTGTGCTCCCTTTAGGAATAAAGTCCTTTTAGGAGCCTCAGTAGTAAACAAAGACTGCTTAGGCCCAGTCCATACAGCCAAAGGCACCTTGATCTCTCACTACATGGAAGTGTGCATGCCTTTTGAAGGCTCTTGTTACACGTAAGGGTGCAGAATGCACCTGGTTCCTGCACACACTACATCCTTTTCACTCCTGTACGCTCCAAGATTATCAAAATTGTGCTGCTGTGCTTCCCCCTTCTTCCCATCATCACCACAAGCACTTCCGTGCTTCTTGCTTTGGGAAAAAGGGGTTCCACAGCTGGGAAAATGCTGGCTTGGTCTACAATGTGATGTAGGTATCACTCAGTGTGGGCACCACAATTGCATCAAACTGGCTCAAGTGTCTTCGTATTCAGGCTCTGCAATTGTCTCATACCCCTTAGCTCGAGCCAGAGTCCTGCCAAAGATCTCAACCCTCTGTTCTCCATCTGCTGGTCTTGCCACGAGGAAGCCCTGTGTAACAGACCTGCAGGGCTGGCACTGCAAGACACACGGCCTTCAGAAGAGTGGGAGCTTGCTTTTAGCCAGAACTCTCCTGGTGAAGACAGTAGGGAACACAGTGCCATCAGACTGAAGAGTCACTCCTAAAGGCAGAAAAACCCCAGTGGGATGTATTCAGAGCCATCTGCCTTCAGGGAAGTCATAGCAGCAGACGCTGTACAAGTTTAGCAGACAGATAACATGGACTTGAAACCTGCCAGGCCAAGGACAGACTGGAAAACATGTTTTCCCCTTTCCAGGTGAGTGCTCTCACCACTGAGCTGATGCTGGAGAGGCAGTGAGTGAAGGGGAAGGAAGGCAACAGGGAGCACCTCAGGCAGCCTTGCCTTGGGAGGAAGAGCCCACCGGAGTCAGGAGTACCTCAAGGGTGTGAATTTGTAATAGCCAGATGAGCGTATTCACAGCCCACAATTAGGGGCACAGGCCTTGGGGAGGAGAGCAGCTCTAAACCTCAGCCTTGTCTGCAGCATTTCCAGCTGGCTAGCTTTGGTAGGGCTTTCAGACCATGCTTTCAGACACATGGCTTTCTCTGTGCATCATGCTACCTAGGAGTAATAGATTGCTACTAACTTGAAAAGACACGCTACTAGAAATGTAAGGCTCAATGTATAAAAAATGCCGTGTTCTCCTTATTATGGAGGAGTAAACTTTGATTAGTGGAAGTGATTAGTCTATAAAATTTAACTTGCCATTTATTAACTTAACAACCTAACAACCTGGCATTATTAAATACTCAGGGTGGAAACCACTGCGACCTATGGAAAAGTATTTGCCTACTCAAGTGCAGATCAATAGTTCTACATTCCGTTAAAGTTTTATGTATTACGCCAAATACAGTTCATAAATGTCACTTCATAATTTGCATTAGTACAAATTATTAGTTAGGAGTCACACCCCTGGCTTGCCAGACCAAAATACATTAGTTGTTTCAGCAGGTCTTCTGATTTATAGTTATGCTTAATGATCTTGTAAAAAATGCAATACATAACTTTTTTGTTCTAACAATTTAGAGGTGTTCTTTTTTTCCTTTAAGTACTGTCTAATGAGGCGAAAGGCTGACATTTTAAACTGTTAGAAACTAAGCTGAATGTAGGAATACCTAATAGTCAAGTTCTCTCAAGAAATCGACTTCCTAGACATGTAAGACTACATAATGAATTTAAAAATGAAATTAATTTAAAAAATTAAAAATTAAAAAATTAATTGATTAAAAAATAAATGAACACAATTTTGATCTCCAAAAGCCGAAAGGTCATTTTCCATAATTTCTTTAGACAACGTATTCCTTAAATCAGTATTTTCTAAGGAAAAAAATGCTCACAGTGGTATTTTAGTGTGCATTCATGGCTCCTCTTCTAACTACTTTCCTCAATTATGCTGAGGTTACAGACATTTTCAGTCTCTTATCAGATAGGGTATTTGGGGCAGTAATGTTTGCAGGTTATGTATTGGAGGTAGGTCTGACCTTCAGACTCCGCGTAACACAGTGAGCACACTTTAACAATTTTATTTGGCTACATGTCAGAGAGAGATCAGCAGTGAAATCTCTACCCCAAGGTTTCTGGCTGTCATTTTATAGATTTTGATTGAAGGCTAGCACTTGCACAACAATTAATGATGAAACTGTGATATTTAAACTACCGGTCTTGGAGGCAGGTGCTTTCCCTGAGCGACTGGAAACCGTGACAAAACCAAGCAGAAGGTCACAGCCTGCTCCTCAGCGCAGACATCATCTTCTCCCTACAGCTGGAGATTGTAATCCTCACAGTGTTTGCACTGGATGTATGCAAACACAGATCTCTCCCGTTCTCTGTCCACCTGAGGTGGTAAGAATCAGACACGACACGGCCCAAGCTGATTGTTAGAAGAGAGGAAAGAGAGGAGGTGACTAGGGAAACCTTCAAAAGGTTATGTTCAGGATGACAAATGCAGTGCAAAGGGTCATAAATGCACTCCCATGGAAACCCGCAGATAGAAGGGACGTCAGCCAGAGTTTCTTGGGATAGCGCATTCCCATCATTTAACAACCCTAATGGAACAGTGTCCTCATATTTCTCATGACACTGTTATTCTTCTTAACGGGGATTAACAACCTTTCTTGTTATTTCCTGTCTAGATTTCTCATGAACTAACATCCCACATCAGATACTATATTAGCCAATAATAAGAATAAATGACAGACTGCATACTTACTTGCCTGACAAGGGTGCTGCATTATCGCACCACACAAAGAGTACAAAGAAATTTCAGGGCTTTATTTATTGTTTTGGCTATTACATAAAAATATAACAGAAATAAAAACTCTGAAGAACTAGTATGGTGTAGTATTGCTCCAGTCATAATGTGCTAGTACACAATCAATTCTTATAAAAGCTTTTCTCTTTCAGAGTAGTTTAGTTGTCCAAGGGGAATAAATAATTTACTGCTTGTTCAATCCGGCACTTCTCTCCTATTATTTTTAAAAATTTATTCCATTTTGCATTTACCACATAAAGTGTTCTTTGTTTACATTTCGTCCATTCTAAATCTGTTTCCTCTTCAAGCACATAGAGGATACTCTTGTTCAAGTGAGCTCACTAACATGAGGTTCATAGTTTGAGAATGGTTCAGGAGTACATTTTATTTTCCTTATTTCTGAAGTCAGTATAGGCTACCTGGTTACATTTTGATGTTGAGTTTTGTGATTTCTTCATTTCCAAATAAAAACCTTACATAACTTATAGACACACACATTTGTTCTTAATAAAACTTAATACAAGCTGGTGACATCAAACTGGTTCACAGCTGGCTAGAAACTACCCTGCATTTGACATGGGTATCAGGGAACTCTGCAGAGAAAGGTTGGAAGATCTTGCCTACACTAGAGGTGGCCATGCCTAAAAGAGGACCATGCTCTACCCATGTCTGGTTGCATGGAGGAGCTCCTCCATCCTGGGGATGAGGCATTCCCAGTACCTTCCACAACCCAAGATTTCTGAGAGAGAAACAACTCTGAATACTCAAGTCTCTCCATTTTTAGAGAATTAGATTATACACCAGGTATTTAGTCAATGCTTCCATCTAACGAGTTTTACAGTTTACAGATTGTTTTTAACATTTTGACAAATAAGGAATTCTCTGTAGTTCTCCTAAGAAAAACTATGGTGTTTCAGTTGGTAACAGGCCGTAGCTTATCACTGAGAAAGAAAAACAAAACCATCCCTACATGTTTTCTACACTTTTTTCCAAATGTTTGCATCTTTAAAGTATTGGAGGAAAAATCATTAAAAGGCAAGAATGAAAATGAATGCATGAAGTAGCACAAGACATTATTACATTAGCGGTATCTTCTGCTGAGAAACCCACAATTAAACCTTTCTTTTTAAATTGTCTTTTTCAAACTGTTTTACTGATGTGGAGAAGTCAGTATTTACCAGTAAAATGCGCAGTGCTTAGTGGATCAGATTTCCAATTACAATTTTCAGTTTCACAGCCTGTCCAAATAGACATATAATCTAAAAAATCTTGAGACATTGTATGACCTGTAATGCCTCCCAATAAAATCTATTTAATGAGAAAGTCAAAATGTCTCATTTACTTTCTCTGGTGTCATAAAAATTCTGAACTATGTTCACACCTCAGGTGTCGCAGTGTTTTGAAGTAGCATGGCTACTTGACTATAAAAGGGATCTAAGCAAGTTTATCACTTTGAATCAGGCAAAATACGCATTAAACTCATCTCTAAATATGTTATGCATGTTGGCTTTGCTATTAGCGTGATTCCTTCCCAACTTTTGCTCCAGTGATCACTGGTGACTCTCATGACCATGGTAAGTGGTCTCTAGATATGTTTTCAGTGTTTTCACTGCTGTGTTTTTCAACTCTAAGTGTGATGAATACACAGTGACCTGTGAATGATTTTGAGGGCTTGCATTCATCTGTTGACCCTTAAAACTTTGAAATCACTATAGTAAAATATTTAATTAAAGGAATGAAAACTAATCTTTCTCTAAAATACACAGCTTATTGCCTGGAACACCATGCTTGGATCATACACCACAAGGGTGTACAGCTATCCAAGCTGCTTCTACATAGAAATGCAGCAATTGATCTGTGAATTCCTAGAAAGCCTGGGTCACATTCTTGAGGCAAGAGATTGAAAATTTTAGGGTAGAAATATTTGACTGAATTGAAAAATTAAATGTTGTCCTTCACAGACTTATTTCTAAACACACTGAACATTTTCAAGTGAAAAGAAATCAGGTCTAGATTTACAAGACTTGATAACTGATCTGTGCACCGTTGGCCCCACTTTTATTACACAGTATCTATGAGAACCAGGCTCAAATCCTCTCACTGGCTTGAATGACTGTGAGTACAGATTTGTGCCTGAGTGGTCACACCTTTTCTTTCCAGTTCACTGCATGTTTAAGTCGGATGCAAAAATGGAATGGGTCCCACAGAACTAACTGGGTGAATCCGGCCTTGCTGTGCGTGTCATGCACTGAGTAAAGGAGAATTAAGAAGAAAAGACAGCTCAATTCAGACCCACCCTTGTCCAAGCAACTGCAAGGCTGAACTCCCACTCAGCAATGTGGAGATGGGACAAATGCAATTTCTCCTGTTAGAGCTGTTCCACTCTTTTTCACTGAATACTTAGTATTCAACAAGAGAGGGAGAAAGTAAATAACTCCCCTGCTTGGTGGGGAATTCATTCAGGGCTCTGTTCTCTGAGCTGTGTTCTCTGTGCCAGGGATGAGTTTGCAATTAGAAAGTGGAGCAGCATCAAAAGAAAAAGTNTTACAGTCAGGACAACCTTTTGCGTGCTGTGATTTACATTACCCCACACAGAAGCAGAGATGAAAAGGAGTTTCCCACATCTGGGCCAAATATCTACGCTGTGGAGCTTCTAGGTACAAGTACCTGCGACACCTTCTCCTCTTCCCATTTTATTGATCTAATTAGACACTGCCTTTGCTTTTAGTACAAGTTCATTACACAGTGGCATTTTACCTTTGGGTTAGAGCAGGATGTTTTGTTCCATTACAAACAATTCCCCTAATTTTTCATTCTGATGACAAAAAAAAATCTTTCAGTTTCAGCTAATTCTTAAACAAGTTCTAACAAATTTTTTATTTGGCTAGAGAACTGAAGCAAGGCACACACAGCTTACTCAAGGGTTTTTCCTTTCTTGAAATACTTCTACCACTGCTGACTGTGATGATGGTGGAACTGCACCTTCTGAGTTTTAAGCAAAACAGACCAGTTAATGGTTATTTCCTGAATGGATTTTCTGTTATTCACTACAATAATTGGATGAAAGTAGCCTGGAAGAGTGACAGCTTGTTTGGGGGGGAGGAGGGAAGGCAGTGAGACACTCCAATGAGGGCTGTTCATCACCAGCAGGAGTTAACACTGGCTCCTCTGACGATCAAAAAGTATTTATAAATTGTTATGCATATTCAGAAATGCCTGAGATCGTGCTTGTGGGCACCCACATGCACAGGATCCTCTCATCTCCAGGGAAGGCATGACTTTCTGGAGGTTGGTGCCATCCCACTCTCATCTTTCCTGGTTTTGACATTTATGTGTCCGGTTCTGGGTAGATTCCAACAATGACAGAGATTCTCCCCTACAGAAAATGGCTGGCAGGGACACTTCCAACGCAGCTTTCTGTGTGCTGAGCTTTGTTTGCTTCTGCTTTTTTTTTTTCTTTGCTTTAGGATCTTCAGAAAAATGGTCTACCTAGCTTTTGTCAAATCCCAAATTCATCTCTGTGAACTGGTGCTATGGGTATGGCAGAAGAAGAACATCTGTGTTTGGGACTGAAAAGAACTTTGAAAAATCAACTGAGTAGACTTACACAGAGATGCTAATGTCAGCTGTGTCCTCATTAATATTAAATTACTTTTTGTAGTTGATGGAAATTTCTTGCTGTTGTCACACAATGGCCGGGTGCAGAGGTAGGTGCTTACTCAGCAAGCTTCCTATGACAAGACATCCGGTATGACTGAGCATTTAACAACAAGAAAGTAATTGTTTTTTGTTCATGGCAGTCATCCAGGTGAAAAGACTTCTGGTTTCTGATTACCCTTACAATGAACAGTTAATAAATGAAGTGTGGAAATGGATCAAAAGAAGAGACTGAAACTGTTTTTCTTGCTTTCAGCAGGGTATCCTATGTATATGTACACACATATATCTATTTAAATATGTATATACACATATATAGACAAATTTACATACCTATTATACATACATGCATGTATACACCAACATACATAAATATTTGGTGTGACATAGTGCATCTATTTTTTAATTAGTCATAGAATCATAGAAACCTTTCACAATATTTGCTATCTTGCAATAGACATCAAATGTCTATCAATCAACTCTGCTCTTTCCAAAGCATGTAGGGAATCTCCAAGCACTTCTCCCACAGATTTCTGTCCTACTAGAGGTCACAGATTCAGTTCCAGAGAGTCATGTATAGGCTTGTGACATTCTTGAAGTCAGTGCCTGACTTCTTTTTGACAGCACCCATACAGAATGATACCCCTGCATCAACACTAGGAGGATGATGGCTCACTAGAGTATCCTACATACTTGTGCATGGATGCTATCTTATGACCATAATGCTACACTCTTCAGAGAGGTCCTTGCCATCTTTTTTTGCCATTAGATGCTGGCTGTAGCCTACTGGATGCCCTTTCTGGTATCCAATGAGCATTTCTGTGCTTCTATTACTGGCTTGCTGCTGCAGACCGTTAATTCATCCTGTCACATCCTCCGCTATTATGGCTTTGAGAGTTTATTTGCTGCAGGCAACAGAGAGCTTGCGCAACAGTGTGACATGAAATGCAGTGCTAGGCTGCTAGTACCTACTGTTGGTGCGCTGCTCCAGTCCAGCAGCACAGTCTGTGTGTGTTTATCTCCTCAGTTTGCCTTTTCAATATATTTTCTTGGCAATCTTGACAGCTGTTTCTGCTTCGCCGTTAGACCGGGGGAGATGCTGAAGAGGCACGATATGGCCAAAGCCTGCTGACTCTGTACACTTCTGACATGCAAACCAAGGTCCATTATCCATAATAACAATTTCTGCAGTTCCCTCCAAGGCAAACTCAGCCTTATGGCCATCAGTGATAGAAACTGCTGCTTTTTTTAATGTTAGGGATCCATTTCCCAGCCATCAACAAAAGCACTCTGCATTCATTAAGGCAGGAAGGGAAAAATGAAGACAAGACAAGCTACGGGGTTTTGTTTAACCTTGGTCCCCAGGGACACTGGCCTTCTTGCAGCCACCATCCAGTAGACCAAGCGCTAAGTAGCTCAAAGCAAGATGGCTCCCTCAAGGATCTAATGGAGTATTTAAACAATGAGCCTGCTGACAGCCTGTCTGTATTAATACTGGTTAAAACAAAACTTGAGACACTCACAGAGCACAGGTTGGCAGTTTAGGGGAGGGAGCTGACTATATTGAAAAAAAAATGGAGAGAAAACAGAGAAAACGAGATGTAATCTTAAAAACAGTTTTTTGCTGAAATGCTGCTGAATATTGATGAATTTCAAGGCCCATGACAGAGCGTGAAAATGAACTTCTGCAAAACTACACTTGTTCAAAACCCAACTCAGGACCATGTCTTGCATGAGACCTACACCCTTAACGACCCAGTGTGCTTCATCTATCACTGCTACAAGAGAAAGAGTCCTTTGCTCCTGTCAACTGACATTAGCCACAACTATACTCACTGGAGACAGCTTTGCTGTGGATGCAGGTGCACGTCCCCCTTTCCAGGCTGCTGGAGGCCTAGGAGCTGTGAGGGAGGCTGTGGGGTCTGCTCCATCTGCACTTCCCAGACCTTGCGGCCTTGCCAAAGCCATCTCCACCAGCCCCTCTTCTTTTGTTAGCAGAGGAGGAGGAAGATCTTCCTCTCAGCCATTTTTGGGACTCAGTCTAGTTGTCACTCAGAATTACACTATGTTTTGGTATCACGGCCAGCATTAACTCTGGGGACAAGGGCTGCATTGGAGAAACAGTAGGGGACACTCTTTGAGAAGGTGCATAAATGAAACATAATTTTAAACAGCTCTGCTGAGAATACAGTAAAAACTACGCCATACAGCCACTTTGCCTTGTGCAAAAGTGGGAGGGAACCTTGCGATGCCTTTCCACCGTAACACAGTAAGTGACATGCAGTAAGTCAGAGCAAATAGAAGGTTTTCTCTGGACTTCAGTTTAGTTACTAAGACTAGAAGAGGGATCCGCTTTCAGCTGAGTGTTTTTATCTGTTGAACTCCAAAAAAGATAAACTTATATTGAACATAGAAAAGGCAGAGCTTTAAGAAGCTTTTGTTTCACGTAAATGAACAATGCCATCGGAAATACGAAGTATGGCATTGTGAAGTATGATATTGCACTTCAATTCCCCTGTCAGTCAGGGATCCTTCACCATGAAAAGTTGTTTATAAATTTAAGGCGACACTAATACACTGCTGTTCTTTTTTATCAAAATGCAGGAGATATTTACATTTATTCTCTTTTACATGATCACCCGTAAAAACAGCATTCATAAACACTGTGTGGGCTAAAGGGCTATAATTCTGCCACGCGCTTATCTTTTATTTTGCACGGTGATTTTGCTTTTTTCCTCCCAATTGCTGCAAGTAATTTAATGGATTTTATGTAGTCTAGGTAATCTTAAAGGTTTTAAACTTTTCATTTTTTGTGAACTGATCTCAATGCAATGGCATTTTTTTCCTTATTTTACATCTGGGTCGTATGTGTCATATGGAATGTGTCACATCATTAGCTTATTCACTCCGATCTCTGTACATGTGCTAAATATACCTAAGAGAAAGTCACCACGAAGATGACGAGATGACAGTTGAAATCTAAATTCAGTTTTGCTCAGTTTCAAGTACAAGGCCACATCTCATCAGGTACAGGTAAAAGATCACATCTAGTGAGATCCTTCATCCTTTTAACTCTCCCCTCCTGCCAACCGAAGGAGATCAGGTTGATTCACTTGAAACTAATGACATGAGGACTTTGCACTTGTCCTGCTCCTCTCCCTGACACATATGAAGAATAAACCAACATCAATTTAGTTGAGACTGGAAGTGCATTCCCTTGCAACCTTGCTGATAATTTAGAACAAAATGCTACTTAAAAAAAAACCAGTCTCTAAAAAGTCTAAATGTCAGTGTGTCTTGGAAAGTGTAATTAAGGACTTCAGCTCTGTAATGCCATACTGACAGGCAAGCAAAATGTGTCTTGTGAAGTGTCAGCAAGACAACTTTGACATATGTCAGTGACATGCCCTTCTCTGAAATACTGTGTTTAGTTCTTGCTGTCTAACTGTGGGCTGTGTGAGAACTTGTTAGCTCTGAGGTCCCGACAGTTGTCTCTTGACTAAAGAAGACCTGTTAATGCCTGGTCATGCAACATCCTTTGCTTAGATTTTAAGCACCATCCTGTGCTTAGATTTCTAATGGAAACTTAGGTATGTAGGCAGAAAGAAATCAACAATAATGTCCAGAAATCCTCTGTAAAATGAAAGAGTGCCCTGAGGCACACAACTGCCCTACTGTTAGGACAGGGACCAAACAAAGGTACAGGGAAAATAGGAGTTGAAATTGTTGATAAAAATGATAAGAGGCATGAATGGACTTCTAGATGAAGACAGATGGAAATGATCTGAATGGTTTAGTTGAGGGAAGAATAAGTCATGGATTATTGCAGGAAAAGTCGGTTGGATGCTGCCATTTGCCTTTTCTTGCAATACCAAAATAAGGGAACAGTTCATGACAGTGGAAGGGAGCAGATCTAACTTTTTTGAGGGTGAAATGTAATTAAAGCGTGGCACAAAGTAATGAAGAAAGCCTAGTGCTTACCAGGATGAAGGAGAGACTGGACCTTTATGTAGGTAAGGAGAACACATTCTGTTACACTAGTTGGCACACAGTGTTCTTCATGAGAAGCACAGAGTCTCAGGGATCAGCACAAACCAACTAGAAATGAGGAGACTGGAGAGGCAGTACTTCCTCAGGAAGGTTGTTTTGTAATTCAGTGCCTGGCCTTGCCCTGAGAACTCAGGCCAGAGACAGTCTGCTAGAGGAGATGGACAACTGGTCCTACCCAGAACGGCACTTCTCTCGCTTCAGTGTTTATATGTAAAAAGTAACAGCTCAATTCTAACCAAAAACAAATTTGAGTGAGATCAGTTGATAAAGCAAATCCAATCATAAAGAAGAGAGAAAGCGTTATGTGTATGCAGTAAATTCTTGTACGGAAAGAAGACAAATAAAACTAGTTAAAGTAAATACAGCCCAGTAAAACTGAATAATGTTCAAAGTGCTCAGATATAATTCTCACAAATGAAGGTGTCTTTCTGTTTCAGCAGTCTGCGGTGAGGTACACAGGGTACAATATTTTCTCCAGCAGTAGCAAGCAATTGTCACAAGAACATAAGGCCTTTACTCTGCTCTTTCTAAAATTCTTAAAGCAGCACGTCTGGACTGGGGAAAAATACTCTTAGCCACAGAAGACTGCTTCCCCAGCTGGTGTAGAT
Organism: Penelope pileata; assembly: GCA_013396635.1. Lineage (NCBI taxonomy): Eukaryota > Metazoa > Chordata > Aves > Galliformes > Cracidae > Penelope > Penelope pileata. The sequence goes on from WBMW01002667.1 coordinate 327,783, forward strand.
TGCTGCAGCTCCTTTGACGTCAGAAGAGCTATACTGACCGATCCCAGCTAAGGATATTTCTGCTCAGTGAAAACCTTCTGTAAGATGCTGCGTCCCTCAAATAATTGTATTAATTCTTATAACTATGTTTATTCTCAAGGCTGATTTTAGCACTTGATTGTGAGAAGGAATCACTGAAATTCAATTTAACAGTTCTGAAAAAAACATTTGTTCACATTCTATGAGTTGTGAGGTTTTACACTGCTCCCTAATCAATTCAAAAAAAAAATCTGGAAAAGAGCAGCATAATGTGTTGTTATATAAATTTGCTACCTAAGCTTTCTTTTTGTGATTCATTTGTAACTCACAAATAGCTTTATTTACCCTGTTTTAATAGCAAATTTATAAGTCATTCATATAGGGCATCAGCTTGTTCTCTGGGGTTTCTGCTTACATTTTGTTGATCATTGTGATTATTTATCTTTCTAGTTACTCTATACTAATAAATAGATCTAAATTAATTTAAATTTGTGGATCATTTTTACCGTCCAGTTTTTCTTCTTGAGACAACAGAGGTCATGGCCACAGAAAACTTTGATACATTGCTGTACAAAAAGCTGTACATGTCTGAGTAAAATGATATAATATAAACCATTAAATCTTAGAAAAGAACCAACAAGATGGTGAAATGATATTTCTGCCTCTCCTTAACTGTGAAAGGCAAACTTTTCAAGTGGAATTTCCACCATGCTCTCTTCTGATCACTCTTCCATGTAACACTGGATGAGTGAAGTAAAATGGCTTTGTAAAAAGCATATTCAGAGCACTGATCTGTGTCTTCTGACAGCAGTCTACATCTCCTGTTTCTCAACTGTCGCTTGATTAAGTGTAGCGTTAACCATGAACAAATTGCACTGCAGATTTGTAAATCCTGAAATAAATGGTTGTATGCACATGAAAGCAAGCAGTTTCAAAATTAAAAAGAAATGCATTAGAGTGGTTTAAATGCACAGTGCAACACTACCAACAACGTAGTCCCATAAACCTGATTTTAATAGAGCAATCAATAATGAAAACGAATCCAGGCAGTGAGAGACACAGCCCAAGTCCAGCAGCTGCCCCTCTCAGAATGCCAAGTCTGGGGCTTGCAAGAAGCCCACACCAATACCTGCCCAAATAGTTGAGGGTGGGAGAGCAACTCTTCGGCTGCATGCTTCTCTTTCAAAATCGATGAAGGTCGGATTGACTGACATCCTTACTGGAGTTTGAAAAGCAAGCAGAATACCTTTTATTTTCTTCTACCTCAAAGAAGACACTGTGTAAAGAAAGTACTTGAGCAGTTACTTTCCCACGGAGTATACTGTGGCCTTACATCAGCAGTCAGCCACACGAAGGTGACTCACTTCACGTCACGAGAGCTATTTCTTTTCACAGTGACACAACTCAAGTTCCCCATGTCACTGCAGGTCCAATGCACAAGAGACTTCCAGCTGCTATCACAGAATTATAGAATCATAGAATGGCTTGGGTTGGAAGGGACCTTAAAGATCATCTATTTCCAACTCCCTTCCCTGGGCAGGGCTGCCACGCACTACCAGGTTCTGCATTGGTGGTTCTCTAGATGCTGTGTGACACATTTGGTGACTAGCTGGGAAACTGAAACATTTGGTCCCTTGAGTGCATACCTGAGGCAGGAGCACTGACAGATACTCTTGGCTCTATTGAGTCAGTTGAGAGGCAGTATGTTACCCACTGGCACCCTGTACTTCACATGGACCATCAGGACAGGAAGGGAATGCTCCTCTAAAGACCCTGCTTCTCTTCGTCTCAGTGAAACAAGAGGCCGGTAAAGGATTTTTTTCTCCTCTCCCATACAGCCCTGTGCTCTGTAATGAGGAGAGGGACAAGGAGGAGAAGGAATCCTTGTGCTCTCAGTAGCAGCAAATGCTATTCCCCAGCCTCAGTGGACAACAGGAGATCTCACTCCCTGTCTGTCAGGAGGAGCCTTGGGCAAAGATGGCATAGAAAGGGTAGGAGGAAGGGATGGGAAAGTGAGAGGGAAGAAACAGGAAAGGGAAGCCTAGTGCTGAGGCTCTTTGCTCACTGCGAAGGTGAGAAAGCTGATGCTGAGGACAGAGGGTGAGACAGGGCTTCCCTGGGGCTTCCAGAAGTCACCTCATTGGAGCAGATGATCACGGCCATCTGTGTTTACAAAATGCTGCTGTTTGTCCTGTTGAGAATGTCTCCTTTATGTGGAAAATAAAACTGTTTTAGAACAGATCCCAGACATTTTCAGGCAGTAGCAATTATCCAAACCATGTCAATAGTTGGTCTAGACTCAGTTACAGACGATCAAGGACAATCAGCTGCTTCAAAAGTTCAAAAGCTTTGATTAATATTTTCAGCTACTATGCAGCTACAATGCAATACAAATCTAGCCTCGGGGCTTTTGTGTTTCTTTAAAGCATTAGCCATTAATAGACTAAGTTTACCACTGGGATACAGAGCACTGGCCCAGCAACGCGGCTCGAATGTATTTATTTTCCGATCTATGGTTTTCAAGTACAGTGTATCATTTCTACAAGGCTTTAATGAGAGCCAAGAGGTGTACATTATAAGCAACAAACTTCTGTTTCTAATGGAGCTCAGTTCAGATCAGAGAGTGATTTATTAGCTTTCCTCAGCTTGTATTTCGCTACAGAGATCAGAAATTTAGATTCGATCTAAAATTCACAGGATAGCATCAAGAGCCTTGTTTTCAAAGTCAAGATTTTTTTAATCTTAAATTTACGAATGTTCTATTCTGCTTAAGGTCAATCATTCTGAGGAACAGTGAATATCTGCCAACTGCTCTAGACTGTAGACTGTCTCATTAAAATGAAAGCACTGTACTTCTAAAAGGAAAAAAAAAGTATTTTGAAAGCACAGATAAGTAGTGAAAAAGCAGAAGGAAAGACATTTATCTACATAAGTAACTCTTAGCAAGATGTTTATTACTGCGGTTATTGTCAGTGATAACAGAAATAACAAGAGCAATACTATTTGCAGCTGGCCAGTGGAACAGGGGCTGCACTCTGGAGCAGAAGGTAAAGGCAGTGCCACCTACCTATAACCCATGAGATAAGCCTGAACTGTGACCTAGTCTAAGACTCCTGAAGCTTCAGGAGTGAGTTCAGCATGTTAGGTCCCCACTCAATCAGCTGGCAAATGTCCAGGGAAGGATCTCTGTTTGGGTTATAGTAAATGACCTAATACAATCACTGGCCTAACAGAATTCAGAGGCTAATTCTTGTGCTGAACGGTACAGGACCTAAAGGCAGGAGGAAAATCAGAATAAACAAGCGAGGACTTAGAAAGAACTGTTTACTATTTGAACAATTCACAAAGCAGATGTTTTCTGGAGGTGCAATCGAAGAAAGCTTGCCATAGAATGACAAGAATGCAATTTCTGACACCTCAAAGCAGTATAAAAGAAGTTCCTGCTGGAAACAATTTATCAATAAAACTTAAAACACTTACCCTAACATTGAAGTTTGCATATTAGAAATATAATGCCGCAGTATGTTCCAGATACTAATTAAAGCTGTGTTAAACCCCACAAAATATCCTTTCCTATCACCTAACTTAACTGAATATGGAAGAAAAATATTAAATCCAATAGAATACTAGCAAATAGTGTGTGTTGGTTGTGATAGAAACATTAATGTGTTATTTTACCAGAATCATTTACTTTATCCTTTCCTGATCCATCTTGGTGGTTCCATGTATTTGTGGTTGTTACGTTAGTAAGGCCAGACTTTAATATGGAAGGAAGACTTAAAAGGTAAAGAACAGAGGGGCGTTCTGAGCTTAGGTGTCTCTCTACCACACCTCTCTGAGACAAGAGTCCATTTCTGCTTATTCATGGCTCTCTTCTGTCACATGGACCTCTTTCCTCCCGCTGTAAGACCTGAGCACAGTAAGAACAGAGTGACTGAAGATTACATGATTGGATGAATTTTTTCTTCCACTAATGGAAAAGACAGACATTAACTCATCCTTCTCTTTACATAGATTTATTATGTTCAATAATTGTCTGTTATTATTACTGTACATTGTAATCTATTTCTAATGAATCCCTCTTGGTTATGCTGAATCAAGTCTTGCATAATAAATTCTAATCTGTTAGTCATTATCTTCGTTAATGTTTTACAGTCTACATTTATTACTAAGATTAAGAAATAGTTTGTTCAGTCTTTGGTATTTTCACTATTTTGAAGTGCTATCTCTTGTAATTAGCGATCTCTTTGAAATCGCCTCTGCCTTCTTAGGTTATGACCAGCCACACTGGAAACATCAATGTCTTCAGTCTTTTTCCCAAGTCTGCGGCTGGGAAACACAAGTTACAGTGTGTGTTCCCATGTGTGTTTTAGAATGGGTGTTCATGCGCAGTATCAACTCATCTGACTGATGCTGCTTGGGTTCAAGTCTGCAAGTAGATGCATGGGACTGGGGCTGAGGGGAGTAAAAGTGGCTGCACACAATCACATCTAGGCATTCTCCAGTAATTCCTTTTTTTTCAGCTCTGGAAGGGAGAGGTTTCTTTGGGGGAAGTAGTAAATCTGCTCAAGCTGTAAAACTGCTTCCCGTCTACTAGTCAGAAAGTTTTGGAGTGTACTCTCCAGTCTCCTATCTGTAATACCTTTCACAGTTACAAATGTCTTGGCATACAGATGATAACTGGGGAGCTATTATCAGGTCTTGTAATCTCATTACAAAACAGCCCTTGCTGGCTTGATGTGAGTTAGTTGTGGAAGAATTCACACCCTGTGTTAAAACACAGAGGGGTACAGTGCTCCGCTCCCAATTAATTAGATGCATGGTAAGAGTTTGCTTAATGTCACGCCTGTGAACATTACTGCAGTGAAGTGAGGGAAGGGGCTATTTCAATCATCCAAGTAACTCCTTATGTGCCTGAAGAACCCTCTTGAGCCCTTTAGTGCATCTTCTTACGCAGTGGTGAACACCTTTGAGCAGGAAACATAAGAGTTGCTTTTGGACTAGCAGTGCCTTTGCCAAAGTTGTTTGTGCCATCTGCAGTCTTTGTTATAGCAAAAGTTTAAGGGTGGATAAGTGAAACACATTTTTAGACTCTTTACAAATGCTTATTGGCATTTGGCAATTACATTTGGCAATTAGAGCCGGCTGGTAAACTTTGGATGATAAGCAGTGTAAAATGCTGATTTGTTCACGCTTTTAATGGGAACATATTGGGTTCGATTAAGTGTTTTTGGAAGGATTCCTTAGGGCAAAGAGGGATTGTGGCAAAAAAAAAAAAAAAAGTAAGCTTTGCAGTAGATGAATAACTAGGTACTCACTCAAAGCCCCACTCTATTTTATTGGGGCAGAACCTGATCTTTTATATATTAGGCAAATGTCTGCTCTGATGTATGTAGTAGAGAAAGCATTCTGTCTGGAAGGAGGCAAGGATCTCTCCGTCACAGAAAGCTTCAAAAGATCTCTAAGCGAACTTGTACCATCATCCTGCCACAATGTCTGTACGACAGTAAAACTGCTCTCTGTACACCCCTACAAGCACTTTAGTAAGCCCTGTAGGTTCATCCATCACTTCTCCTGTATGTCTTTCTGAGACGTGATCCATTCTTAAGAGTTATATCTTTTTGCAGTATTTGTCAAGTTTTTTTTTTCATACTGTTGGAAATAATTTTATATTTATCCTTTCCTAATATCTCAGAAGAGACCATTTTCTTCAGTTTCCATTGCTCTGATATACAATGTAAATCAGCTTTCACTTCCACGATTCTAAAATGTTATTTCATCTGTGGTCAATATATAACCCTTTCTAGCACTCCCAATGCCTTCTTCATAACTGATGCCCGATAAACATTATTAAACCAATCTGAGAAGCATTACACTGAACAACTAGTTTCTAGGCAGCATCTTCCTTGCTGGAGCAGGGACTCTTGGTCCGAGGTCAAACATGTTGCAAGCAGAGATGGCTAGGAAACACCGGCTGCCTTTAAATGTGCAAAATATCCATCCCCAAATCGGACGTGTCAACACTGGTTTACCATGGGTATATCAGTGAAGAGGAATTAATGATTGAGACAACTGAGGCCCCTTCCCCCAGTTCACTTGTGACTCTGATGCCTGATTTATGCGCAGAATTCACTGTGGTGAGCTTAATCATCATCGAAGGGAACAGAAAACACCTGGCAGTGGAATGACAGCCTGAAGAAGTTGTGTGCAGCTGCCTTTCGCTGCACTGTGGCATGGGCAGATACACTTGAAAGGTTAGCTCTGAGAGCAGCATACAGCCAAACCTGCATTGCAGCCATTTAACAGTCCTCCCTCCAGCTGAAGGAGTTTTCTTTCCTACAAATGTACAGCACTGAGGTTAGGAAGCTCCAAGACTGATTAAGGCATTTGGATACTTCCATGACATAAATGTTTATTCCTAAAAACCAGTCACAGCTGCTGTACTGAAGGAAAAAGATCTACTATGGAAACTGTGAAAAACAAAAGAAGGGGAGCAGATAGTAACATGTAGCCAACAGATTTTCCACTACTCCAGAGTCTCCTCTGGCACTTGAGACACCCCTAAGGCCACATGTCTCCAGAACTTGCTGGGAAGTTGTGCTTGGTGACAACAATGCAACCGTGGCATCTTCTATTAAGAACAGCTAATTCCAACAGATGATTACATACAGTTATAATAGGTTCTGAAGCACTGTCTCATTTTCATAGGAAAATTGACAACCATATGAAAGGCATGAAGATTCAAAGAAAATTCAGAAACTAAAATGTATGCATTTTTGAAAGAACAAATTAAATACAATTTTCTTATCTAGGAAGGAGGGAAAAGATGACAGAGAGACAAAACTCTAAGGAGGATGGGAGAGAGGAGAACAGAAGCACCACCTCAGATAGAAAAGGCAAAACAAATATAAAATGCCTGAGCTGTATAGACCCTGAGACAGGACATACACCTAGTGGAGAGTAAGAGTTAGAAGAGACACTTCAGAGGAAGACAGAGGTTTCCTATTCATTTCAAAGTGGGGAAGAAAGACAAGGGAGAAACCATTTAAAGATTAGAGAAAAAGAAAGAAAAATAGAGGATGAGGGATCAGAAAGAGAAGAAAAAGTAGCAAAATTTATTCTCTGGGAGAAGAGAAATGAAAGGCGAAGAAGACAGCCAACAAAGTGGAGAAGGTAAAAATAAAGGCATAAGAGGGAAAAAGTCACTCATACGTGTAGCTGCTGAAAGCCATTGAAAGTACAGTTCTGCAATCATCAGAAATATCTACCAGCAGACATCAAATATATGTCCATGCAGAACAAAACTGGGAGATCTGACTGCAGTTGTGAGATGAGCATGAGGGATTTCACTGATAGCCATGGGAAAGAGGACAGCCTGTATGTTTCTCTAATCTTCTGAAAAGAGTCTCACATTTCCCCCTCTGTGAGAATAACGCACTCACTGGTTGCATATATGGACACATGAGGAGTATGCAGATGTGTGCACACATGCACACACCAAGTATAGCATTTAGAAATGCCTGGATTGTTTCCAAGGCAGTTGAACAAAATGAGGCTAATAAAATATAATTAAACATTAATTACTGTAACTATCAAAAATAATTGACTTGTACGAAGCACAGCACTCCTATTAAAGAGGGACCTAAGGGTAATAAAAAACATATAGTATTCTGTAATGCAGGCATAACAATTGCTATGCAGCAATCAAATTTATAGGCAACTGATAAAATTCTTTTGTGACTATTTAAAAGTGTGAGCATAAGACAGATTTGGTTCAAAATTGCCTACTATACAGCAGTCCTGGTATAAATAACAAGTAAATATTACCATTCAAAAATCAAACCAACGGTGCACTGCTGCTTGAAGTAAATTTGAAGTAAAACTGGCTGGAGCTGTCATAAAAATGCTGCTGTGTGTATCCCAACAAATTGTTCTTCTGTGCGCTTTTCTTTCTGAAAATCTTCTGAGTATGAGAGAGACGGAGCTGGCAGATGAAAGCACAAGAGCTGCTGTGAAGCTACACGACTTCACTCACCTTCTCGTGCTTTACTGACTTTTAACAGCAAAGGAAAGAAGCAGCGTCGTTGCAGGCAGAACTGGGGAAGAGACACAGACTGGCTGAACCAAGGTCACACGAATTGAAGAAAGCCCAAGGCAAGAGTGTTTCTTTGACAAGTGGGGCCAAATAAGAGCTGTAGATGGGAGCAGTTCATGCTGAGGACCCCCCATACTTGCATTTCAGGGTGTTTGGCTTCAGACTGGCACTAGTCTGCTCCTACTGATTGAGTGCCCATTAGTGTCTGGGAGTGCATTAGGTATGTTGCTGGAACAAATTTTTGGTTTACTTTCATCTGAAAGCAATCTAGTTTGCACACTGGAACACCACTCTGAGAGGTGAACCAAATTCTGGTAAGTGGAGATGACCAAGAGATTGACTTTAGAAGTAACTCCTGATGTAAACTAAAACTAATGTAGATGCACCTGGACAACAGATCAACGCTTTCTAATTTTAACTTCCACTTTTAGGCTGGAGGATAGGCATTTCATCCCCTTGCTAAGAGCTTGTTCACTCAGTTTGCCCTCAAGAAAACAGAAGTTGAATGTTTACATGGAACATAGTCTTGAGCATGAAGTTAGAGACAACGCTGGTGGGCAGAGAACATTCAGAAGGGGCACCAATGACTACGAAGACTGAAGAAATCTGTTTTGCAAAGACGTGACAACAACACATCGCAGAAAGCACTTCTGTGTGTTCTCACCATCAGAGCCATTACTCACACCTTCTGCATTGCTTTCTCTCCTGTGCTTAGGTTACAGCTGATATTCAGTAGATATTTTGCTATTCATCTCTCTACTTCCTAACTTTATCTCACATATTGTATTTATACGGAAAAGTTATGTTTTAGCCCTCATGGAATAAAAGAGTTGGAATGGAAACAGACAAAAAGCAGAACAAAAAAATTTATTTTCCTGATGCTGTTCCTGATCAGGGAAATTGAAATGCATAGAACTTTTTAGAAAAAGGAAGAAGAATACATTTCACATACCTCTTAGGCTCTTTTATTCTCTGCTTCTAGTGTGATGGCAATAGCCTGATGAGTTAGTTATTTCACTCATTTTAAGAAAATGCTGGCTTTCTCTAATAAAACTGCTTAAAAGGAGTCAAATTTTTAAAGCAGATATAATATAGCACTGTGAGTCAGTGGAGATGCCATGACATGAAATGCATTTGGCATATGATTCCTTCACTTGTTCTACAAGAAAAATATTAAATGTAGCAAGGTAAAGTCAGTTGAAATGGTAAGGGATGACACTGCTGTCTGAGACATTATCGTTACTATGTTCAATTTACTGTAATCCATGAATAAATTCAGTTTCATCAACCATCATTGGTTTTAGGACATTCATTCATCCATTCAAAGAAAAATGTGCCAGCCCAAGGACCAACTAAAGGGCTATTAAGATTCAGTTTTTGGTAGCCATCTCTTGGACTCAGTGCTAAATCATATTGCACCATATCGTATCGTATCAATCTTTGCACTGCATTGCATTGTGTTAGAATAACAAGAAAGGGAAGAAAAGTCTTTTTCATCTGAGCTGTTCTCCCAAAATTTTCCATGTCATGCTATGCTTTCCGAGCATGCAGCAGGTTGAACTGATTCTCAGCTATAAATATTTCTCTTACATAACCAATTAATCAGCTAAAAAGTCAAAGAAAGCAACTATTTTTAGTATAATATTGCTAGTCATGCTTGTACAGTGTTATTTTTTGCTTTTAAATAAAAGGACTTCTTCATTCTGCAGTTCTTTCCCATCAATGTGTGGGACTGTGCCAACTCAAGCAACATTTCTGTATAAAAAGCACTGATTAATGATCCAGAATTCCAGGCAAGCCTTATTATCTCCGTTTTGCTACTAGAACTGCAAAAAGAAGTTTGTGCAAAAACATTTTAGCCATTCATATACAACACCCAAAGTACTTTTCAGGCTTTGGCTCTTTCAGCCTAAAAAGAATGAGCCAATCAAAGATTTTTGAAGAAAGATTGTACTTTTAGGAAGAAAATTTATTTTTTTTTTATTGAAAAATGTTTCAATACAAATGTTTTACTAACTTTCATTCCTACTGAATATAGTCTTGGCTTTTAAAATGTCTTCTGCCAATATGGAGCTAATCCTCAAGTACTTGAATCGGAAATAACATTGTTTTAATTGAAATTGAAGCTTTAATTCTTAATTTTTTTCATAATTTTTCAACATCACAAATACAAACTTTATCTCCAAATCCTTTATCGAAAGAACATCAAGGTTGTGAATTACGAACTCAAAACCAATGGGAATGAAATTGATCTCCTTGTTGGTGGAAGGAAGACAGAGAGATAAAGCAAACTGGGTCTGAAAAGTCTGAAACTCAGAATGAAAAATTTAATGTCAGATTACTTAAATACAGCTGTTTCACATGATTTCAAAGCTGAACACTGCTCTTGAATATATTGTACTACTACTTTAAGACAAGACCTGGTGGTGCCTGCAATCCCTGGGCCAGCTAGCTTTGGATCTGGTTGACCAGCAGTGGGGCCCAGTGCCATCTGAGGATTCTGAGGCTCTCCCATCTTCTGGCTACTGCTCCAGATAAGCCTGAGTCCCATGGTTCCTGTTTCATATCTGCCCACCCCATGAGGACACCTCACTATCTTACATTTCAAATGACTTCAGGAACAGCTATGTGGGAGTGCATTTCACCTCCATTGGATGTGACCACTGAATGTTCATAACACGGAGCTGGGGATGGAGAAAAGAGCTAAGCTCTGCGTGGTACAGCAGGCCCGCTGCAGTCCCCAGAGCATGGGGCTCTGAATCCAGGATCTTTTGGTTTCACATTACAAATATATGGGTGCCCAGTGCCTCTGAGGGGCAGACACAGAGTGCTCTCTCTTCCTACAAAGGTGTACCAGGGTTAGAGGACAGACTCCATTCCAAGCAATGGGCAACATCTACTCATTAATACTTACACGTATCAGGACACCCTAAAATTAAGATACATTTTTTCCTTCAAAATCGGTTTGATTTCTCCTCTAGGTTCCAGGTAATTTTTGAGTAAAGTTATGTTGCTACACACTGCTGTAGTAAGGAAGGTATTGCAGCTGTACTTAATTTGATGAGTCTCACATTAAGTGTGCATGTGCCATTCTTGAATGTTTATTTACAACATGACTTCCGATTTTGTTAAACATTATCATACACAACTAAATGAACATAATTTTCCTGTATTTATTTACAGACAGGACTGGATTTAGACATGGGAGATTAAGTACACTGGAAAAAAAAAAAACAAACAGAACAATGGATGATGAGGAGGACAAAAAGGGCAAAATAATAGTTTCAGTCACAGTGCAGTATTTGAAAAGCAGGGCCTCACCACAGATAGCTTGCAGTTTTAAAAAGATCAGATGGCTTATGTTGGGTTAAGGGTAACTTTCATACAAAGCAAGATGTGAGTGGCAACGGATTGTGCTGTCTGGCTGCCAAGATTCATTGAAGATAAAGGCAGCAAGTTAAAGCACTTTCAGGGGAAATCCACCTCAGGATCTGGGAAGTTCTTGCTGTGTCTGATGTATTTTCTGCATCAGATGCACAAGAGATGAGCCAATCTTTGAAGAGAGCAGTCTATATGGTACCAAGAAAGGGGAGCAGTGGGGAACTATGATATCCCTGTCAAAACCAGAATTTTCCTGCAAATACAAATCCCATCTGGCAGCTGGGCATGTATGCCCTCTCATCCTGTCACAACCAAATGAGGCTGCAGCTCCAAGACTATCATGCCAGGCAATGCACAATTTTGTAATTAGTTTTATGGGAAAACCCAACAATCAGAAATTCTCTGTCTTCTCTGCAGCAGTTGTTATTCTTTTCCCAGAGAAATTGTAGACAAGTATCACTTTCAGCTCTGCTAAATTCTTAACTGAAGAAGTGAGGAAACTCCACAGAGTGCAATGAAAATGTTTTAAAAATGCAAATAAGGAGTGACATACAACAGAGAAGAAGGGGAAAGCTTTTTCCCAGGGAACATCAACTCCATTATTTGAATGTAATCCCAATACATTTATAATAAACTCATTTCCTCAGACAATTCCTCTTCTTTTTGAATGACCCTTTAAAAATAGCTATAGATCACAGCACTACTGTCTTAACAGTTGAGTTCTCCCTGTGACTAACCTAATTGTATTATTGAAATATGTTTCAAATGTGTATGCTTCCCACAAAACAGGACGATGATAAAAACCTGGTAATGTGAGAAAAGCCCTGCATATCTATCTTAATCTCGCCAAATTTAAACGTGCTTAATCCAAGTCTTTCTCTTCAAAATGCACTCAGTGAAGAAGGGAGTTTTTTAATTCCATGATTAAAAGAAAATTATTTCTTCAAAGCTAATTTATATGACATTGCTGCTTCAGTGAAACTGAACTGAGCCAAGATGACTGCATGTTAAATTTCGCCAGCGTAGTAAAAGTGATGTCAAGAAATAAGAAGAAATACCATCATCATGTTCATTTAATGGATAAAACATGAAGTGAACAGCGGCGGAGATAAGCACCCTGGAGGCTGTTTGGTCTGTCACGATGTTCACACACAGTAATCCCTGACAGTCCTTTTTGGTAAAGAGGCTTCTTTTTCCCTTTGCTTTTTGCTAATGCAGAGCAAAGCTGTGGTGATTGCTGCTTACTAATGCATTAGACTTTTAACAGTGTAAACATGAAGGCAGTAATTCATCGAACACTATACTCGAAAGACATAACAGACACGTAAAGTTAATTTGATTTGCAGCACAATCAAGAGCAGAGTCTTTTTGCTTTTCCCTTCCAATCTAAATATGACCCCAGAAAAACAAATTTCTGCTTCCCCACAAACCAAAGCATCAACTCTCTTGTCTTATGTGAACGTAAGAACAGCCAAATTTCACCCAGACCTCCATTCTCTTTGTGGGGGGTCAGTAATTTTGCTTTGCAACTTGTATACACTACGCTGCTGTTATGATCATCCTCATTTGTTTACTGCCAGAACATTTTTGATACATCAGGTGCTTCCCCAACAAGAAACAGATGCTACCTGGATTTGAGACCCTTAAAGACCTCAGACAGGAAGACAAGTAAAGGGTGAGGTAACAGGTAACACAATATAAGCAAGCATGTAGGAAAAAAAAATTTGTTTATGCTACGGTCACAATCTGTCAGCTATTTTCCTCATGTCAGAAGATGCTGTTGGAATAAACAGCTCTGATTCTGCTTGTCTTATGACTGCTGGCCAGTTTCAAGCTTGATAGTTCAGGCTTCTTCCTCCTTCACTACAAGAGTTCACCATAGCTTCCCACCCCAAGCATTTCTCTCTCCATCCAGCCTCCACATTCCACCTCATCACATCAGGCTCTGCACTTCTGCAGCGGCTAAACACACTTCTCTGAAGTGTAGAAACTCCCTGAGGTGACCCAATCTCAGTGCAACACCTTGGTTTTCAAGCTTTTCAAGCTTGTCCAGGTCACTTTGGATGGCATTTTCCCTCTACTGTGCCACTCAGCTTGGTGTTGTCTGCAAACTTGGTCAGGGTACACTCAATCTCATCATCTATGTCATTGATAGAGATGTTGAAGAGCACCAGTCCCAAGAGAGATTCCTGGGGGACACCACTCATCACCAGGCTCCAATGTGGACATAGAGCCATTGACCACAAACCCCTGTCTGCAACCATTCAGTCAATTCTTTATCCACTGAATAGTCTGCCCTTCAAATCCATATCTCTCCAATTTAGAGATAAGGCTGTGGTGTGGGACCATGTCAAAGGCCTCTTCACTGACCTGACATGCTTTTGCCCCAAGTAAATAGTGAGGCATATAGCACAGGCATAGTCGGTATACTCAAACACAGCCTCTTGGACATTGCTGAGATGGTTTACACGGTCAGCCTCTGAAAATTCTATCAAAAACACTTCATGATCATTCCAGAAATAAAAGCTCACTCATCTCCTGCTGCACCTTATGCAAGAAGGACACACAACAGAAATAAAGAAAAATGTACATCTGCACATGTGTCTGACGATAATTAAGCAGGTATCAAAACAAAATGGGGCTAAGTTTGGAGGATTTTACCACAACCAGAAGCATACAATACAGCATAGGGCTCTACAAGGGGAAAAAAAAAACAAGCAGTGAAGATGTTAAAACAGAAGGCTGCAAAATGGAAAACACAGATAGCTTTGCCTAGTTCAGAAGTGCCATTATGGAGGACAATGACTGCTCCAAGGGGACTGTGAGGAGGACAGAGCTGGCACTACTGCCCCAGAGAAACATGAAGCCTATGCGGAGAGACAAGGGAACCTCCTGAGATGCACAAACAAAACCATTATGCACACATGCTCTCCAGCCTCCTCTACACAGCAGAGATGCGGACCTTTGAGAAGGCCACGAGACAAAGACTCCCAACCTCTGAAAGGAATTGTTTATGAGCAGCCAAGGAGATGGCAGGAGAAGTGAGATAACCATGGAAAGGAGAGTCCCCGGCATGGTGATCAGGAGGAAGTGTGAGCTATTGGGCACGCTTGCCAGAGGAAGGACAAGCACTGGGAGAACTTTGGCCCTTCCCTTGGCCCGAAAGGGTTTGTTCGTCAAGTGGCGAGATGATGCAATTAATGTTTTGGCAATGCACAAGTCTAGGGGAGAGCCTTCCACACGGCCCCACTGCAAGTGGTGTTGGTGGACAATGCTGGCCAAGGTTCCAGCAACATCTTCTGTGCCCAGTTCCCAGGTGTGCACAGCCTGCCCAGGCAGCAGCCCGTACATACAAAACAACACACACGCAATTACGTGATTTCAGCGCAATAAGCATTTTCCAGCCTGGAGAGAAATGAGATCTCCTGCACCGCCGTACATGTGGCATTTCATTCATCAGTTTTTCCAAACGGAAGACTTGTCATATAAACAAAATGAGTGTATGTGTCGTTTTACTGCTTCTGAATGCCCTGCGAGAGAAACACAGCAGAACGCATGCTATTCATCAAATTCATGATAGGGGAGGAACGTACTTTTGTTGCATCCCCTAAATATCCTCTGTTTCTGCTACTTTCTCTGCTCTTAGTGACAGCAAATGTCGTTTGACAGAGACCAGAGCATGTTCGCTGTTTTCCCATCTCCAACCTCGCCTTTTTATTAAAAAAAAAAAANGATATTTTCAAGAGCACTCTCGCTGAATTCAACCTACCTCTGCCCACATTTGAGTCAGTGGGAATTTAGGTCATTGACGAACCTTTTAAAATTCTTACCATGTATTTACAATTATTCTTTTACAGGTTTATTTTAAGTAATAGCTGTGTATAACATACCCTGTATATACACAAGGCACACTTTCACCTTTCCTGGCACTTAACTTTACATATAGTGATCCTTCAAAACACTTGCCTCTGTAAGACAAGCAAACGCATGATCCGTGCTGTTTATCTACATTTCATGAAGAAAGGAAGTGAAGGAAAGGAATTGTGCAGAAACTACACCATGCTTCGGGAAAAGCAATCAAGAAAGAAAACAGACAGTCTAAAGGATATTGATGAATCTGTGGCTCCTTGATAAAAGGCAACATTTTGGGAAAACAGCACTTGAAACAATGTGCATTAGAACTTTCAGCAGAATTATCCCTTTTGACCACAGGTATCTGACACAGACATAAGTATGTTTCAGATGACATTAGTTCACTTAAGAGGAAGCTGTTAGAAGTGCATTCATATTTGATAATAACTATGGAGCCAGTTTTATGCATAGCAGCTGGAATAAGGCAACTTGAATTAATAATGTACATTTTGAGCTTCAGCTTCAGCTCTAGCTCTGGGGCTGTCTGAATAGGGACTGTATTTTCAGAATGCTGCAGTCAGTCCCGTGGTAGTACAAAAATACTCAAAAATACTGCCAGACCTAGAAATACATCTCCTGTGTTGGGATTCCCAGGCTTGTCTGGTTTCTGTCAGACTGTGTGGTTACCCAGATGCTACTGGGACAAGGAACAATGCTGCTGGGCAGGCGAGCTGGGAGCAATTACTGCCGGTTTCCAGAGGACCCAGGGGCTCCAAGGAGGTGTCCACATTCACATCAGAGAAGACATTCCTTGGCATGTCCCAGGATGCCACCACCTTCCTGCCCAGGGTGCCCGGCACCACGTCTCTGGATGGTCAGAGCATCACAAGGAGCACCTTGCACTTTGCGTAGAGTGAGTGTCAATGTTTTTGCCAGAAGAATTCCAAGGAATATCTTCAGTATTGGGATTTTAAGTAATCTGTTCTTAATAGGAACAAAACAAATTTTGTAAATATCAAAACTGCAAAATGGAAACTCATGGTTTCATCCAGTCTTGTCTTCAACCACTGTCTGGCTTGAAGGGAGGATTTCTGCTGTGTTCCTCTGCAGTGATCTGACATTCCCAGATCATCTGCCAGTGGAATTAAGACATCGCTTCCTCAAAGGCCAACCTAATCTCATCAGTTACAATGGGCAGAATAAGAACTGTCACACAAGATGTGAATAAGCCACCTGCAGCTGCTCTGTAGCAACATTATCAGTATACTTGCACTTACTTGCACTTGCATTACTCAGAAGTAATGACTGTCATACCTGGCCTTGATATCACTTATGAAATACACTCTTACACATGCTGTGAAAAAAACGTATCAACTGCAAGTCCACCCAGAAAATGACCCGAAGAAAGATTTGCAAACCTCCTCAAGTTTCTTCCCACATACCTCACATATTTGTCAAATGCTTTGGAGTTCCTTTGACCTTCAGATGCTGTATATTGATTGCTCAGTGAAGTCAGACCTGCTCCTCTCAGCATCCTCCACCAGTGCTCATCCCTGGCAGAATTTCTATCATCCCTTGTCATCAGCTACATGAGCAGCTCTCAGAAGTAAGCTCTCTCTCCTGTTTTGGAGCTCATCTCTACATTAGTATCAACTGAGTGCAAACAGATAAAAGAAGGGTTTTTATAGATGCCCTATTATCAGAAGCTACTTACTCATTGAGTGCAAGCTTACTTAAAACAAGCTCTGAAAGGATCATTTTCCCCCTCCCACTCTCCTGAAGTGCTGCTAATACTGCTAATTCACACTGGATGAATTTACTCTTGCTTGAATCCAGCACAAGTCACATGTACTTTGATGAAGGGGGGATTAAACAGCTTTTAAATGATGTTTGAAAGTCCTCCTCACAACTCTGCTCAGGGAAGGGTTTTATCCACTACTGTTTTTCTCTCTCTTTTTTTTTTTTCCATTGTTTATGTGTATATTCACAAGTCTGGATCATGTCAAGGTTGCTGGATAGCCTTTCATCATTTTGTAGCATTTAATATTTTTGGAAAGCATTATCTGAGGTAATACGCATTGCAAAAACAGGCACATGGTCTTTTTCTCTCTGTCTTAATTTAAATGCGGTTTTGATTGAGGCTGGTCTTATGCATTTTTAATTACAAATAAATGTTTTGTTCCTTCCTTTGGAATTCTTTTTTTTTTTTTGGCTTTTCTTTGAAACTAGATGCTTCCTTTGTTTCTTGTTTATGAAACCTTTTACAGAAAATGATTACTTCATGTATGGGTCTTCGGTGGCACATAGAGCTTCTGCAGATATTATTTTAATTAGGATGCTTGGTTCCATTTCATGTTTAAATGGCTGTGGCATGGACCTTGTGTTGTGATCTGCTGAATGGGAGGGAATGTCTGCTGAGGATTCTTCCCTTATAGAGGTAGTGTATTAATGAGACATTTTCTTAATAAGAGCCTTGCGTCAAGTCCTGTAATCAGAACACAAGAGACACCCAAACCGGCAGAAATGTTCATTAATTCCAGAAAGCCACCATTTCTGCATTGCGTTTAAGCATTATCCCAAATGGAATTTAACCTTAACAGTGATTTGGGGTGAGAGGATGTTTTTGTATTACTGTGAGGGATATAATTAGTCAAATTTATTGTGTCATATACCAATTGCACATCCTATCTTTAAGACTAGTCTTTCTTTAGGAAAAAAAAAACACCAAAACAAAACAAAAAAACCCACCAACAACAAAGGCTGGGGTGCCTTGGAGTAAAGAAGCAATTTAGTACAAGACTTTAAAATTGTTACCTGATTATTCTTCATTTTGCACTCACCAAGACTGTGGAATTAATTGGTGCCTGACTTTATGCAATAGATTGAAATCATTCTAATTTAACACCTGTGAACTCATTATTGAGTCTTTCCAGGCAGAGAAATAAGTGTGTTATTCAACACTTCTGACACTGTGGTGCAATATGATCACACCGTCTCCATCCAAGCTCTCTGGAAAGAGAAGCCTAAAACGTTAATTAAAACAAAACCCAGTCATATACCTCATCATACTGCTGTAGCTAGAAGATAAAATCCTCCAGGGAAATAGAGAGACTGATCTACAGACTATTAACCCAAGTTCTTCTTTCTGTGTTCACCAACTGATTGTATTAACACCCCTTAAGGAATTAAAAGTAAGCAAAGAATAAATGGCTTAGAAAGGTATACCTATTTTTTTGATCCGCATGCCATTATTTGCAAAGCAAGAAGAGCACGATAACAGAAATACATTATAGTGGCGTTATAATAACCATTGGATTAGGTTGCTGTATATAAATACTACTATATTTTTAATAAGTGCCAGTGTACATACAATAGCTTAAGTAAAAATACCATTAACTTTTCCTAATATGTCATGAATGGGAGAATAAAATTAAATTTTTATCACCAGATTTCATAAGGGTCATTTACTTTAATCTAATCCAAAATAGCCACTGCAATCATTTCTTGCTTTTGCGAGCTCACAGCTTTTCAAAACATTTACCATTTTGGCTAAAATAGTTCACATTTGGCCTCATCTGATAAGTTACTTCAGTTAAATCTCTTAAGACATCTTTAAACCATGAACAAAACTGAGGAAATACAGTGCATTTGTATTACTGTTTTCTGAACAAGGAGAAAGGCCCTGAAACACTGCAAAACATGGAGAGCATTTTCATCAATAACGTAAGTGCTCCTGACTTGGGGAAGCTGCAGTCAAGGTGTTTTAGAACAGCACAACGAGGAACAAAGTATCATATTTCCAGAAGTGCATGTTTATTCACATACAAATACTGGCTGTCAAATGCATCCAGCAAAAAAGAAGCTTACTTAAGAACAGAGGTAGCTATGTGCAAACCCACCGATAAAATACATTTATCAGATCTACAGGCGAAGGTGAGCAAGTCAATCAGCTGCAGAGCAAAGACTTATTTCTGCAAACCAAGTACTACCTGTCAGTCTCTCTTACACTTCTGTGCAGCGATCAAGGTTCATTTGAACAATCTGATTTGTGCATGAGGCATTATAGATCAAATTTGCCAGTGGTACAGAGTCTCCTCTATTTATTCTTTACAGAATAAAATAACTACTGAAATGACCTAGAAGTTCCCCTTCCCTCACTCAAACAAAATGAATTTCTTGGGAATAATGGGCCTGATTCTCATTATCACTAAACCATGCCTCTCCTCCTTCATCCTGACAGTGAATCTCTTTGCAGTGAATGTAATGGAATTTAAATTGCAATTTCTACACTAATTTTAGGGCTCCTTTATAATGCCAAAGCGAGATAAAGGGGCCTTAACATAAATAAGAATAAGGCCATATATAGTTCATATTGATCCACCTACTTCCCACCTTTTCTTTTTCCAGTGCCTCATACCTAGGAAAATGACTTCACAGATTCTTTTTTAAAACCGCAGCCAAGGTTTTCGAAATTAGGCCCTCAAATTATGCAGGATATGGTGGGCTTGGGTCTTGAGCCTGGACATCCAACAGACTCTATTGGTAGCACTCCTTGGGCCACAGTTTTTGAAGAAAAGTCTCAGGCTATGCTAGAGCCACAGAAACATTGTTCAATTGTGAGTAACTAAAGCAGCAGCAAGGGCAGCTAGCCTAACACAAAAAGCACCAGCTTCCCAAACAGGAGTCCCCTCAGGTTTTCCTACTCTTTGCAGAAATCTCAGAAGTTTCATTTCACATCAGCAGTGAACCCTGAGTGTGATGAAGAATCAATAGAGGAACATCAGGTTAGTGCCTGTAGGTGAGCACTTAGCCTCCCAGTTTTGGAAACACTAGGCCTGGTCTTCAAATGTTAATACTGTACAGCAGTATGTGCTGACAGTACTGATGTGGGAATACCACTCTGCATATCCCTTCCTCCACACACTTGTCAAATAAAGTTCAAACCCTATGATTCAAACCACCTGTTCAGCCTGGAGAAGAGAAGGCTCGGGGATGTCATCAATGTCCATAAATGCTTGAGGCAAGGGTACACAGAGAACAGAGCCAGGCTCGTTTCAGTGGTGCCTAGTGCCAGGACAAGAGGCCATGGGCACAGACTGCGACAGAGGAGGCTCCCTCTGAACATCAGGAGCACTGCTGTGCTGTGCGGGTGAGGAGCATTGGCACAGGCTGCCCAGAGGCTGTGGGGTCTCCTCCTTGGAGATCTCCAGAAGCCGCCTGGACATGGGCCTGGGCACCCTGCTCTGGGTGGCCCTGCTGGAGCGGGAGTTGGAGAAGAGGGACCCAGAGGTCCCATCCCACCTCAGCTATCCTGTGGTTCTGCAATTCTGTAGCCCTTAAATCCATATTAAAGAAAATGGCAATGTCATCTGCCCTATGTAATGCAAATGCTGCCCTGATGCTCCTGGAAAGGTGCCAGCTGGTTCCCTTGGAGCAACAGTGGGGGCTTTTGTATTCACTTGTTCAGTATGCTAAACAACTATATTCTGGGTTTACTGTAACACTATCTCATCAAAGGCTCAAGAAATTAATCACTTCCCAACATCTCAGTTCATTATTTATTTTCATTGTCACCTTTTCTTCAGGAAAAAAATGGATGCATGAAATAAGGGAATGTCTCATCAAATACACACAATGCAAATTCAAACATGGAAACTTATGACTACGGGAGAACACAGATGAGAAATACTCAAGTAAGAGTTTAACAGTGATACTGAATTTAATTCCGTAAGATACCCTAGATTTCTGATGGGAATACTTCACAAATGAAAAACACTTTTCAATTTAAATTAAATTAAATTTCCAATTAAGTCACAGAGAGCTGTACTCCAGCAGGAAAACCTACTAAAAATCACATATTTCTTGGCTATGAATTAAACATTTAGTATAGTTCAGTCCACAGTAACCCAGCATAGGAAGGACAAGAAATACCCTCTGGGTCCCCCTCCCTCTTTTATTTTAAACCATGTGTTTTATAATGAAATGCTTTCTTATATTCTGACATAAGTTTAAGCAAGACTTTCTTCCTTATACAGAGTTACAGCTGTAAAGTTTACTTTGGAAAACAAATCTGATAGGCAAGCTACTTGTGTCATAGAGTTTGATACGTTCATAAATATTTAAGATATTTTATGCAATATGCCCATCAAGTGACAGGCCAAAATAGCTCCTAAGACTTTACCATGAATTAAAAATGTGAAAATAATGGATTTTCTGGGTTAGTAGCTGAAGTGAAAATTGTAAGAAAAACTGTTCTTGTTTGAGCTGAATATTTTTGTTTTGTTATTTCTTCAAAAAGGAAAAAAGGAACATCAATCAAAACACTATTTGATTTGAAACCAAATGTTCTGATTTTATGACATTTTTATTCCCTGAAAAAGTAAGAAATGAAGGGAAATTTTGAAATGAGGGAATTCTCTCAGATTAAAAATTTGAAATGTTTGACTTTGAAATTTTGGAATTAACTATTGCAGCATTTCTCAGTGTGGGATTTTCTGTTGTTGTTTTTTCCTCCAGTTAAAGCTGCTACTTGTGTTTGTCTCTTTACCAACTGCTTTGGAGAATCTGCTATTCACAGCAGGAAAATTAACCTAGCTTTATCAAAAACATGCCAAGCTGAAACAAAATACCAAAAAACTTGACATGAGTGAGAAATGTATCTTTGTCTCCAGTGGAGCCAAGAGTTTGCCTGTTGTTTTTATCTACATATTAAAGATAATGTTCTTTTGCCTGAAATGGCTAAGAGCAAATCTGGTATTTAAACAGATCTGAATTCTGAACGTACATCGATGTAGATTTTATACATGTTACTATGTTCCATCAGTCTTTGAACTGCAGCTCCAGGTGTTCTGTAGTTGTGGGAATTATTTGGGAGAAAAAAGTCGTGTTATCCAAGGAAAAAAATTCCTGATGAACATCTCCTTGCAGTGGCAATGAAGGTTGCAAGACAGCCAACACTGTAAGAACCAGCATGTCCCACATGGGGTGGGATGCTGGAGATGAGTGCTGGAGTGCATGCACCTCCCTCGGGATGCAGGCCTGTCTCCTTTCTCCTTTTGGATAAATGTGTTACTTGTGGGAACATGAGGCAGTGGGGTGGAGAAGCGGGCGTGCAGCAAATGTCCCATTTCTTCATCAGTAGCCCTGGGGGTCTGCTACCAAACTGCTGTTTCCATCAGCCGAGACCAGGCATGGTTTCCTCTCCAAATTCCTGAGGGAAGACGTCTCTAACCGCTGGGTTCTGGGGTGTTGAATACAGGGCATCTTTTTTCCTTATCTTGGCTGACAGCCAGTAAGTTACCAGACAGCGGGAGGTGACATCTCTAGTATGTCTTTAAATCTTTTCTCCGTCTAAATGAGAAGAAGCTATCTCCCTTATTCTCACACTAACTCATCGAGGGGATCAAAGATTTCACTGCCTCAAGTGCTTTACACCCACATGCATTGATCCAAAAGCAGTGTCGAACCTTTGTTTTTATACAGAATGCATTTGAAAACATTTGCCAACACAAAAGTAAACGTGTTTTGTTTTGTTTTGTCTTTGTAATAAGGAAAAGACAGACAAAGTTGGAACAGACAGCATCCCTGTGAAGATGTCTTTTAAGAAAATTTTGTCACTTTGAAGTGTGATTATTTGAAGTATTACTACAGCGCGATTTCACAGCGCAATTAGTATAATATGCACCTCTTCTATTAAAGTACCCTTTGTAACATATGCTGAAGTCATAAGTCATAATTCACTGTATCTCATTTTCAATTTACAGTGTCAGCAAATTTCAGTGACATAATGCTGCGGAGTAACGTTTCTGTATATTTATTACTGTAATCATGACACTGAAGTGTGAAGACACCTTGCTAAAACCTATAACCTCTTGTAAATGGTGCTTTTTTGAGGGGGAGAAAACCACTAAGTGACTAATATGCAATTCACAGCTACAGCTTCAGTGACTACCGTTGAAACCTAGAGTAATTATGTAGGCATGCAACAGGCTTGGCACAGCAGTAATACAAAACAGACACAAAAAGCGAGGGATTTATTTGACTAACTAAAGACACCAACTCATAAGCTAACTCCTCTAGTTTCCCTTGCTGGCCAATGGAAAGGATCATATGCTTTTAAGCATGTCTCTCAGTCTAAGTGGACATTTTGGAAGGTCAGGTTAACTGCACCTAAAAATAGTCTATTTATTTCAATGGAGCGCAACGGGAGCCTTGAGTCACTTGCTCACATGACCATGTCTGTATTGGAAACATCTAATGGTTGGTCCACTGAGAATGTAAGACACAGTCAAAGCAAAAACTCAGGGATGACACGTTTTAAATGTCACTTCAGTTGAAAATCCAGACCTTCCTCTCTCCTCAGGTAATTTTGTTATTATTTCTGCTGCCCTCCCAACTCTCCTTCCCATGAAAACAAGCACGTGATAAAAGTCCAAAAAAGGCTTCTGTATTCCAGTAGTTTTGTAACCTAGCAATAGCACCTGGGCTTCCTGACAGGAGACCAAGAAACCCTCTGGAGGAAGTCATGTGTAAAGAAAAACAAGGGGAACCCGAGAGATTAACAACACAGTTCTCATGCTCAGGCTAACGGGAGCTATACATGCAGCTCAAAAGGGTAAAATTGGCCATGTATAGGCACCTTAGAAATCTCAGAAGAGTAAAGCAACCAGGACAAGTTGTTAATTGTAGTACATGCTATTTTTTTCAGAGGAGGCCATGCAGTCACCCAACACGAAGGTGGCTGCACTGCCAGTAAACAGGCAGGGGTCCCTAAGATAAGCCCTGATATATTGTGTTTTACCTGGCACTGAAGAAAGCACTGCTGCCTTCTTCCCTAATGCGTTTACACTATTCTATCTCCTTATCGTAATCTACTGTGTGATCCTTTCTCTTCCCCTCTCTCTCTCTCCCTCTTTCTTTCCAGTAAGAAAACAGCTACTCACGGACAAAATTCCTTAACTACTATCCCATCGCACCTCTGCCCATACATCAGTTTCCAGTGTGCCCATCCCCATGACATTTAAAAATATTCTACTGAGAAACAATCCATAAGTCAACTCATATTTACATTTTTACCATGTCAGATACCTTAAACTTGAGATATCCCCCATTTATGAGTAAAGTTTACCTGCACCCTCTCATACTCTTCTGTTCTTGCATTTCTTTTATTTAAATGTAAGATATAAAGGTCAAAAGAGAAATAGGAAAAGCTGAATTGCAGAAAATAGAGGGGGGAATCCTATTCTTAAGTGAAGAGTTACACAATCCACTGAAATCTTTCTGTTTGTAGAAGCAAAAGCAAATTGCTTCTCTCAATAAGGAATGCCAAATTTTGCATATTTTCAGAGCCTTTGCCTGCTCTTGGTATATTCTGTGGCCAAACTTGCATAGGTTTCAGTCATGAGAGATAGAGTAAAGTTCACCAAGAAAGGAGCAGGGCTAAAACGTGTAAATTTAGTGTTGCTTAGATCAGAAAACAAGGCATAAAATATTGGTGTGGAAACAATCCAGTGTGAAGCAGACTATTAGTCTATGACTGTAGAGAGACCATAAATGTTTCATTCAGTAGGCTCTTAGCACAGAAGTTTTAGTATCAATAACTTATGTCTTCTTTTTATTCTATTTTCATTTCCACTGCAATTTTGGGCCAATTTTTCATTATGCTGTGAAGCATTTTTGCTCGTTTTCTGTGTTGATTTGCAACAGCATTGCCTCATTAACAAATTACTGTACGAGATGGTATATTCAGAACGGAGGGGTTTTTTTTTATCATCCTTTTATAATCTTCCCACTCTTTCTCTTTCTTCCTGTCATCAAAATATTGAGGAAACAAGCAATAAACTGTCTGTCGTTGGCAAACTTCAGTAATCTACTGGGCTCAAATATGGAAATGAAATAACTGAGGAAGGAAAAATAAGCTTCCAAACTATTTACCAATACATTACATTAATACCATCTGTCCCACCTGTGTGATGTCAGGCAGTTTTTTCCTTCTTCATTAAGGCATAGTTAGTTTACACGAACCGCCGCTTAAGATACTTGCTGGAACACTTAACAGCTCACTCATTTGTTTGGTACTTTTATAGGTCTCTTGTGCTGGAGCAGAGGTACAACAGCTTGCAATGCAGGAAAAGAAAAGATAAAACTACCCTGCTGTGCAGATTTAGTCAATTTTCACTGGCTCTCGCACAGAAAACAAATTGCAACCCCTCACAAAGAGTTCTCTCTCTGCACTGGCAGCCCTGACAAATGCAGACAAAAATGAGTAAATCAGGCAACTTCACATCAGGAGGAAAAAAATGGCTACTGCTTCAACAGCTGCTATCATAATTAAGAACAGATTTCATCACTAAACTCTTGCTGGTTGTGTCTGCAGCAAAACAAATACACAGATGTGGAACATTTGCATACTGAAAAATGTGTGCCATGTAACTGAAATAAATTTGCATTTTCAGCTCTTAAATATTCACTTTTTAATATGAGACAATGGGGATAGTTTGCATGCTAATCCTCTGTCTTTGCTCATCAAACTCATTCACTCAGGGTATGAAATATAACGCAACACCACTACCTAATAAGTCCACCCTTCAGTTGTGCAATCCAATACCACAATTTATTATCATGTCCAATAAAGTACAATTTCAAATCACTTTCTGAACTGTCCTCTACCACCACGATTTGTAAATGACATGCTTAAGAAAGAAAAGAAAAAAAGAGGGAGATGTGAGAGAGGCTCCTTTTAATCACAAGATGCACTGAATTTATTGCTCCTTCATTTGTCCACGCATTTTAAAAGGTCACCTAGCATGATCTAGTAGAGAAGAAATGCAACCCTTTTAGAGCAAAAAGGATGTACCACCATGCCCCGTGAAAGCAGAGTGGGATTATTAATGTAAGGGTGACCGAACCCTCACAGCTGACACATGTTCATTGAAAGTTGCACACAGTATTTTGTGAGCCTCCCTTGCAACACAGAAAGACCCTCTGCCTTCTCCTCCCTCCAAAGATGCATCTGTCGGAGCTATGGCTATGCTGTACCTCAATAACCTAACTGTTTTCACTCTCACAATGTTATTCTGGAATTGTTTTCACCCTGTAAATTTGTGATATTTAACGAAAGAGGATGTGATTACTGAGGTCCATGTCTACCAAATTGTTTAGAGAGCAAATCTGCAGAGCCGCTGATCTTTTTGAAGAGCAGTTTCAACGTTAGCTGTATTTTAAGCTTTTAAGTCATGCCACTATGCTTTCCCAAGTGAATACATTTGTTCAGTTTAAAGCCCTCTGCAGAATTAATTTAAGCATTGTGTAGAACTAGATGATTAAGTTTGAGCACAGTCATTTTTCAGACAGATGCAAGCTTGAATCAAAGAAGCCTGAATACAGCCTCTTATTGCAGGTATACAAAGCTCCACATACTCAGTCTCCAGTACTCATTTCAGAAGCTGATAGGCTGTGTATTACAGATGGCAGGGCTTAAAATCTGCTCATTTCAGTGATATGAACCTTTACACAGTGGGGTTGAGTCTTGTAAAGCATTACTGTAGATATTTGCACACACATCTTTGCATGCTTATAAAAGGAGGTTATTGCTTGGGAACCCGTTTCTAGACAGTGGACACCTTTATAACGCAAATAATTAATGCCACCGCATCATCAGTGCTCTTTCACAGAAGTATGTAACTACCTGCACATGGTAAATGTCAAGATTTTAACGGCAAACCAGCGTGCAAAGAATTCAAATGAATTCTCCATTAATAACAAGGGGGCTACACAGCCAGGGAAGCAGAGTGGTGCTGGTAAGAGGCACGCTTTGCTTCCACGTACAGTTTTTCATGTTTTACGGCAAGAGTGACCAGCGCCTTTAATCTTCCAAATGCCACCTACCTGTGGCAGTGAGACTATTTGCAAAGCCTCAAGGATAGAAGCTGACCACTTCCTATTGCTATTTTCTAGAATACAGGGGAGCTGGCCATGCCCTCCAAAGGCAGAAGGAGATATCCGCAAAAAAGGTGACAGGACCAGAAATGAAGCCCAGGTCTCCCGAATTTAACCAGAGCTGCAACTCAGCATCCTCTTCCACAGGGCTATACTGATTCTGCACCAGCCAAGGCTTTTCTATCTGGTCTATTTGTCTATTCAGTAAGGGACATGAGAGGTGTCACACTGTCTGGGTAACGTTATGTTTGAAGACTTCCATGATGCCAATACTGGTGCGCAGGGCACTAGACTTCATGCATTGACAATCTGTCAACTAAAATAAGCAGGAGTCAGACAATGCAGTTCTGAGAGCTTGAAAAGTGCACAAGCATGGGATTCTGTAGCTGTAACTTTGAATGCATAGAAAACGGATGGGATGCCAAATTAGGATTTCTGCAATCAAGGCTGAATGTGTTCCACAAGCAAAATTCTTCAGCATTTTAGAATGAGCCCAGTGTTTGATGAACCATGAAATACCTTTGCAATGAAATTTTTTGGCCTGATGTCTTGAAAAACACAGTTTTCCAGATCTGTGCATAGCTTTATTGTTTGTTCTTTCATAGCCATTTCCATCTTTCATTCTTGAACAATGGCTGGTTCTTAAAAGGAAAAAGGTACAGAAAAAAATTAGATGCGGCAAAGAGCTTTTCCCATCTTAACAGCAATCAACACACAGCAATAAACAAGCAGCTCAAGGATTTTGGGTAGCAGACAGTATCAGAAGGACTTGCCATATGAATCAACCGTGTTTTTGTGTATCTCTTATCTGTAGATATATGGTGCAAGTGACAGAGACAAAACAGCAAGAAGCCCATTTTTGTGCACATCTGGATTCTGCTTTGGTTGTTAAACCCTCATTTCTGTCTGCCTGGAAGATGCTCTGTGTACATTTTTAAGATGAGTTTGCAGAGGTTTCCAAGGGAACTCAGGGTCGTTGTTTCTTTTTTCTTTCTTTTTTTTTTTTTCACCTAGTCTGTGGTCCACTTTATCATAAAGGTAATAACAGTCAACTCTTCAAGACTTCCACAGTTAATCTTTTTCTTTATTGTTTTCTTTTTTTAGACAGTAAAAAAGAAGATAAAGTCATAAAAAAATCAAGAAGGTGTAGCAAAGGCTATATAACCATTGAATTTGCTTTCCTTGATGCACTTAAAATTATTAATTTCTTAGCAACCAGTAAAGTAAGCTCTGCAAAACTATCTCCCAACAGCACTTAAGTATAGTATTCTCCATTACATTAGAGCAAACAGGAAAAAATGGTGGGTTGTTTTTAATATCAGAAATCAGATAACTGAGCTCAGCTCCAGAACATTTGTGTGAACATTCCCTGGTGCATGCCGCAGCAAGAGCAGTCAGGGGGATGGTTTTGCTTTTGAAGGACACAAGCTTTGTGAGTTCGGGTATGTACAGTCTAGTCATATCATTATATCATTCCAATGCTAATTGCATCAAAGCCAGTGAAAGTTTAGTTCAAATGTAGTTTTATTCAACTTCCAAATGAAGATTCTCATACTCTAGAAATATTATTAACTTTAATCTGTTCACAGGTGCCAAGTTTGTTTTGTCTTTACACTAAGAACCAAAGACCAGAGTGGAGATGTGAGATAGTCAAATCTCATCATTTTTGTCAAAGACTCATAATTTATGTTTTGAAATCTGAAGCAAATATTTGATTGCAAGTTATTGGGTTGGAAGTAGCCTTCAATCGCCATGTACTGTTGTTATAGTGGAAAAATGGTGGCATTCGTTTAATGTATTGTAATAGCACAGGGTAATGGTCCTTAGCTCAGTAGTACTGAAATACCTTGACAACAGCAGTTGAAGTCAATGGGAGCACTGAAAGTGCATATAAAAGTGCAGTCTGCAGACCATTAGGCATAATTTCATCAGATCTTTATTGGAATAAAAATTGCATTTACACTTCTGCTGTTGTGTTGGCAATTTAGAAATACTGTATCTGTGTACATGAATTTTACAAAGTCCCTCTGTTAAACCCAAGATTAAAGTACTGTTAGGGTACATGGACTCTGGAAATGTTTGGGGTTAATTGTTTGCATACTGTAAGAGATCAACAAATAAAAAGGTAGATCTTGAGTGCTGGTAGCATGAGGCCAGTTTATATCTGTAGAGGCCCTGGACTGTGCCACAATGCTATGAGCAAATGCAACATACAGCCATTCTGAGCTATTCAAGATACTGCTTCATCAACTTCAGCGCTGCCACATTGACAGGGGAAAGCATTCATGCACCCTGCTTCCCCTTGAACAATTGCACCAATCTACTTATTAGGGAGAAATAAGGTTCACACACAAGCAGCACTGTTGCAAGCCATGCCTCTAAGTCTATGCTACGTATCTACCCACATTCTCCGTGTTTTTGCACGAGGTTTAAAAACAGATTAAGCTCTGCTAAGAAAAGACCAAGAGTCTCCGAGCTGATTACATAACAGTTTACCACCCCATCAGATGTGTGGGGATTGCCATAGGTGGCTTGCTAACAGAGGAGGCTACAGACATGCCCAAGAATTCCCAGATGGGCACTGGGAGACATCCCAGCTTGTCTCTGAGGGCAGGTTGTGGCTGCCACCAGAGCTTCCCATCAGCCTTCCTTGCCACAGAAACCAATGTGTGTGCTTGTGGGCTGAATGGAGATGTAGCCCCTGGCCCAGCAGTTGGCTTCCAAACACAACAGAAGCTCTGGAGCTTGTCATCTCTTTTCTGGTGTTTTATCAGAAATGCTTGTTTTACTGGAAATAAAACAAGTCAGAGAAAAATTCTAAATAATTTACACTTTTCCTGTAGCCCAGAGGGAAATAATGGCTGTTAATTTACTAGCTGACTTCTGTGACAGGCAGCACAGGGAAAACGATCCTAAAAGTCTTAACAAAAGAAAAGGCTTCAGAGAAAAAAACTTAACAGAATGCTTACATTACCAAAAGCCAAGAAAGGAAATTCCTCTAGAAGGTAGCCTCATGCCAATGTCAAAAGTCGTGACATGCCAGGAATAAGAGAAAAAGAAAAAAAAAGAGAAAAAGAAAGTAAAAGAAAAGGAAAATGCTTAGATTTGTGTGGTCTCTGGAGGCTGGAGAAGATAATTGTCAACATCTTTATCATCTGGACACAGCTATTCCAACTATGCAAAAAAGAGAGGGCCTGATGACCCCAGACTGAAATTAGCACAGGGCCATTATGCGTGTCCCCATTACTCTCTGGAACCGCTTTCCATTTTTATCTTTCAGTAACACACGTGGGATTTTTAACACCTTGTGCCTTGAACGCCAGCCAAGTGATGCCAGCGGCTGGGAGTCACCGCAGCGGCACGGCAATGGCACCTGTAGCCCTGCCAGCCTCCTCCAGCTCGCCGCAGGGAGCCAGCTCCCTTCAGTGAGCAATTACAATCTCAAAGTCTGACATTAGCTCTGGAACAATTACATGCCTTGTGAAATGAGTAAACTTTATTTAGTGGGAAGAAAAAAACACCAACCCACGCTGCACCTCTTCCTGCTTGATCTTGCCAAAGGCAGAATAACTCCACCAGCAAAGGGTTGTCCAAGTTCCTCAGCAGGCTGCAGAGCATCACTGCAATTCTCTCATCCCACACAGGAGGAAAAACCCAACAAAACGCTATCACATGGCTGCCAGCTCCATGCCCAGAAAGTCGAAAGTAGGCTTGATTACATAGGGAGGAATCAGTTTGTTCTCACATTCACAATATGTCATACCAGTGGGAAAAAAAAAAAGGCAATTAGCGTGAGCTCAACATCATTTGGTTCAGCACAGCTTACTCAACACAAATGTCTTCATTTATTTCCTCCCCTTGCAATGCCTCCGGCTCACACTGGTGGTTCCCATCTTTCTCTGTGCAGCTGCTCTATTTCTTTCCACTGATCTCACAAGCGTGCCCAAGCTATCCAGATGGACTCCTCCACCACCCTGCCCTTTCTGGACAGAAGTGTCCTTGCAGCTCCAGAGGGTGCCCTTCACTATCAGTAAAGGAAGCACAGTGAGTTCCAGCTGTGGAACTCATGTTTCCCCCTGGAGCTCCTTCTTGTTTCCCCTCTCATCTTAGTACCACTCTTCCTCTCAAGTGTTGCCTTTGCTCATGCTATTAAGACATCCTCCTCCTGAACATCATCCATGTTTTCCATTTGGGTACTTCTCTCCGCATTGGCCCTATCTCCCTCCTCCAGGTGCAATAGGTTAATTTAGTTTCCAGGCTTCTGTTAACCTTGTCTGGGCTTTTCCAGGGCTGATACGCTCCATCACAGGATGCTCCTCACCACCTGCTCGTACCGCACCCTGCATAACGAATCCTGACCTCAAGCTTTGCAAAAACATTATAAGGAATTTAAGCTTCTTGCTGAATCCAATGCAAAATGATTCCACTGGGCGCTTGCTGGAGAATCCTTGGGAAAGGAAGAAGACGCAGTGCTGGCCTGGCCTCACTGTGCTCAGCACCCTTCCACAGCTTCCCTCTGCCCTTTGCATTTAACCCCTAATTGCAGTGGCACACTCCAAAAGCCTATGTACTCCAACACTGTCGAATTTTAAACCTAAGTGTATCGTGCTTTAATCAACAATTTTTTGTGCGCGTCTACTACTTGTTACTTAATCTGTGAAATACAGTTCAGAAAAAAATCCAGTCTACAAAACCTGTTGGTGTAAAGATAAGCACTTTATTTAATATCCAATTAAATGTGGTCACCGGAGAAATCACAGCTTATGCAACTTTATCAGAAAAAGATTAATCTATTTCAGGCTTAACCCAAAATGTCATAAAAGAACTCATGAATTTAGATAGGAATCCACTTATTATCCAAAGACATTTTCCTATTGAGTAAGAACAGCCTAAATTGCTGACTATATTTATACTTGGTTCAATCAAATTTCTGTACTCAGTAGCTGTCATTGATTTTAGGACAATTATCAAACAAAAATGATGAACAAACTGAAGGAACATTAGAGTCTTTTTCAGCTCCACAGTAATCATTAGAAAATGCACAGCCTGCTCATTGATAATGGTTTAACAGCTCACAGGGTGACATCATCACATTTAAAAGATAGTCACACCCGGAAGGCAGAATTTTTTTTTTTAATAGCATTACAATTTGTCGTTTTAAAGTTAATTGTATTTTGCTCGGTGTTTCAAACCGCATAGGCTGCACTTGAGTTACTTTGTTCATATTATGGGATCATGCCCAAAACCATGATTTTAAAATAAGGGGGCAAATAGTTGAATGTATTTATTTAAATTAAGCAGACTTCCTCGCCTGTCTAGAAACTGATCCTTTTCAGTTCATTAGTTGAATTTCCCACAGGGCCTGCAAAGGCGCATTTCATTTCTATACTGTTTGATTTGTCTAGTTGATTTATTTGAAAAAAAAAGTACTCTATTTTTAAATCATTGAATAATAACTATTTGGCTTCATCTCTCCACATTAATTATTACATTCAGAAGGACACGTATCTCACTGCTAGAACAGGAAACTTGTATAAAAACCATGCGGTATCACTAGAAGCAGTCGTCAGCTGCTGTGGCATGGTGTTTCTGATTTCTCTCTGCTGGGTCAACCTAAGGCGAAGGGTTCAAGTGCAATGGCTAAAAATCAGCATTGAGCACTGATGTTTAAATGGCACATTTAAAATGAGTTCTGTGATCCAGCCCCACACCACTGAGTGCAAAACTGTTAGCGCATAAGTGGTACCATTTTAAGAAGTGACAACAGTGCAGCTCACATCTGACAGCAGCACGTTGGCTGAAGTGCGTGTCCCCTCTACACTGTAAATTAGTTTGTGGTTGTTTCCAAGCCTGGTGCTTATTTTCACAGCTTGGCATGGATGCCTATTCAGTACAAATTTTGCAAAAAAAAAAAAAACCTGGAGGATCATTGATGTGGACAGCATCTTCCTGTCACTGAATTACAAGCCTAAGCTTCACAGAAGAGGGAGTGGAAAGGATCAGCTAGACAAGTCCATGCTCTGAATACACAAAAACCCAGGCTGACAAAAGCAGCTGTGAGCCAAACTTACAGATGAGAAAATGGGAATGGGAAATACGATCCAGTACTCTTCAAGAAAAAATACATTAAGACTGAATTTGGGTGTGTTTGGGGACAGGCAAGAACCCAGCCTGGGTCCCACATCAGGGCAGCAAAGAACAAGGAGGGAACTGCTGCCATAAGGGGTGCTGGTGAAGCTGCCAGCCCCGCTGTCACCCCGACAGCAGCAGTGGCTCCCTCAGGGCAGAGCCATGTCCCAGCCCCGTCCCACACAAAGTCATCAGCAGGCAGAGCTCTGCGGTGAAGAGCAGCAGCAGGATCCGCTCCTCCACGGACCTTCAAAGATTTGTGGCAGGTGCTTCCTAGCTGAACTTCCTCTGTGTCAGCTCTTCATCCCGTGCTCTTTATATAGCAGCGATTAGCATATCTGTGAAATCCCCACTCGGCATGTTTTATGGTCTCTTCCCCATGTATTGAGATAGTTCTGTAAGTTATGTGCAGGGATATGCCATAACTCCTAATGTGCAACTGTCATGAAATCACTCACGTAGATTTATTCACTGAGGAGTCGGTGAGGAAACTGATTCTGAACAGGATGCTCGGAACTTTAATTACCAGGAGGAAAAATGAGCCCAGCACCTTGGACTGGTGAAGAAGCTCCTTTGATGCTCTGAAGGTATGTCCTGAAGTTAATAGATTATATAGCATTTCTGAATTCAAATACCACCTTTGGCCACCGATCGTTATTCTGTATTACCGTTGCTGACTTGCTTCAAAGTAATAACGATGTCAAAAACAACCACAAGTATTACATCTCTGTTTCTGGAGCAAAACAAAGAGAGACTGAAGAAAAAAGGACTGTCTTCCCCCAGGCAATATCTTCTTGACCAAAGGAAGTTCATACAATGCAGAAAAGAAATATTCATCCCTGTCAAACCCTGATCTTGCTATTGCTGAATTCAATGGCTGAAACTCCTATTAATTTCAAGCAGAGCATGATCAGTGAATAACTCAAATGGAAGTGGTAAACCATAAGTGACATAATCACTCAGGAACTGTCTCTGCCTCAAGTGACCTAAATGGTAGGAAGAAATACAGCAGGAAACATTAACTCGGAATTCAGCAAGAAGCCTTCACTGATGCTTTTGTATACTTTTTGTTTCCAGTGCACAGGTTAGAGTTCTACAAGCCATGCTGTTACATAGCAAGCTGTGTCACAGACAGCCAAGGGCAGAGCTGGGGGCTCGGTCTGTCCAAGCTGACTCTGGGGGGCACAGGTGTCCCCACCCACCTGCACCTCAGCTGACTCCCCCACAGCTGCCTTTAGTATGTTTGTGGCAGAGCTGCCATCACTGCTTCTGAAGAGCTTTGAAGCTCCTGAATGAGGCCACAGTAGTAAAAGATGAATCATTTTTAGTTTATTGATGAGAATGTAATGGATATTATCAGAAGCTATGAACTCTCTGAGTGAGAAAAAAGGGAAAAAAAAAACTATCTGGTGTGGTTTCAGAAGCTCTAACAGTGCATGCTCCTCACAGTAACAAATAAAAACATACTGCAGCAAAAATCTCCATTTTTTAGGCCTGCCCAGCCATCTCTAAGCTACTGAAAGATCTTGCACAGACTTTGTCATAAACTGGTGCTGCAATGCCAGCAGCAATTTTGGTGGGTTTCTCAAAGCATAACTTCATTCTTTCCTCTACAGGCTCTGACATAATTCTTCTCAGACTCCTCCACTCTTACAAGGCCCACATCATTCTTCTGTCCTTTCTTTCTTTGTATGTTTTACTTTTCCTGCCTGATAAACATTTCTGATTAGGTCCAAGAAAGACATTCATTATCTGCTCATGGTGTTTTTCAAACTATCCATTGCATGTTGCCCTTGGTCATCCTTTCCATGCCCTTTGCCCAGGCAGCATATTTGAGCTACAACCTGGCACTTCCACAATCAGTAACTAACCAGCTAATAAGTTTTCTTGCATCATATATTTCTCTCGGAGTGTAACTAAAACTGGAAAAGGCCTCTTAGAAAATAATGCATAACTGCCAAGTCATGGCTGCTCCGTATAGTATTGGTTTTGAGTGTGTTTATAATGAAAAATCTTGTGGCTGTCTTCTACTTTAGGTCTAGAAGTAGGAGCAGTTGCATAAATAGTCACATAGCTGCTGCCTCTGTATTTCAATACACTTGTAGAGCCAGGTTTAAATAAATGCCAAATTTGATTAACAATGGATTACACTGTTGGTATGTGGATGCTAATGATCTCTACCATGTGCAAGAAAAAAAAACATCATCTTTAACATCTCATTTCAAGAGTTACAAAACAGGGAACATTTTAAATCCTTAAACATATATTAGGACAAAGGGATAAGAGTTAACAAGAAATACTCATGTTTTTCCTCTCCTTCTAGATACACAAGCTTTCATCACAGCCATTTGCAGTAAATACAGAAGAATATGAATAGCAATTTTTGGTTATGAGAGAAAATGCTTGGTCTCAATATTCTTAACCCAGAGGCTCACTGATGTGAATGTTTTGGCGTATTCATCTTCTCGTTAAAAGTGGTGTGAAGCCACCTCACACTGGGCCTCCATCTCTTAGAGAAACACATCGGTAGGGAGGGAAGAGTGGGGTATGCGTGAGAGAAGCCAGGAAAGGAAATGCTTATCCTAAACCATGTACAAAGCAAACTCAGCCTCTCTGGCATGCTGCTTTTAACTCACAAAATAATAAGGGTACCATATTTCAGTACATGAGATTGTTAGATATAAAATACAATTAAGAGATTTGGAACTGCATGAATATGTAATGTACACATTTCTTTACAGATGCATTTTTCTCCAGACAGGCCGGTGCCCGTTTTAATTTGGAAGCTATCCATTTTCATACAAAGTTAACCAAGAGTGACAGGAAATCAGACGCCTACGTTATTTATCTTTTCTGAACTTGGAAAAAAAAAAAAAGAAAACAACAAAAACAAAACAGCCTTCTGTTAATTACTTTTCTAGGAAGCTATTTTGTGGTACCACAGGGATAGATCTTCCCTATTCAGAAGTGCTACGGAAATGACAACTTTATGATGTGCAGGGTGAATAAAGTGTGTTACATGCAGATATTTAAGGGTATATTTGTCTTCATTTCTTGTAAGTGAATATGTGACCAACAATAAAGAATTTAACTGCTTCTGGCCTGGCTGGGTGCATTTACAACAATTATTGGAGGTCTGACCTTTTTAACCTTATACATCAAGCAGCACAGATACGTTATTTGTTTAGCTGGAATTAACAGTGATCTGTGAAGCTCTCTGTATTTTCCTTGCTCATCAGTCATAACCGACCCCAGCAAGCAAGTACGGTGATGGCAGTTTCATGTCACTCTAATTTATGAAAGACTGGGGGAACTACAGAACAGAGCCGTAAAATCTTTTTCACGGATACATTAAAAAAAAAAAAATCCTGAACCACCTTCACGTTCAGCATGATCCCATGTAGACTGCTGTGAAGACAAAGAGTAGACAGAAATGCTGTACCTCATTATAATTACTGCAAAGGGGAATGTGAGTCCCTGCAGCAGCAACGGGGGCTTGGACTTCACACCTGACTGCACACCAACACAGTGCTCTAGTGTCGGACGACATGAGCTCTGAGAAGCAGTCTGAGTGCTACATCAGTAATGTGAAATCCGCAGCAAGCCCACCCTTGCTCTCTGCCCTTCCCAAGCGCCCCTTTGTTCAGGAGACTCCAGGCAGATGGGGAGGAGATGCTCGGCCCAAACCCGTGCTGAGGACAGCCTGGTGTTTGCAGGAACCCTCTGCCACAGAGCACAGCCCCTGCAGCTGCGTCCAGGAAAGGATGGGTTTCTCCAACACCTCAACGCTCTCACAGAACTTCAGAGCAATCCACGGTAATGGGGCCAAAGGTGGGAAAGTGGGAGCAGTGCCACGTGTAATCACTGCTTTGTTTCTGGCAGGGAGGATTTTTATTGCATCCAGTTACCATCATCGTGAGCACTACTGGTGGATTAAAGAAAAAAAAAATCAGACAAAATGTGCAATTAAAAATGGTTTTTGTAGTTCTAGAAATCTTCTTTCCTTCATCAATATCTTTATTGCTTACCAAAAGGAACTAAAGAAGCAATTATACAGGGTTATGGATGTGTGTATGCATGTGCTTTTGTATCAGCTCCAGACTCAATTTATAAACCAAATCATACTGTCTGACTGAAAAAAAAAATAACAATAAAAAAGCAGGAGAATCACAGAGTCATGAAATTGCAGGGGTTGGAAGGGACCTCTAGAGATCATTGAGTCCAACCACTCTGCCAAAGCAGGTTCCCTAGTGCAGGCCACACAGGCAGGCGTCCAGACAGGTCTTGAGTATCTCCAGGGAAGGAGACACCACAGCCTCTCTGAAATACACTTTGATCATGATAAGCCATAATCTTATATTCACTGAGCTCTATAAAAGAGATTACTTGTTCATCTTCTGAAAAGATTGGAAGACCAGCTTTATTGAAGGGAGGATCTCACTGAAGAGAGACACCAATAAGTGCCCCGAATATTTACTCAATAATCAGGAAAAAAAACCTTGGGAAAAACTTGCAAAAAGGCAGGTGCGTACAATAAAGAATTCTCTTGACAATCATAAG
The DNA here is from genome assembly GCA_013396635.1 of Penelope pileata. NCBI lineage: Eukaryota > Metazoa > Chordata > Aves > Galliformes > Cracidae > Penelope > Penelope pileata. The sequence continues at coordinate 365,755 of WBMW01002667.1, forward strand.
TTTACATTCAGTTTCAAGAGATTTTTCTCTGATGATAGTCATCCTACCAGTTAAAAATGAAGAGAAACAACACAAGATTCACCATAGCAACAAATACGTAGCAATACCATAGGAAAACAATACATACAGGAAACTTTAGGCTCTAAGTAAATCAATTCCTTATTTTCAAAATCTATAGATAAGTTCAGCAACTGTTTTCCCAGAAAAGGAAAAAAAGAATTTGATATTTGTTTCAAAATGGAAATGAAACTGAGGGAAACAATAAAACCGGGCAGTTCTGGAACTCAAGTAAAGGTATTTAAACAGTGTTTTCTTTCTACAAGAACTACTATGCAAGAATAACTAGAAAAATTAAGCCCACTGTGTTCAATGAAACAGCCTGAACACAGAGTTACTGTGTGCCTTTGTGACTGCAGATTGCTAGAAAGGGAGAGGCTTGTACCACAATTTAAGAACTGTATGGAAAATCCATCTTTGCACATTGTGGTCTCCGCTGTTTTTGTTAAGAGTGTTTCAAACACCACTCTGTCTATTTAATGCATTCTATGCACAGCCCTCCCACGGGCTCACTCGAAGGTCCTGAATAACCTATGACTAGCAGGGATCTTTGCACCACACTGCTCTTGTTGTCCAGTTCTTCCTGTCTAACGTGGGAAAACATCCTTTATTTGTGGGGAAGGTCAGTGGCAACATTACAGGGATGAATTGAGCTGTGTCTTCTTGTAAATGCGGCTTGCTAACTCTTTCCCATGAACATCTGGGAAAGAAAACATCTCCAACTGGCTCATACTTATGGTACTCAAGTGCTCTGATTGCTGACTGGCTTCTCAAGCACTGCAATTCTTCAATAAAGTTGATAAATGCTAGAGGAGGATCAACACCCTTAATTCTGTGCCTACATCTCCAGCCAATCTGGGCGAGTCCTAGAATGGCATCACAAAATTCTGGATTTTTTTTTTTGTGATTGCATTCAACTGATCTCTCCATTTTTAATCTGAAAGCATCTTCAGCTGCTCTGCTTTCACGTTTGCCTTTCTGGATCAGGCCTGAACACCTCAGGAATCAGAGAAAAAAAGCTAAAATTCAACTCCTGCTTGATTCCTCCTCCCGCGGCAGTCCAACGGGCTCTTTCACAGCAGATGGAAGCTGTGCCGTGCCTTTGAGGAAAAGCACTTACTCAGATCTCCCCTAAGCCCTCTTCCTTCCTTGTGAGACACTGTCTCCCAGTGTAGGTCCAGATCTGTGGTATTTCCACAGGAGGCATGCACTGACCAGGACCACCTTCCCTGTTTATTCTACACTGGCGCTTATGTTGCCACACGAGATGGAGCTGCACTTGTTTATTCACATGTGAGCTTCCAATTTTAAACATGGACCCTCTTATTATACATGCACCAAAGTTCTCCATAAAATAATATGATTTTTAACAAATTGCTCACACTAAGTCCGTATTTACGAATTATCTTTTTCTGAGAGGGTAAAGAAGGGGAGAAAAGAGTAGTTGTGTTTTTGGAGTTTTTTTTTTTTTTTTTTTTGCTTTCTGTTAATCCATAGGGATAGAATTGATAGGAAAAAAAAATGCAGATTTAAAGAATACTTGCTAGTATGTGTGCCAGATGCTGATAGCTATATATAGCCACTCAAACGAGAATGAATGCAGAGAGCATCTTATCCAGGCGAATAGGAATTTGCCTGAGTAAGGCCAGGGCAAAAATGAAAAAAAAAAAAAGATTCAACATTTAATCTATTGTGCATTACTTCTGCTGCAGAAGTAGTTGTGTAAGTACTCCATGAAGTGGAATAAGAACGTGTCCTCATGATGACCTTACCCACATTTCACATAAACTTGTTCCCAAATTTAACTGAACAAAATCTATCCTTTTTACCATTAGACTGCTAGTCATTCTTGAACACGACCTCGATTTCCTTACTTCATAACCCTTAGAGAAGTAAGTAAAAGACAATAGGTAAGGTTTCTTCAATGTAATAATAAAAGCAGCATGCAGCCCACAAGATGAAATTCAAAACTGGAGCTCAGATATAAAGAACATGATTTGCCATCTTAGCCTTTCCTTATTGTCTCATTTGTAAGAAAATTTTAGAAATGGGAGGCACTTGCTTTTGCTGCTTCTTTTTCTCTACACGTTTCTCTTCCCTTCTGTTCAGTACAGTGGACTTTTACCTACAGGAATATAATCCTAAGTAGCTCAAAATGTGAAATAGTAGTACTTGAGATGGCAAGCTATCATTTATACAGAGCAATATGATAATTTTGGAAGGACCGGAAGGTTGAGTATGGATTCTAATTAACACTGATGAACCTGGTTCCTAAAGATTAAATTCCCAAATGAGTAACTGCTACCTTTCTACACACAGGTCTATCCAAGTTATTCTCATTAAAACAATTAAAAAAAAATTATAAGCTTCAGTCTGTGTCAAGATATTGAAGGCTTTCCAAAACTGATTAAAAATATTAAATGAGGTATTGAACTACATTAAAAATCGACCTTTTTAATGTATTGAAAAGTAATGGTCTATAATTTGTATTCAAGTGCTTTTATTTCTAGAGAATAATAATTGTATTGCAGCCAACTTTGTGCCCTGTTTCTCTGAAAACCTCAAGGGATGTACAGAAGAGGATTTCGTATCCTGCTGAAGACACACACATGCTGCATGACATTGCTTCTATTCTTCACTTCTTACAGGAGGCTAATGTTGTTCCATTGCATGTTTATTTTTCCACTGATGGCTCCTTCAAACTGGTGAACACAAATGAAAGTGCATAGCTATCAGATATGCTGATAGACTTTGGAAAGTACCTGTTCTGGTTTCAGCAGGCAGGCCTGGAAACCCCACACAGCCTTTCGCTCACCCCCCCCCTCCTCCCAGCTGGGATGGGGGAGAGAATCGAGAAATAAGGTAGAACTCGGGGGTTGAGATAAAAACTATTTACTAACAAAAAGAGGAAAATAGAGTACAATAACAGTAATGATAATTATATACAAAATAAGTGATTGTACAAAGCAATCGCTCACCGACCGCGACCGATGCTCAGCCAATCCCCAAGCAAATGGGCCCTCCCCGCTCACTTCCCTTCCTTATATTACATGATGTCATATAGTATGGAATATCACTTTGGTCAGTTTGGGTCAGCTGCCCCATTCTTGTCCCCTCCCAGCTCCCTGCGGCCCCCCCAGCCTCTTTACTCTCCTGGCAGCGACATACAAATATCCTTGGTTCTGTTCAGCGCTGCTGGGTGTTATCAGCCATGTTTTCTTTCTAGAACCAAAACACAGCTTTGTAGCAGACACTGAGAGAAAGTTTCAGTTAGAAGCTAAGACAGTACCTTAAGCTAAATGCAAGTTCGTGGAAACGGCAGACTCGGCCCGCATGCATTAGATAGTGGACTTGCAAATCAGGAGATTTAGAGCAATATATTCCTGCTTTCTGGTTTTCTCTGTCTGAACTTGAAGCTGCCTGTAACCACATAAAGTTCAAAATAAAACCAAAATGTCATACAGAAGTGCATATCATTATGTTTGCGCCTTAAAAGAAAATATTGTCTGTGGGAGCTGGGAAAATGGTTATTTCTTACCACTCACCTCTCTACTTGGTCAGGCTAAGCAGCTGCTCCCCTGTCTCATTGTCCCACAATTTTCTGTCCATTGCATCTCATCTTTTATCTAACACCTGCACCCTGCACTAATATCTCACTTCCCCGATTTGCACCTCTTTTCCTCTAAACCTCCTGCAATTCAGCAGTTCAGCAGTTCAGTTAAGTAACTGCAGAACTTGCTTAGACCAAGTTAAAAAGAATAGATTTTGGACCATGGTATCATTATGAACACATTTTGAGAACTGAAAGTATAAAACAAAATGTGCTATGACAACATTTTGGAAGACAGAGAGCTAGGACTACAAAAATGGCCCAGAGGGCTGTGGTAAGTGGCACAAAGTCCCCTTAGAGATGAGTTCCTAATGGTGCATCCCCCCAGCCAATCTTCATTAATAACTTGGATGATGGGGCAGAGGGTAGCCTCAGCAAGTTTGCAGATGATGTAAAACTGGGAAAAGTGGTTGACAGACCAAGGGGTCATGCTGCCATCCAGAGGAACCTCAGCAGGCTGGAGAAATGGGCTGATAGGAACTGCTTGAAGTTCAACAAGGAGAAACGTAAAATCCTGACTCTGAGAAGGAATAATCCCACACATCAGTACAGGCTGGGATCTGACTGGATGGAAATTGGATGCTAAGGGGAAGTTTTATGAGTTTGAAAGCAGATTTAAAAAAAAATGCATGGAAATTCTTACAAAACTCTATTAGGAGAGGTATGACAAAAATAACAAGAATGGAAAAATATTTTGAAACAAAAATAAGTCTGATTGAAAATTAAAGGAAGAATGGATTAGGCAACAAAAAATTTTCAGTCTTGGTCAATACTTCCCCCTGTAGCAGTATCAGTGGGTTACCATTTTCATCTTGTGCCACTTGAGATGGAAAATGTTAGAACAAAGGAAACGTTATGATAAAAGAAAAAAAGTTGGGCACTTTTATCACCAGTACTCTCAGCTCTCAAACATGAGATCTAAGCATCGTCTTCTATTAGCTCAAGTTTCAAACCTCGACAACACCCATAATATCCACCATTTTCTTCTGAGGAACGTCTATCATTTTCATAATCACTTAGCCTCTTTTTTAACCTGCCAGACAATGTTTTTGTCTGCCTCCTTCAACTTCAGCTAAGTGTTTGTTATCAAATACTGTTTCAAAAATACCATGTCCCACAAAATCAGTGGGGAACACTTTAGTGTGAACCCTACAGTCCATGCTCTCCTGCCATAGCCTACATTGCCATCAGTATCTAAGCAAGTTAGCTTAAAGCAACCCTAAGTATGTCTGTAAACTGCAGTATAAATTTACCTTTATGCATCCTTATGGATTGCATACAACAAGAGAAAGCTTGCTTTCCTACTGAGGTAGGCAAATGTGGAATGCAAATGGTAAATCCTGAATTTCAGACAAACAAATGATTGCCTATCAAAATCCCTTTCCAAACTAGTCACTAGGGTATTGCATACATGTAAAGGAGGAAAATTTGAAAGATCCAGACAATTGCCACAGGCATCTTTAATTCTAACAATACTTCTTACACGCAGATAGGAGCAAGTAAGAAGTCTGAAGGAGGTAATAATAGCTAAATGGATATTAGCATATGCCATTACCTGATCTATCTGCACAATTACAGCAATCTGTGAATGCTAAATTTGCTTATCAAATCTGGCTTAAGTGCCTAAAACAACCCCTTTTCAGTAACAACATATCTCTTCAGAGTGGTTTGGAACTGATGGAACTTAAACTTAGAGAAAAACCACATGGGTATAATGTCTACAGGAGCTGAGAGAAGTAATTGCTTCCAGAGAGACTTCTTTCCTAAACCAAACTGAAGGGGGAATACAGCAGTGAACTCAATTTCTGAAAAACAGGCATTAAGAGGCAAGAGAGCTTTACCAAAAATGAAAGTTTTCCTCTCCTTTAACAGTGCCAGAAACAAAAACAGACTAAAAACATCTCAAGGCACACCACAGTCATCAAATAAGAGTAAACAATCAGTATCTCTACTGAGTCAGTCTCAGTGATTCAGCCAAATAGAATCATTTAGTCCTATAAATACTATAAATTGTTTAAGTCATGGAAGCTCAACCAGTTTGCACAAGAGGATGTGACCACCTTTGTATTAACTTATAGGGCTCTCAGCACATCCAAGGAAAAAAAATCATCCTTCATTCTGCCAAAAACAACCATTTCTTCCCCATCCAAAAAAAAATGAAAATCATATAGAAAATCACAGAATATGCAAGCAATAAAACAAGGTGTCCTGCTGTAGTCAAAAGAACGTGAAAAAAATTGATGTAAAATAAGGCCAAGCTGATACCTTCTGCATCTACTGTAGGTAACAGAAATGTTGCCTAGAAGCTTTTTCAGACACGTTCTCGTCTTTATAGCAAGATCGGTTATCTACAGATTGTGGTTCTTCAGGAAGAAAATCTTAAGTCTTCTTAGAAATTGGTTTGAAGAAGAAGCAGATACTATGAACTAAATGGAGAGTCTCATTGCTACATTTTCATTTTTTCCAGAGATCTCATATTGCTAAGTAATTTATTTAGATTGTAAAACTACTTTGACATCATTGAGGATGGCAGAACTACATCTGATCACAAGCACTTCATTTAATCATTGCCAAAGAGAAAAAAGTAAATGAAATATGAACATTTTGACGTAACACACAAGCCTAGCTAAAAGATGAATTTAAAATATCTAGACTTTATATATGGACATTCAGGAAAAAAAAAGTCAGTGAAGTAATATAAACTATTAGAAAACGTGGCACTTTAGGAGGTTTTACAGTCCTGAAGACATTTTGCTGTTGAGATATCTTAACATGACTGTGTGGCTGCTATTTGCAATAAAATACGCCAATGTCAGAAAAGTAAAAAACAAATTAAATGTGAAAATTAAATTGTCAAAGAGACAGATGCAGTTTACAGTTCTAAGGTGCTATCTGTCCATCTATTCAAGATAGGATGTCATAAAAAGCATCAAAACACATACCTCTTCTTGCTTAGGAATGCTGAACTTTGCCATCTTTGACTTGGTCCTGGCTGAATCGGGCTTGTTCGAAGGCACTCCCCTGTACGACTTGGTTGTCTCTGCCAGTAACTTCAGCTTTGGAGACTCATCAGGGGCCTGGTCTTGACCATCCATTGGCCTTACGTAAGCTGTTGGTTTCTGCTGAACCAGACTGGGCTTCGAAGCAAGAGATGGCGGGAAGTTTTGGACACAGTGCCCACCACTGTGCTTCGAAGGCCTCTCGTGCACTTGAGCTCCTCCTTCTGAGCCACAACTTAACTTTGCCGGCTGCTGCACTCTGCTGACGCTGTCACCTAGTGTGGCCCTCAGCGAGCTTTGCTGGGCAGCATTGGAGGAGGAGGTGGGACTGGATGCATAACGTTTTAGTTTCTCCAGACTGGACTTCTGGTTCACCAATTTGAAGTCACCCTTGTGGGACTCCAGCGAACGGTGTCCGTGCTTGCTGGCTCTCTGCTGGCCCTCTGAAGCGGCATTGTGCCCAGCCTTCTGCCAACCCATTGCGGTGCTTTTGCTTTGCTGCGCAGGTAGGGCAGCTGGTGTGGAGGAAGTGTTGGAAATGGAAGGAGGAGGTGGTGGTCTTGAGTCTGCAATAAGATGTTCATCGGCCTTGGGGAGAGGCGTCTGAGGAACCCCGGGTTTTGGAACCCCAACAAGGTGGCTCTGGTTTGATCGGTCAGTTAACAAGTCTTTCATTTCATCATAGTTGCCCAGTGTATTCTGGATACGATTCGAGAGCTCATCCCCCTTGTTAGTCTGCAAAACAAAAATTGAGTGTTCTGCAATTGTCAACCTAAGACAAACAAAATTCCCTGCATGCTTCTGCTGAAATCTTTACTGAGGTAGCACTGTCTTATTCAGCAGCAGTGTTGAGGGATGAAATCGAAAATCCTTATTGTCTCTGAAGATACTTGTCAACATCTTAAATCTACCCTGAACTGGAAAAGCTATAAAGGGCCTTAGAGTATATAAAAAAAAAAAGAAAAGAAATCTATCACTGGTATCACGCTGTAGTTAAAATATATTACCTGGAAACTAGAAAATTTATTATTGCACCTACACAGAATGGTTTGGATTAAATCTGACCATGATAAAAGTTTTCCTATAGCCCAGTGCAAGCTCTCCTTCAGCCATGAATGAAAATATTGCATTCCTTATTTCCTCCTATGCCTGCTTAAGTTTCCACATTGCAGCTGGGAAGCCATGCAAGACCCAGTGTGAGCCCTGAATGAGATCCCCAGTCTAAGCCAGCCAAATACTGTGAGGTGACTTGAAGGCAGCTCATGGGGCAATGGGAAAACTACAGATCATTACGTCCCTTCATTGAAAGTACTCTGCTGAGATGCTCACTCCAGGGCACTCTCCCCTTTGAGAAAAACAAGCAAGTAGAACCCCGCAGATTCTTCAAAATGCTCAGTGCTTGCTGGGTGCAGCAGGAGGGACAGTCAGCATTTTCACCCTTTAAGATTAATCATTGTTTTTGAAATCATCCATTTGCTTCCCGGCTTAAAAAGCAGAAACTCCACAAAGAAATAAAACAAGTGAAAAAAAATATTGAAAAAGGTTGAAAACCATTTCTTTAAAAAGTGACTGCAAGCAAAAGAATAGATCATTAGCATTTCTGCAGCAGAGATTTTTCTGAAGCCTACCAAGAATCAGGTGTGTGACATTTTTTGCTTTACATTTTCAGAGGAAGATAGTAATGAGACAGTGGTGTTCTCCTTTCTCTTCCAGACATGGAGTCTCGATGGGGAAACATTCAGAAGGCCAAGCTTTCATCTCAAGATCCTCAGTTTAAGAGGGAAACAGTAGCTTGAAGAAAGAAGAGAGAAAAGGGAGTGGAAAAGAACCCCTTTCAGTTATGTAAAAATATGAAGGATGTAGCAGCAATACCAGTCACTCTGAAAATGTAGAGATTTTTTTTAAGACTTCCAATAAAATGGAAGCATTAATTCACAGACAGTAACTGGATTAAAAAGGGGATGTTCCTTCATTTCACAAGAATCACAGATGTCCTAGAGAAGAGGAAATTACTAAAGAGGCTCCAAAAGTGGGAAGCATCATGTACATCTAAAAAGAAAGTGCTGCAGATGCAATGAGTCGTCTAGTTCACACCTTTAACTGAGGTAGGAAGTATGTTCAAATCAGTCAGATTAGGAGGCACAGAAGGCATCTACATGGGAATGCTTGGTTGGTATTGTGGCAAAAACTGAACAGCTGACCATGGAGATCCTGGGCTGCTTGGAGGACAGATTTATGGCTATCTGGAGTCAAACTTACTGATCTGTGAGATGTTTGGAGATGTATACGTGTCTACTGGAGTCAGTGAAATGGCTTCTACACTTAGGCATCTCCTCAACCAGAAGAATTATTTTCTGAAATGCACAGAGAAGTTTACTTTTACTCAGTACAATGGATCTCTTCTATGTCTCCACTGAGTCCTCCAACTTGTGTAGATGTCTTGATGCATTTCCAGCTTCCCTCTAGGGAAGGAGATCTGCCCTTGGGTCTCTGCCAAGCCTGTCTCAGCCAGCCTGTGCCTCAGGTTTCCTTCCCTCCCAGGAGCATGGCAACAAGGACTACAGAATGGAACAGAGTCCCTAATACCCACAAGTCTCCTCCAGCACATACATCTTGTGGGGCAGCTCTCTGTTCAACTCAGTCTATGGATGTAAGAGAATTTATGTGTACGTTTTGCCCCAGAAAGCCCAACTTCCCTAATAGAAGGTCAGTCCTATCTGATGGCTGCTATCTGGATGGGAAGTAAATAAAAGCCTAATTGCAGATTATCTGTAGACTATCACTAGCCCAAACAAGTCAGTAGATTGTGTTCTGTATGTATAAGATATGAAGGTCACATAGACACTGGTTATTGACAAATGCCAGATAACCACAAAAATAATTGCAGCAAACAGATCTAATGTTTGTACCATGGCACATGCTGTCAATTGGCTGGTGTTGTTTATTCCTTCTGGATACACTGGGGACATCCTGAGGGGATGAGGATTTTGTGCTGAGCTGAGCTCGTCTTGAAGAGTTCACCTACATTCTCCAGGGAAACAGCTGGGACCTGAGGTAACTTGTCATGAGCTTTAGATGTTAAAGCTTGTCCTACTATTTGCTCTGAAATATTGCTGGCTTTATTTAATCATTCACATTGGGGAAACAATCACAAAATTAATAAGTAGGAAAAGCACTCTGTGCAAACATTTTTAACTTGCAGTGCTCTGATATTCTGTAGTGTAAGATGTATCCATGCTTTTGAAGACACAAGATCCAACATTTCTAAAAATAAACCTGATGCCTGCATGGAAGGCCACCAGAATTTTTCCTTTATGAAAGACACTGATATGGTTAATGAGGCAAAGTATTCTATCCATGAAATATCCAGAATGAAATTCCTACATTTTTTTACCTCCTGTAAAAGACAGTGGATTTCTGGTAATCCTTCACACAGAGTTGCTATGGATACTTTGAAATGAACTGGATAAGGGGCAACCCAAACAGTCAGGATTTTTCAGAAAGTCTGATGTTTCAGGAGTAGTGAGACATGTCAAGGTGAGAGAGGACATAAGATTTAAGAGATTTCCAGTCTATCTTTGATTTTCAGATATGGCCTTCTGAATGGCAAATCCTTTGGCTTTAGCTCATGTTTCTCAAGCTGTGCAGAGGAGTAATGAATTTAATCAGAGCTTGCAGTGAAGGTCTGCTGTGGCTTCATTCCCCTGTGGAAACACCTAAAACTCGAACTTGATCTTTAAATAAGGTAAGAGTGGGTTTCAGTTTTGCTTTTACAGAAAAGTTTCCTATTTTTCAGCCTCTCTCTACAACAAGATCAAAATGACCAAGACTGCACTCCCATACGGAGAGCTCACAAAAGCTTGGATGAGGTCAGACAGCCCAGAAGGTCCATTGCCAGGGTAGACACAGCATTCTGAGTATCTCACTGCTGCAGCTTTGTTGTCCAATACTGCCAGAATGACTGGTCTTCCCAAGCAGCTGTGACTGTCAGGTCAACAGAATTGTAGGCAATTTATATAGCTGGCCTGGGCTTTGCCTTTCTCAGTGTCTCCTTGACAGTGTCAGCTGTAGGATGTATCTCTGCAGCACCTTCTTCTACTGGCTACTGCAAACAGTGCCATGGTGTTTATGGATGAGAAGCATGGATGAAGTCCTTATTCTAACCTTCTCATGGGATGCCTGCTAAATAGTCTCACTGCTTCTAGAGACTGCACTGGTTTTTAGTCCACTTTCACTACAGTAGATGGTTGCTGTACGGTAGGGATGGTTCCACTACAGTACTGTGGTTGCAAAAAGATGCCTTCAAACATCATAAGTAACTCAGAAACTACTGGTGTGTCCATGATACATGAAGTCTGTGGCATGACAGCCAGTACACTGGCACATAGGTAATAATCAAAGTGCAAAATGTTCCAACTATATCACTTCTGTTAAGTAATTTAAGCCCCAGTATTACCAACTTTAGATACTACAAACTAAACAGTATCAGGGACCTCGCAAAAAGACAGGCCCTTTTTTCTAAGAGGTATATCTGGACCTATCAAATGGAAAATTATTAGTCCCTCTTAGAGTGGAGCCTTCGCTAAATGCAAAGACACAGCTAAGATAAGTGTTTCAGGCTTTTTATCCATGTATTAGCCCTTGATTGGTCTCACAGTAGACTTTTTCAAGCAGAGCCTTAAGGAGGAGTTCAAGACATTTCCCATGGTTTCTAAATGCCTTCATAATGAATCTGAAATTCGGGCAGCTGGAGGTCAGCTTCAAGGCAGACAAAGCTGTCTTCTATCAAGGGACATGGTTTGAAAGTGATAGATCTTTCTGTTTTATTAGGGACTAGAAATAACAACAATCTGGAATGAACAGCGAGTTAAAAGCTGACCCTGGGACATGGGCACATACACGGAAGCACCAAAGTCAGGTGCAGGCGCCAAGTGCCAGGTCTCAAACAGGACTCCTGGAAAGAGGCACTAAAGCACTCAAAGCATCAAGGGCAAGTGAAGCAGCATGGAGGGGAAAGGCTTCACAATACAGTGGATTTAACAGCAGCTTGGGCATTACTGGAAGGTCACAGTAGGAGATACATAATGTTGCTTCAATGCATGCAGGCAAAGCCACCGGTTAGCTAGGGGAGATAAGCAGCCTCTGTGGGACACTGCTCTCTGGTCCTGATCACAAGGGCTCGATGTGCAGGCTTCAGGAGACAGCAGTTAGGTGGAGAGGGTCCTGCTTGATCCTTCTGACAGGAGGTGGGCAGAGATGGTTGTACCTCACATCACTGTTTCCATGAGGATTAAAATAAGGAGCTGAGTTAACTTCTGCCTTTGCTGAGGGCAAAACATGCCTAGTAGACAAATGTTGGTGGTAATGCTTACAGGAAAAAAAAAATGAAAACAAGATATTTCATCACATTAACCTTGGCCAGAGCACAATGTTTACTGCATAGCTTGACCTTCACACACACTTCTAACACAATTACTTTCTCCTAAGTGTTGCAGAAACAGGGCGCGATCACCTTCACCTCCTAGCTTTAATGCCATCTCAAATATTATTAGGATATTTCTCGTTTATTTCATTCTCGTGTGCTGCTGAACATTATAAAAAGCTAATGTAAGAAAAATCCAATTCTCAATGAACCATAAATGTTCTATGCAAATTTTGTGAGGCTGGCACTTGTGGGAGGTTCTTCTTCCGGCTGAGATTTTATACAGTGAAATAAAATAATAATAATAATCAAAAGAGTCACCCAGACGGGAAGCATCTACCTTGTACGGTTCACTGAAGAGGGAGTAACTCGTGTTAAACGTGCCATCCTCCTGCTGGGCCTCCTGATTTCTCCTTTCCCATTCTTTCCTGCGCAGAACGTTTCTATCTGGCTCGTAGACACTGCAGTAAAAAGAGGAATAGCTTTTTCAGAGTTAAAAATTAGCAGGCATCGTGTAAACCAGTGTGAATTTAAACGTGAAGAACTCTGGTTTGCAGACAGATGGCAAAAATAAGCAAGAACATGAATCAGATGAATGCCAGTCCAAGCAGGCTGGGGAGGCTCAGGTCTCTGGGAATGCTGATGCTTTCTTCACACAGAGAATAGATAATTAAATTCTTACAGAAGAATAAAAAAGAAATCACAGGGCAGGATCTAGTCTGTGCAGAACTTCTCTGCTTGAAATGTGACAAAGGAAATATCCAAGCAACTTTGACAAAGACTGAAAGTACTCTTAAGGCAGATGGTAATTACAACTATGAGTAAATAGAAATTATGAACATATTTCCACTTATGACATATCCTCTGAGTGTTGTGTGAGAATGCTCCTTTTTTTACATGGACGTGTTTCTGTAGTGATTCTTTCATTAACTAGCTCCCTAAAGAGCTGTTAAAACTACATGCTATAGTGGTTTCCACAGTTAGACTGCTTCTTCTGATCTCTGTTAATCAGCCAAGTCATGAAACTACTGCCGAAACAATTCCTCTTTCTGATGGATTTGACACAATCACAACTTCAGAGCATGAATAAATGAATACTAGCATGATAGTGTACGTATGGCTGGTAGAGTGTAGCTGGAGAGGGAAGAAAATCACTGAGCTACACAACAGTATTAATTTCTAGAAATGAATTAGCCCAGCTCCAAAACAGATGCACAAAATAAAAATTAACTTTTTTTTCAGAATTCGACTGTAAGGTATGACATCATAAAACAGAGAATCTTTTCCGCAAATTTCCTCAGAATAACACAAGTTTAGACATTTCGTCCTGTTATGTTTTACTCTCATCACAAAGGAAACCAATGCATCCAGTCAGGTTTATGTGTTGTTTCAGTACAATGTGATGAGTGTCCCGATTGTCTATTTTGCCTAGCTCAGCTAATGCCTTTCTTCTGGCACTGTAAATCTGTAAAGTAGAAATATATATTAATGTCATGCAAGTGCACCATGTGTTAATGAAAAAAAAAAGTCTCGCTAACCACTTCCCAGTTAGCAAAACATATGTTGCATTGGCTACCCACGTGATATTACCTAGTGTGCCTCAGGCAAGCCTGCAAAAAGGCCAACAGCTATCTGATTCTAATTCAAGACTTGAGAGAGCTGAAAATAAGCAGGATATGTTGGATGCTGGCAGATTTAAAAACAATGCCTTAGCGGTCACCAAATGAACACAAAGCCTTGTGTTTACTTGTCAATGCTGCTAACTCCTCCCGGACAGGTCTGCCCTAACAACAAGGTTTCACATGAGCACTTAGGAGGCAGGATCAGACTAGATCCAGGTGGGCTCTCAGCGACCCTTCTGATGGCTATCTAAGACAGATGCCAAACACTGAGCAGGAGCTTACTATGAACATAGGATTTTCCTACAGCAAGCTGGAGACAACTTCCAACCACCATTTTTTTCCCTCTGCTTACAGGTGGTTTCTTGTTTTTGTTTTCATCCTGTATTTTTCACAAGCAATGCATGCTATTCACATCAATACTCTCCCTTTAAAAAGCAGTGTAATGAGGAGACATTCTTAGGGGTGGAGTTTGGAGCCAGAAAATGCCATCCTCCAGGAAGAAGGGTGTAGCAAAGGCATGCCCAAAGGGTCCAGAGAAGAGTTCACATCCTGTGCACACTGCCAAGGCCAGGAGGCTGGGTAGTTGCCATTGAACACGACCAACAGTCCCCAGTCAGTACTGCATACCATCTCTCTGCATCCCCATCATTTAAATCAGGGTAAGAGACTTTCTAACAATCACCTCTGTGTCTATAACAGGGTTTCTGCCACCAGGAATAACCGCTGTGGGGTGGGTTTTTCTGAACTTGTGGGGATCCAGTTATAACTTCATCCTCAGCTGCCTTTCTCCACCCCCTGTTGACTCTTTCAGATGTTTTGCATTTGGACTGTAGCCTGCAGTCAAATGGAGACGGGCAGCTCCTCTGAGATTAATTATAATACTGATCTCTACCCAGTTTCTAGGAAGTAAACAAGTGTAACATTCTTCACTATGCCTCACACAAATTTGAAAATGCTGCGGTGTGATACTCCTGAAGCGGAGAGACCTTTTATCCCTTCATTTGATGGAGATGTACAAGTCTCCAATGTCCCTTTATTTGGTGAAGACACATTCGATGACGACAGATAAGCCCTCAGAACTCTGAACCCCTTTCCCAAATGAGATGCTCACTGTTAGCCACACAATTCACAACTCACAATAATTCAGAACGATTATGCAAATGGTGAAACAGTGTGACAATGCCTAATATGCCATCTATAAGCAGTAAGTTAGGAAGAGCTACAAGTCGAGAGCTGAATTCCTTTGGTAATACCAGATGGCAAAATCTCCAGCATTTGTGAGGCTGCTCCTTATTTGCATGAATGCTGCAAGATTCACATTTCCTTGAACGTATGTCACCAAATGTATTTATTTATTTCGGTTCAAGGAGAATACTGCCAACTGCTACAATTATCTTTATTGCAAACACTTCAGTTAATGGAAAATGATTCCTTTTAATAGTTTTCTTTCTTCTTTCTCTTTTTTTAATTTGTAATTTAAAACAATCCCAAATGCCCATGTACCTTTTTAATCAGTTACACTGTGTTCATCTTCTCTATAGCTAAGCCATGTAGTTCACAAAGTATCTCAAGATTTTTTTCCACTGGAACATTAATTTGTATGTGTGTGGCATATGTGTATGTGTATATATATCTATAAGTACACTCGCACATCAGTTTATAGATTAAGAGTTTTGCTACTGTGGGCCAAAATGTCAAGGCAGTTTTGCGAGACTAGGTAACCAAAGAACATACAAGCAGTCATCTCTTAAAAGCCAGTGTCGTTTATATTTGTTTTATAGAGGTCAAATTCCAAAACGATGAATTTAAATAGATTTTAAATGGTATATTGTTATTTTTAAAACGTTGTGCATCTTGCAAATTCATGCTTAAAGGACATGAACTGAAGCATGAGTGACGGTTCAAACACCTACTAAAGTTATATACGAATAAATGTTGTATTATAAAAATTGTACTACCCTGAATTTGGCACACTGCTTTAAAAACACACTTTGATTTATCCCAGCCCTAAGATCTGCCAAGAGACACGCCGAGAAGGAAACATCTACCCGTTAATTGCATCCAAACACCAGAGTGAGGCTTGAAGCGCTTTCAGTGCACCTTTCTCCCATTTGCAGCAGCTCTACCTCCTCTGCTTCTCCTAGGATACCCTGAATAATGTCAGTCTCAGGTAGTTTACAGATCAGAATGTCACTGGGTTGCCAAACTCCCCAGAGGAGGCACGTATAACAAATGCTGAGCTGCTGTGGTGACGCTGGGAAGGCCACATTTATGGTCATCCCATCTGTGGCCATGGCTCCCACCTGATGGGTTGGGGAGTGCCAGGAGGGCGGCTGCAGCACTGGCCTCCCCCCTGCACTGCCAGCAGTGCTCGCGGCCTCATCATGCTGCTCCTGACATCAGAAGGAACCGCTTCCTTCAGTCCTTAATTAGAAATAGACACAGCTGGCTCAGCGGACAGCCTGGGAGCAGAGCAATAACCTTACCTGAAATACCTGGGACTGGATTTAATCTTTTACAAAGTCCAAGGAGTTATATAGTCTCAGATTAGGCTGAAAGCAGTCATATAAAAATCCTAAAGTTTTAGGCTTTTTCTTTTCTTTTCTTTTCTTTTCTTTTCTTTTCTTTTCTTTTCTTTTCTTTTCTTTTCTTTTCTTTTCTTTTCTTTTCTTTTCTTTTCTTTTCTTTTCTTTTCTCTTCTCTTCTCTTCTCTTCTCTTCTCTTCTCTTCTCTTCTCTTCTCTTCTCTTCTCTTCTCTTCTCTTCTCTTCTCTTCTCTTCTCTTCTCTTCTCTTCTCTTCTCTTCTCTTCTCTTCTTTAAAGCATGGTATTTCTGACTCAATTTTTATCCCTCAGACATCACTACTTGGAACAAGCAGATTAAAAAGGTCCAATCTCCATGATTAACTGGATGGAGACAGCTCACCAGCTTTAGGGAATGCCCCCAACCTCAGAACTCCAAGGAAGATGCCGTTTTCCACCAGCTGAAGCACTGCATCTTGCTGAGGTGCCACACCCTTCCACAGCCATTCCATGGCATTAACAATGCTACTCGACCTCTTTCAGAAACCAAAAAATTGCCACATCACCATGCTGAGATTCAAGGAATATGCAGTTATCTGGCTACCAGATCACCATCCTCTGACAGCCATCAGCTTTGAGGCTGTAAAGGACATGGGTAGCTAAAGTGAGGTTGAGATCACAGGTGCTCCCCTTGCCTCCTATCAGGTTATTTTCTATATGAGGACTTTGTAACACTCCACACACCTTCCTCCTGCCTCCCTCTGCACATAAATATTGTAAGATACAGATTTAGCAGAAGTAGCTTGTTTATTTGCAGTTGATGTTTGTGACCCACGAGGCTGATCTCCTTCACCCCAGCAGCTACGTGTAGCACTTCCTATGAAACTTTCCAAAGTTTAGTTATATTAATAACAAAAGCAGAACTGACATCTCACAGTAGCATGGAAAGATCTCTTATAAAGGCAAAAAAAACAATTCTTGTGGGCTTCCCTTGACAAGACCTAGATGCCACTTGCAAGGGCTGAGTGGCTTTCCCAGATGTTGTCAAACTTACACTCCCACATCCTCATGTGTGCCTGAACTGACCCCTCTTCTCTCACACCAGATGAAGAGGCTCCATATGAAACACCTTCAGACCACAACAGCCACTCCTAGCACCATGGAAATGAAACCACTTCCAGGCTCCCAGGTGCAGGGCCTCATTGTCCCCAGGGAGTGTGCAGAGCTGATCGTCTTCCAAATGAGAAAGAAAAAAACAGCAACAACAAAAGAAATCAAAACCCCAAACCCATACTGCAAATGACTGAAATACGGGAGATTCAAGGATAAACCTAGACTTGTGAATAAGTTTTCCATGAGGACACATATATCTTTAGAATGAAATATTAGCACTCAGTCATATCCAAATTATGAGCAAAGTTATACCTGCTTCAAAGCCATGGGAAAAAAAAATAGGCAATATTTTTTAAAAATAAATTTTTAAATAGTTTTCTGATTATTTTCAACATTTCCCTGCAAATTGTAATCTGGCATGTGATTCAACATGCTAAATTTCAGGCTGAAGTGAGGACATTTTCTGAAATATTTTATAGTCTATTTCTCCCCTGAATTACTACATTTATGCCAAAGTAACTAAAAAGAGTAACTCCAGGGAAAAACTTATACCACACAATAAAAAAAAAAAAAAAGCCTAATCCTGATGCAGGATGGTGATTACAAAACTGAATATAGAATAAGAACTGGATTCTGAATTTAAGAAAGCCGTCATTCTCACATATCTGCAATATTTTACAACACAAAAGGACTGGCCAACCTGAGACCTTCTAAGGGCAATAGCATCAAACACTTTTAGAAAACAGTTGATTTTTGACAATTTAATTACATCAATTCAGGTTATTTTTCTTGCTGAATTGCCTGGCAACATTGGAGTGCCATCATTTAATGTCTGTTTTCTGCTTCACTGTTCATGCCTATGTTTTTTGCTGGCCAGTTTCTCGGTGCCAGTTCCTTTTTCAGCTAAGTATAAACAACGTCTATTTGGGAACTAATTGCTAATGGTTATGGTGAGCTCTTAGAGATGGCAGCCTTACATTTTTAAGCCTTAAATGTTTTCCCTAACGACATCTGAAGTACTGGTTCAATTATAACAAAGGGGCTGACTTTGATGACCGAGTGACATAATCAATAAAATACCTTCCTTGGTTGCAACTGACATTTTTTCAGACTTTTTATCTCACTTAAACAGCAGAACTTAATTTGAGGATTTTTACAGTATTTTTTCCATTTACAAACAGAAATGCCGTGGGGTAAAGCAATTACTCTGATTTACTGTTTCCTCTTTGATTGAACATAAAGATGTAGCAGGGTCTCAAAAAAGCAGTAACTTAACAAACTGTGCTCCTACCCACAGACAGATAAAGTACCTACTTTGCTATTTCAAAGAGTTTACCTCCAGGCAGCAGCACAGAGCAAACATCAATCAATGACATGTGTCTAAGATGAGATTGATGTTTACTCTCACAGCTTTTCATCTTACATCCAATAAATTATTTTTCCTTCACCAAAATGCCTGGTTAAATTTCATTTTTCACTTTGCAGTATCAGTTTTAAAACTTCTAGCTTCCAGCAATTTTAAAGCTAGGATTCATTGATGCTTCATCTTTTACAGCCTGTTTATGATTTATATTAACCATGAAACGGTGCCGCGCAAACATGAATACGTTCGTGCAGAGCTGAGCAGGGACAGCCATGCGCTCGGTGGCAGGTGCAGGCTGAAAGGTGCAAGATTGCTTTAATTATGTGCCTTGAAACACTGAGATGGAAACCAGGGGCTGCATTTGCAGGGGTAGGTGTATAACATCCACCAAACAAATGCATATACAAATAAATATATATAGCCCACGTCTGTGAAATCAACATCCGAGCGTTCCAAGTAGGTCTTTGAGGAGCCATGCTGGGCAATTGGAAAGAGCCAAGAAAAAGCTAATTGTGGGTGCCGTTGTTATCTTGGAGGCTCTCACACCTGGCATTCACAAAATGTGAGGTCTTTTCACGCAACCTGACTGAATTTTAAATATGTATTGAAATATTGAGAAAATCTACGACTGCAATCAAGACTGGAATCTAGGTTGTTGAATTGCAGCAGTAAACATCACAACAGAGGAACATTAAAGAAGAATCCAATTTAGTTCAACATCTGCTGGTGCAAGAGCACCTCTTCCAGCTCTGCTACAGATAAAACATGCACATTTTCCTCCCTTAGCACAGTTTTGCCCAATGAGTGAAATTGAGACATAATTCTGATTTTATGGTTTTTATGTAGTTTCAGGAAAAATAACTTCATTCCTTTATAAAAATCTACCAATCTGTACTGTAGTATACATAGATATCAAAAAACTCACCATTCACAAGTAATAGTTAATCCTTTACTCAATGCCTTACTATTTTCTTCCTTTTTTCTATTAAGCGCTGGTGTTCTTTATAACCTGAAAACTGCTAGCAAAGATACCTAAAATGGATGGAGATCTAATAACAACATGGAACCAAGTGAGAAGCAGAACATTACTATTACATTTAATTTTACATATTAAGACCTAAGCTTCATGGGAAAATTTGGTGCACTGCTCTAACAACGTGCTGTTTGAAAGAGTATTCATATTCACCACTGTTAATAAGCTTACATCTTGAATATTTTTTTTCCATAATCCAAACTTATACTTAAAAACTCCTAAAGTAAATGGAGAGCTTAGTTGTCAAGAAACAGACACTGTAGTTGAGACAGAGGAACCTATTCCTCTTGTTCCTTTATTCATATGTTCCAGGAGGAGAAAGGAAAGACTCAAGACTGAATAGCACAAAACAGACAGCACACGGTAAAGCCCTTTCATTTGATTTTGTTAATGTTGCTTTCACGTTGTAATTCAAAAATACAACAGCTGAGGACATCAATAAGGAATTATTTTTCCTCTGCCTAACCTAACACAGCTAAACTACCTGGGCTGTTACACAAGGCTATACCTAACTTTGTCTTGCCTACATCTGATGCAGCCTCATATTACATCTCAATGCCAGGGATGTCAGACACAACAACCTGCTTGCCTATTTTTGTCTATTTTTTTCCACAATGATTTCTCTTTTCTATGGCATCCTTATGCATGGGAAAGTGCTCCAGTTATTTTCTGCCAAGTCTGTGTGTTGGTTTTTGCTTTTTTTTTCATTGAACGTTCTAGGGTCCTTACAGGGTCCTTAAATACATATATTTTAATCAGCCACCCTGCTCATCTCTGTAGAGGATGTGCACACTTAGACAAATTATTCTTATAGTGTTGGTGTCTTTATGGATTGAATCTTGCCATAAGTAGAATTTACTCCTGTTGTTGCCTGACTTCTAGGGACGTCAGAACATTTTACATGTAATAAAAAAATCTGGTCTTTTAGAATCTATTTGATATTTTGCAGCAAGTGTTTAATACTTTATTCAAAATGTTTGTTATTGATGTATTTGCTGAAAACTGTACTTCAGTCAACGAAAATCTTCTGTAGTAGTTTCAGTAATCAAATAAACAAAGTTTTCTGGAAAATTGTCAAAATGACTTGTTCCCTCTATTTTTTTTTTAAAGATCTTTTTTAACAAAAATAAACCTCCTTGCTCTTGTTTATCTCTAGAAACTCAAAGAGAATATTCTTTCAGTGGGGCTCTGAACAGTGATGCAGGACTGAGAACTACACTGAGGTGTACTTCCCATAGCTCAAAAAATGTCCGAGCTCTGTAACCACCAGAAAACTGTTAATACACAATTTACCCTGGCGTAGCCTGACTTCAAGTAGCAAAAACAAAGACTGTGTCGAAACATTAAGGCTGGATCTAAGAGTACTTCGCCACTGTACAGACAGCAGGATTGTTTACTAGAAAACATTCCCGGCACAGTAGCAAAAGAAGCAAAACTTTGCAGGTTTCCACATGAGGCAAAGACTCCTTTCGTAGTTTTACCTTGTTTAGTTCCAGTCCTTCTAGCACCGTTAAGAACTGCAAGAAAACATCAGCAAAGGTTACTCAGAGACCCAGTACCTGATTGTAAAGGTTGCAGGACCCCATCTGCGTTTATTTCCTGCACCCTTTAGTTTAGATCAGCATTCAGAATTATCTGACGTAAAGAAGGCACCAACATACAGCACTGGCTGCCTCCTGTGTGCAGTACAGGACTTACAACTGCAGATCTATATAGTATTGTAATTTCATGGAAAGACAAAGCACAGTATTTCATTACAAACGTGTCAGCTGTTAGTAGCCATCAAATCTATGACTCATGAAAATGTCTATACATGTTTTATTAACAAAGCAACATTTCCAATTTACTCTTACTGTAATGTATAATGACTGAAGGTTCATCAGGGTTAATCAAGCAAATGATGTAAATTTTATATTGTATTATGTTTCATTTGGCCTAAAATGGATCTTGGGTGACAATCTTTTTTATGTGTTAAATCATGATTTACAGCATTATGGAAACCACACAACAGCCTCAGTGTGAAACAAATAATGAACGAGTCAGTGTGTAAGTCATCAGATTTTATGTATTCCCAGAAAATCACTTCTTGGGTACTTCAGTGGACAGTCACTGTGTTTGGTTTCTGTAGAAGCAAAATCAATGTTTTGAGATGCTTTGCTCTAATTTATTTTTCTTTCATGTTTTATAGACAGATGGAGACATTACTATAGCATTTTATATACTAGATAATACTACAGAGGAGGCACCACGATATACAGGTAAGGCTGAGCTGAGTTTTAGACAGATGTGTGTGAACTTGTCTACATGTTAAAAATAAGTTCAGATGATGTTAAAAACTTCACATGCAGGTAAAGCAACAACCAAAATAGTTAAATCCTATGCCACCTGTATAGATTAAAAAAAAAAAAAATCAGTCACAGCAAATGTCAAAGTAATAAATCCACTAAAACCTGGCTTTTGCTTATATGAGCACTTAAAATGTAGCTCACTTTACAAAGAAATTGTGAATTTTTTTTAGTAATTTTTTTTTGTTTGTATCAGTCTGTAAGCATAAACTTACTAGGTGAAATTACAAGGTTCTGTTTTCATTCTGCTCACTTGAGATACAATAATAGAAAATGGAATTATATATATACCTAAACCTAAATCTCAATCTAAACCTAAACCTAAGCTCAAATCCAAATCAGTATCTTAATCTAAATCTGGTTCTCATTCTTGTTGCGAGACCATACCCAGAGTGGTGGTCAATGGCTCAGCGTCCCTCAGGGGTCCGTGCTGGGACCGATGCTCTCCAATATCTTCATTAATGACACTGACAGTTGGATTGAGTGCACCCTCAGCAAGACTGCAGGTGACACCAAGCTGTGTGGTGTAGTTGACACGCCTATGGGGTGGGATGCCATCCAGAGAGACCTAGACGGGCTTGAGCAGTGGGCCCAGGAGAACCTCATGAGGTTCAACAAAGCCAAGTGCAAGGTCTTGTACCTGGGTCACGGCAACCCCCATTATCAACACAAGCTGGGGGATGAAAGGATAGAGCACAGCCCTGCCAAAAAGGACTTGGGGGTACTGGTGGATGGCAAGCTGGACATGAGCCAGCAATGTGCCCTCGCAGCCCAGAAAGCCAACAGAATCCTGGGCTGCACCAAAAGCAGCGTGGCCAGCAGGGCGAGGGAGGTGATCCTGCCCCTCTGCTCTGTGCTGGTGAGACCTCACCTGGAGTACTGCATACATGTTAAGATGAATAAGTTAAAATTTTCATATCATGTGACCAGTGTAATTCACGTTTGCTCCTTACACACGCTAGCCTCAATTAGTTCTGCCTGTGAAGACGACTATATCATAACTTGTGCTGCCCACTTCAAGGCCCCACAGAGAAGCACCCAAGCACTTGTATGTGAGATACAATGGAACGCAGGCATTTTCTCTCTCATTGTATCCTAAAAAACATTTGAAACAAATTTAATGTTTTCCTGTCTTGACACTCTTTTTCCATTTAAGAAGAGTGGTGGTGACATGGCCATGTCACAAATCCAGACCAAAACGTAACATGTCAGGAAAACACAACCCTAAACATAATAAAGTACAACTGTGTATTTTAACTCACAGAAACAGCGTGACTGTTCTAGTGCCTCAGTTTCAAGCAGGTTAAAATGTCTTTATATATTTCTGAATTGGAAGGTGATGACACAGAAATGACAAAAGATTACCCAGACGCTTTAATGGCGGGGATAGATGCAGAAGGCATTCCAGAGACACTTGTGCAGTGATCGTGCCAAAGAGGCAGATGCTGTGTGTGGAAGGGCATCAGCCTGGTTCCAGTCCAAGGTGGGGAAGCCAACGATCCAATGAAGCAAGATAAAGCATCGTGCCCTCACTCTCCAGCAGCTGCCTTGCCCTGACTGTTTTTTTCTCCCAAATTTTAGTTTTAGCAACCACAAGAAAAATTTATGAGAGGTGCTTTATTTTTACTCTATACTTTATTTGAAGTCTGAGTTCATAATTTGCATCACAGTGAATTGTAAGGATATAATTTACCTGTACAGTATAAGGTGTAAAATTAGTCAATGTTTCACTTTAAAAGAGGTAAGAAGTGTCTAATTTCTATATATCATTATAAAAGCATCAGGAGGAATCTAAATTGCATATATTAGTCTAAAAAACACGGGTTTGGGAAACATCTACAACATTTTTGTTTGAATCTTTTGTGTCAAAGATCTCCTTTTATTACGCTAGGAAGCTTAGAAATCTGTGGATTGTTTTTCCTGGAAATTTTTGAAATGTTTTAAAACATTGGGCTTCAATCTGACTTTTTCTCACTCTGGCAGTCAAGAACATAGAATTTGTATGTCGTCCCAGAAAGCTCAGTGAAACTGGTTTCATGGGAACAACTTAGGAGGACAAAAATCCTCCTCTGACAGGTTGTGCATAAAAACCACCAGAATTTAATTTTCTTCTGTTTCACTAGGGTAATGCAACGTAGCCAAAAGGAGTCAAAACACAGTTTCTCACTGGTAAACAAAAGAAAAAAGGGAAAACAAGATTGAAGGAAATTCCCCTGATTTTCCAGTTTAGAAAAGCCATGCTTAAGATGCTTAAGATAGGAAATCTTCTGCAATAGAAAAAAGTGGCAGATGAGAAACTCATCCGGCGTTGTTTTATTGTCAGATTACCACCTATGGTCCCACAGCCCTCTGATCTTCATTTCGTGAAGAGTAAATAGGATTTTGATGACAAGGCAAGCTCTATCCTGACCACTATCCAGGCACTTCACTGAAACTCAAGTTCACAGTGCTAAAAATCAAACAGCTTTAAGATGCTAATCACATAGTTTGGATTTAGCTGCTCCCAGGCTCTCAGGCTCTGTAGTCTTAGAAGGGATGACAATCAAAATCCCCACAGTAGATACCCAAATTCTTGTTAAGAAGTTACATCTGAACCTCCTGGAAGGCACTTAACATTTTAAAGACATGGGATGACTCCGGTAGCTCTAATACAACATTTTTTCCACCAAAAGCCAGCACATCTATGCAAGTCAGAGAGGAGGTGTTCCTATAGCGGCTGCAATGCAAGTGAAGATCAATGTCGCTCTATGAGCATTGCTTGCTGGCAGGAACCTGAAATAGCACTGAACAGAAACCTGACAGAGCTGCTTGCTGTCCCCTGCCATCCTCTGGATGGGCCCCAATGAATTGGGTGAGGGTGGGAGAGAGAGCAAGACTGGATCGCTGTGGGTGAACACAATTTTTATTTGATTTCAAACAAAGCACAGTATAACTCACACTTAGTCACTGGAATATCCCAGTGCAAAAAAAATAAACAGAAGCTGTTATTAGCAAGAGAAAATCTTGCTGCTAGCATGCAGCACGGAACAGAAAACTGCTACTACATTTAGCCCTCTTTAAAACTTTCTGAAGTGGCAACATTGACATAACAAAGGAAATGGCAGGGAATTATTTCCTTCTAGATAATGGAAAGCAAAAGTCTTACATAAAGATATTTTTATTATTATTATTTTTAAATACAATTACAAGAAAAGCTCAGAATTTTTCAAGCTTTGAATTTGGGACTGTCTCTTGGAAAACTGTGAAAAAATCATAATAATACGCATGTTCTATCTTGCTGTGAACAAAAATATATCTCAGCAAATTAGTGACAAAGGTTTGTTAAAGATTTCTGAGCTTTTAAATAATCCTAAAGAACATTTTGCTGCTCCTGATGTGTGAGTATTGAGCCTACTTAATTTGATAATAAGGACATACCGTGAGAAAGAAAAAGCATATTAGAGCCTCAGAAAACAAATTATGAAAGGGACAATGCACTAAATTAAAAGGACTAGACTAGCTGGGTAGACATGAATATCAAGCTGAAGATAATATTATTTAAACTTATTCATTTCAAATTAATCTGCTCTCTAACAATTTAAAAGCCTAGGTTTAACATATTATGACATCTCGTTTTATATACACAAAACAGAAAAAATATACTGCACTGTGTATCTCCCCAGGGCCAAATTAAACAAAACAGAAATTCCAGAACTTCATCTCCCTTAATGAATCTATCTGCTCAAATGCTGGAAAAAAAATGTATAACCCTAAAATATTAGCTGATTCCCTGAAAACAATGAGAAAAGCACTTCATAGAGTTAACAGCCTCCCACTTCCAGTGTGGGAACCATCATACTGTGTAGCCTACTTAATGCCCCTTATCATGAAAGCTTGCAAGGAGGAGCAATCTCTCTGGTACACAGCTTCAACATCTCGCAGAGTTTACATGTAAAACACAATAGGCATGAGAAACGAACATCAGTCTTAGGGAACAGGTATAAAGCCATAGGTTCCCTGAACCTGATACGACCCAGAAAGTATCCTGCAGCAGAAGAATCAGCTGAATGATTCATGGTCCCATTTGGGTCCCATTTTAGCAACCCAAGCACACAAAACATGTCATATCCTTTCACTGTCTTCCTATTGCCCACGTCTTTTTGATAACAACCTTCACCCCAAGCTGACCTGCAGCTGGGCTCTGACAAAACACACACTCTGCAGTGTTCAGCCTCAGCTGACAGGCACACTGGAACTCAGCAAACAAAACACCTCTCCTGTTTTACCTACATCTCACTTTGCAGGGCTGACAAAGCAGAGTCTTAGCTGCGCTGCATCCAAAAGGTTGGTCAGGGTAGGAGAGCAACCCCGAGCTCCTCACGATATGGGAGCTGCTGTCAGCAGGAGGGGGTTTATCTAGAACAGGGTGTCTGGCCTAGGGACCTCTGCTGTAGGAGAGAACTGGTGTAGCCCAGAAGGGAACAAACGTGTTCATAAAGGAGTGAGGTATGAAAAAGGACAAACTGGGCTTGTCTAGCTCAGGAAAGAGAAGGCTGGGAGACACATGATAATGATCTTCTCACCTACAAAAACCTGTTGCAGAGCAGACAATGATGAACGGTGTTCTCTGCTAGGTCACTCAACTTAATTTGCAGCAGAAGAGATTTAGGTATATTTTTAGAAATGCAACCTAACCAAAAAAGGAAGTGCTACAAGAGACGGGCTATGTACCCCACAGCTTCCCTCCCAGCTTCTCTGTTTCAGAACAGATTTCTTGGTTTTCCTCCCACCCTGATCCCCACCAGCCAGGTTGTTACTGTTAAGGTTGCTCCTTCTAGGCCAGGTATAATCCACAAAATAAACAAGGTGAAAGGAAAGGAAAATCCCACCCAGTGGACAACACAGCCCCCTGCCCTCTGTCCAGATGAGCAACAGTGCCTTTCATTGTCACATGGGAAATCTCTCTTTCTCTCTCTCTTTCATGAGTATCTTCCTGTTAGCACTTACTGAAAAAGACTAGTTGTCCCCAACAACGGAGACGCGTTTCCATGATGAACACACATCAAACAGGTTACTTCTGGCCTGGGGACATATGGAACTCCCTAGCACCTATGCAGCTGCTCTTCAATCTACTCGAGGGAGTCATGTGCTAAAAAAGTTATGCCGTTTTCCCTCAGGATGGCCTGGGTATGC
This sequence comes from Penelope pileata, assembly GCA_013396635.1. NCBI lineage: Eukaryota > Metazoa > Chordata > Aves > Galliformes > Cracidae > Penelope > Penelope pileata. The sequence continues at coordinate 393,013 of WBMW01002667.1, forward strand.
CTTAGAGCTGAGAGATGGAGTAAGGGCTACACTCAGCTCAGCATCTGGAATAATATTTGGTCATGATTTTGTTAATATAATATGGGTTAAAGGACAGAGAAATTTTCTGTACTTCAGCCACAGAATTCAGAAATCTTCTGTAACCATGTGAAAGCAGGAATATCTTCTCCATCATCTACAAATGAACCAAGCTTAGCTTCTACAGGGACATGCAGGGCATGCAAAAGTAGATGTGAGAAAAAAAAATAGAGCTTTTCTAAAATATCTTGTGTTCGTGATCAGGAACTTGATCTCTGATGCTAAAAACTGCAGAAAGTTGCTACCCAGATCAGCTTCTATTTTCTGTTAGAAATTTACTTTTGATCCCTCTAAAACTCTGTTGCCCAAAAGATCTGAATTATCTTTTACAACAACAGGAAAGGCAAGTAACAAGCAAGGAAAAGAGAACTTTGTGACCAAATGTCACAACTGGTCCATCAGTCCCCAAACTCATAACATCTTCAGGTAATATAAATGGTATAACCTTGCTTATGTCAAATGTGCTATTTTAATTTATTCTGGATTGGAATAAGAAGAATAAGAAGATTGGAATAAGATCCTAATGATGTCCAATTGCATAAATGAAGTACATGAAGTACAGGCAATGAGAACCAAGTCGGGAAAACAGTCGTCACAGTGGTCTTTGGGGATATCCAGGATATGACTGAAAACCACAGTTGGGAAGAAGCCAACTGCCTCAGAAGCTGAGTCCTGGAGCATAAGTTTACTGTACACTAAAACAATTACTTCTTTACTTTCTCTCAGGATTTGCAACTATAAAGCAAAACAGTCTAACGTTTTGGAAGTATGAAGTTGTAATCTTTGAATTCTCCAATCGTGTTGCGATTTATCATGGAATCATTTAGGTTGGAAAAGGCCTTCAAGTCCAACCATCAGCCTGAGTGCCATCACTGAACCACATCCCTTAGTGCCACATCCACACATTTCTTAAATATCTCCAGGGATAGGAACTTCACCACCTCCCTGGGCAGCCTTTTCCAATGCCCCACCTCCCTCTCCATGAAGAAATTCCTCCTGGTACCCAACCTAAACCTCCCCTGGTGATACTTGGGACTGTTTCCTCACAATCCTACCATTTGTCAGGAGAAAATAGTGACCAGCACTCCTGTCCCTGCAACCTCCTTTCAGGTAATGACACATAAGAACTCATTACACAACAAATAAATTAAACAATGCCCATTTCCTTTTTGTAAGCAAGCTAAATAAAAACATCACAAATCTCCCTGTACCCACCAGAAAAGTTTAGGGTTTTTTTTTACACTTACAGACTTACCAAAAAATCAAGAAGGATGAAAACAAATTGTGCATATGGTGCAGATATACAATGTCGTCCACTTTTTAGGGGGCAGAAGACGTCTGATGAGACATTTGCTGTGATGTGGAAATTATGGCATCTTTTGTCACAAATTAAGGTAAGCAAATTTTCTCTCCAGTTTGGATATTTTTGCTGTACCTGTTCATGGCATTCTATTAGCTGCCACCATAAAAAGAAAATACTGTTGGTAATATTTATTTGTAGAGACAAACATCAATGCTAAGCACTTAGCAGTACATTATGTTTTTTTGAGGATGCACTTGGGGGAATCAAAGAATTTTATTGCACAATAGATATTATTCTGTTTGCACTTGCATTCCTCCAAACTTCAGCCATTCACAATGTTTTATTTCTGAGAATGCATTGCCAGAAACACTGACTCTGATGAAATCATTACGTATTCAAACAATTCCTGCACATCACTTATAAAAAAAGAATGCCTTTGGGTAAATATCTTTGCTTTCCCTTTTTTTTCGCCTTTCCTTTGTCAGTGCCCTTATATGACTTATTCTTGGAGAAATTAACCACATTCACTCCATTTACTGGTTAATAAAAATAAAGCATGAAAAATATTATAAGCTATAAATAAAATCATCTAGTATTTGTATTGCGCTAATTTGTCAGGGGTTGAATAAATGTTAATTATCCAGCCTTTAAAAAATCAGACTTGTTAATGTCATTTCTAATTTAGAATGTTACACTGTAAATGTTTTCCATTGTGTTAATTTACACCTGTTATTACAGCCTCCATTATTAGGTTTACACTGGAACAGCTACTTTGTGCCACTGAAATTTGCTTAAAACAGCAGAAACAATTACTAATTAGAAGGGCATGTTTACTTTAATTATATTTATTTCCTAGTCTAGTTTTATATGTAGCACACTATGAAAGTGTATGATTCAATTAGCCAAACCCATTTATCTTAGGCAATTCCTCAAATGAGCATTGCTTACAAAGACAGCAAACTCTTTCAGCACTACTTTGCCTCATAAATTTCATAGGTGACACTAATAAATACATATGGTGACTGGGTATCACTCTCTCTGTGACCTCAGTGCTTTTTCCCATTTTTGCTAATGCTTATTCAGTAATTGCAGATTACCAGAATTACATTTTATTCAAACAACGAGCCAAGCCATTTTAATCAAGGATTTTAAGCCAGTGACATGGAGAACCGTCTTTAGCATTCATAAACTCAGAATCAATACAAGATAAGCATTCAGCTCATTCAGTTATCCACACAATATGAAACTACTACAGACACTTACCCACTGATATCTTGAGCTAGCGTTATGCATTACACAGTGCTTTGCAAATTTGCAAACCAAGCACAATTTAAACTTCCTGGGAACAAAAAGTTAATGTCTTTATCCTTTATAAATACAAATCTTTGAGCAGTTTTCCCGTGAAAGTTGAATTATCTACCCACTCTCACAGATAAAAAAAGGAAGAGAGCCGTAAAAATTCTTTACAAATGATTTCCCTGAAGCTCACTCACATTTTTAACCTGAAGGGAGGATTAAAAAACAAGAACAACAACAACAAAAAATAGTTAAGTTTTTAATTGATCATTGCCATTCCTAATCTATGTAAGTGATACTGGCAGGTATCATACTGTTGCTTTTGAATAGCGTTATTTCATCACTTACAATAAAATTCAGTACTCTGAAATATAAAACTGAAGATAGGATTGTACAAGCCAGGGGGAGCTCCAGTGGGTTCTACACTGCTAAGGTGCACTGCCTTATTCAGCATTCAGCCACCAAAGCCGATGCAGTTCTGCTGCATTTGCTGCCTCTGCATGGGCATAACAGTTGTACGGCATTTGGTCATTAAAAGTGTACAGCTGATGCCGCCCACATGGTGATGGAGGCTGTAGGGCTATTGTTTCCCAAACTCTGGGGCAACGTTTTCCTGTGGAATGAAATACAACAGCTCTGTGTATCAGCAATGCTACGCACAATGAACGATCAAACACCTGGATGTAGATCATCGCGCTTTGGACTGCTTGAGCCACATTTTATAACTTCCACCACAAAGGGAGTCCAAGCCTGGTTACATTTCTCCTCAGGAAACAGAGCGTAACAAGAAGGATGAAAATCTAAACTTCTAATAGAACTGAGCCAGGATCTTGTGTGGCCCAAGATCACAGACCTACCTACCTTTTCCTAATCCACTGCAACGCAGAAAAGGAGACGGTGTATTAATAGAAAGCCTGATGTGATTCAGAAAAAAAGCTGCTATTAATAAGTCAGCATTTTAAAAAAAGCTAACAGAGACATATCTCAGCTGAGGCAATTATTTTGTAGGTTAAGAGAAGAGAAATAGTGCTGCAATTGAAGATTTGTCTTCACAGGGGCTCTCAGGAAAGTCAAGGCAAATCAGCTGAGGGAATGAAGTCAGATCCCTGCCAGATGAACATACATTATGGCAGCTTACCCCTCCTCCAGAAGATAAAGGCATCAACTGCAGTGATGAAAGATCACTTCAGACTGGACCAAGCTGGCTCACATAGGGTTTCAACACACTTGAAGGCATGTGGGCTGACTTCACGCGTTTGGTTCTTCCAGAGGAGTCGGTGAGTCCATCCTTTCCCTGGTGCTGCCTTTCCCCACACTGTGTGGCAGCTGGCCTGATGGACACCACCTCTGACCCTTCCCAGCAGCACCATCTCCTGTATTTGCATGCGGGATGAGGGCTGCAGGGAGGTTACGCCAAGTGCACCGGCAATTTCTAATAGCTAGCTATCTTCAATAATGAAGCGTAAGATAACAAATCAAGTCTGAGTCATAACTAATTAAAAGAAATGGGAATTGAAAATGAATGCAATTAGTCAAAATTTCTGAACAGTGCCTTTATTATAAAGTCAATAATTAAAATGGAGAAATCAGTGTTTTGTAACACACTCAAGCCTATGCACACGCAAGTTCTGGCTGTTCCTCAAGCGTCTTGGTTTTTAATATCTCTGCTTTCTCTAGAACATATTGGATTCCTGTTAATGGCTTTTGTTTGCTTGTAAGTTTTGTGTTTTTTTTTTTGCTTTTCTCCTTCAAAGAAACCGATGAGCTGGACTTGTTATCTGTGGCGGTGCACTGTCCCAAAAAGTTGACCATGGCATGTTGTTACTGCCTCTGTAATGAGGCTGCTCTCTTTGCAACAAGCAGGGAAGAGGCATGATCAATTGAAACTGAAATAACACCGGCTGAATTATTTTAACTCAGTAATACATTTACTGTACATGTATGTGGTACAGACAGCTGTAATGAACCTGAGCTTCTAAGTGCTAGGACATACACATGCAAAGCAGGTATGTGCCTTCTTTAGAGGGGCCTGTAGGTGTTAAATTGCAGGGAGACTTCAGAAGAATCTAAAATTATAAGAGAAATATATTGATGCACTCTAATATGTTTGCTCTGACATATTCCTTCTTTTAAACGTAGGCTCAACTTGCTCCGTTTGGATCCCCCAGAGGGTTTTCGCATGTGCAACGACTGACTAAACAGCAACGATACTGCTCTTATGACCAAATATTCACCCTGCTTTAATTCCTTCTGCTCCACTAGAACATATTTTGACACAAAAAACACAGCACAGCCTGGCATTTTTCTCAGTGCTTGCAATGCTGGTCCAGAGCACAGCTTCCTGATTTTTTCCAGCACTCCCCAGGTAATTTCACTGAGGCTCCCCGAGTGGGCAGCCCTGCCCAGCCAGCCGGGTGCTCTGCCTCGCTTCTGTGACTGGAACCAGCTTGGTACACAGCATCGCATTTACACTATTCCTCACCTACCCCTAAAACAAAAAAAGGCTGGATGTGACTGCCTTTCAAAAAGATGGGGATGATCCTAAGGCACTGCAGAGGGTTGCCGAATTTCCCATCCAGTGGAAACCCAGCGCCACAGACAGCACGTGCTCTTTATCACTGCTAGCAGAAAGCAGCAATATTTCAGCCCAGTGTCCCGGGCTCACAGGGCTGTGGGAGAAGCGCTGCCTCCATTATGCCGCACCTGCGATCTGGCACACTGCGAGGCCGCCTGGGGAGCCTGCCTGGTGCTCGCTCCTGCTGCTGCGGTGTGAAAGGCTCCAATTAGTACTGGCCTCAGCCTGGCAATAGTTCTCCCTGGGTGGGAGAGGAAATATCACAGACTTCCAGCCCTTCCCTCTCCAAGGCTTCAGCAAAGGGCGCACAACATGGAGCAGCGTGGTAATAAAGATACAAAAACTGAAACACAGGCACTGATTTCTTGAATCTTGCAATGCAGGGGAACGACGCTGACTTTGTGCTGTCGGTATCAGCCCGCAGCATGTGGATGTGTGCACAAATGCGCTCCCCTCCACGGGCTCGCAAGCTGCCTTCAGGCAATGCTGCTCCATACGCAGACGCTCATACACAGGCACAAACTCACACATACACAGCTGCTCATTATGCACGACGTGGAAAAAAACCACTGAAAACTGGGAGTTATAAGGGACTGAAAGATGCACTCAAGGTCTGCAGGGTGGTAAGTTTAGATCCTGAAAGCCAAAGAAATGATAAAAAAGGAGATATACGCAAAGTGGCAGTATTCAAATATTCCCTACACAAATGATTTTTTTTTTGTACTAAATTTATTACATTATCTTCCAAAGAGCTAACACTTCGAATACACATATCTGAGTGCTACAGTAATGATAAGGAAACTACTGAAACAAAACATTCAGGCTATTCCAGTCCAATGGAGTAAAGATTCCCTTTATTCTGATTCACTCCGAAAAAAAATACAGATTCTTGTACACAGTTGGAGACCACTTTAAAACAGATATATGTCCCTATCTTTAAACCATTAACAACCTCTTTTTGCCATAGAACTCTGGCTAGCACAGAAAACTGGGCAAGCACCATGGACTCAGCTGATTAATAATGCATGAATTCCTCCGAATCAAAGGTAAACCAAGCAAAAATGACAAGCAGAAGGAGAGAGCATCTTAAAAAAATTACCAGAGAGCTAGTTTTGGATCTAAAGGCAACACCAAGCCTGCCAACTTCTCAAAGAGGCTGCCAAGAAGCCAGATGCCATAACTGGAAGGATATTATCCAGAGTTTTACATCTGAGTCTCATGAGTGCCTTTGAAAAAAGACCAAAAAAATGGATGCTGGCAGGAGCTCAACTGTTTAATTTCTATCCCCACCCTAAATATTTATTTAAAAGTTAAATTGAAACCATTGCAAAAATTAAAGACAGGATGTGTAAATACAACGTTAAGTATTTACAATGACCCACAGGGGCAAACAAGCCCTACCAAAGCACTGGAAAACTCTACAGAAGCATGAGTTTGAGTCCTGGGGTCAGCCCAAACCCCTTGTTTCAGCGAGGCTTCAGAGAACACACAGAGCCCCTGAAGAAAGCCTTGTGATGCCACATTTTACAGCAGTGGTGCTGGCCCTGTGGCTGAGGTGGGCACAGCAGGGCTCTGTGCTGCTCCTCTGCCTCCCAGTACAGCAGCCGTGAGGCTCATCCCCATCCCACGATGGGCTACACCTGCACATTGCGGGCATTAAACGGGCCCCAGTGCAGGAGAGCTCAGCTCATCACAGGACTTAGCACACCAACGAAACACCAGAGCGATGCCTTCATTCTGGCCATGCCGTAGGCAAGCTTGACTATATCATGAGGGACGTGCTGACCACCCCTGAGATACAAACCAGCTGTAAACCATCAGAATAGTTGAGATGGTCTACAGCTTCCTATGTGCCCACACCTGAAGAAGTTGCCACACCAAAGGAGGTGAACCACCTGCAAGTCACGGGCTGCAAAAAATGGAGCTGAAGAGTCTCTACTCTGCAGCCAGATCAAAGGCTGGCTACCCCCACTCTGCAGCCATGTCCTGTACAGTGCAAGGTGGCACTGACAAATTGGATCCAGCCCCTCTAATCAGAAAGTGAACATAATATTTGGGCTTATAGATAGAAATTGCAAGCTCAAACTCCAATTGTGCTTCATTTAGCCCTGATTTTGTCAACACACACACTTAAAATACTTGAATAATTTCCTTTAAATCACTGGAACCATTCCTGTGCACCAAGTTAAGCACTTGCATGGGGTCCTCTTAGGTCACAGTCTTGCACTGCTTATGCAAAGAATTTTTTTATAACCAGATTGATTTGTATATCCTGCCATCACTTGGCACTGAGCATCTGTATCCCTTGACGTTAACTGGCATCTGTCAAACACTTTTCTATAAAAAAGTTATTCATTTGCACAGGTTTGTAATATGCAACTGCATATATTACTTGGGTAAAAGGCAGCTATTTTGATTTCTGCCATAAAATATGGCATAAATGTAAACTATGAACTGCAGAACACAAAAAAAATGCAGTGACTTTTTCAAATACTGGCAAAGCAAGCAGTATTTTGCATGAGAAGAAACGAATGTTCACGTAAAAATTGCAAATGGAAGCAACCAAACCAGCACCGGACTTGAAGGAACTCGAGATTCCCCAAAAGACTGTGACAGGCTAACATGTCGTATTATTAAAGACACCTGCTCTGCCTCTCCTTCTGTGCTTCCTACAGGCTCGTTATGATTCGTTAGGGCTTTTGAGGGTTACTCAAGACCAGCTAGTATCCAAAATAAGGATTGAAATACAGAACTAAAGTAAATCTCCCTTTTAGCTAGTTCAAGACATTGTTTATAATGTGCATGCACCACTTTGCATTTACCATGAGGTTCCTCAATTAGTTCATAGGCAAGTTAACCTTCTATCTCCCAGCAAATATAATTCATGCTCATTTTATACAACACAGCATTCTGCTGGCTATTATCCATCATTTACAAGTGTTATTTGTCTATAAAAATGACACTAAAAAGTTGAAAAATGATTCTGCTCTGCCTGCTTCTGAATGTGTTTTAACAAATGGTACCAATGCAAAAGGCTCTAAGTCATGTAAAAAGCAATTAGTCAAAGAAGCCATAAATATTTTTTAAAAAGGATATAAATGATTGCTTGCCAGATAGTAAAAGCTCTAAAGGTTGCTACATAATAAAGGACTGAACCTACACATACATATTTGAGTAACTTCACCCCTGTGTGTGATCCCATTAGGATGAAGAAGGTAACTCAAGCAAGCAACATCAGCCAGGTGAGTAAGTGTTTGTTCTAAAACAGTTAAAATAGTATTCTTCATTATTTATCATTAATGAAGTTAATCAAATTCAGCGCTACTTACTCATGCATGCATTTAAATAGAAACCTGAACATGACATGCATATTTATGGAACAGAGATTGAAAGATCATTATCTGTAGGGAAGAAAATCCAGCAAAGAAAAGGATGCGTAAAATGTGTCTGTTATCTTATTAGAACATAAACTGTTTTGCTTAAAACATAAATATTTATTTTAATTAATTCAATTAACCTCGATAATAGCTTCCACACATGACAACTATAGCTAATGTATGAATTTTGTGATTTCTGATGAAGATGTGGGCCACAGGCATAGCTACCGTCAACCAACTGGTCTCATTCGACTGAAGTTAATGGAGCTCTACCAGTCCATACCAGTGTGAGACTGGTCCACAGCTCTCTACTAACTGCATCTCTTATGTTGAACTGAAATACAGTATACTGGATGGCACAAACTCAAAAGAATATAAAAGAGGTTGCTCTATTTACTTTTTAGTTAACAAATAAGGTGAACATTTTTCAGCTTCAAATGTCTGAAATTGCATACTTTTTCTTTTTTTTGAGATTTACATACCTGTACAGAGGTTTAGAGACCAGACAGATGGGACTGGCAATCCCAGGGAGAGACTGAAGGATTAAAAAATCTTTAAAAATACAACTACTAAATATTCGTGCCAGTGGCATTCTGTATCTTCAGTGAAGTTCTTGCTCTATATATGGAGTGAAACATATAGTTAAAGATACTATTTCAGTAGCTATCAGCTTTGAAAAAATTCATCAAAATGTGAGGGGGAAAGACTCAGTAGGTTGCTAAATACATAGCAAAATGTATTGAGAAAGTAGGGAAAGAAGGCATCCTTCTGCACGTTCCTTGTTCTTTAAAGAGTGTCAGATCCACTATTTTTAAAAAATTACCTAATTGTTCAAATACCTGAAGAAAAAACAGTTACCTTCAATCATATTTTCAAGTCCTAAGGTGCTTTTATTAACTCCTTTTTATTGCCCAGTTTAAATATTCTAATTGGCACACAGTACGCTTGCAGTCACTAGATAATCCATTAGACTTTAATGGGGTTGAAATGGTCTACAGTATTATGGGGCTGGCAGACCTACTGCAGTCTCATTTATAACGACGCAAGGTGAGTGGGGCATAAAACCACACTGGTTACTGCCACTGAGAGAATCAAACGAAGCTATCTCCGGAGCGGATCCATATGGATGGCTTTGCACAGACAAGAGCCAGCCTCCAGCAGCACAGCTGACAAAACTGAGGTCTACCAGCGCATGTAGGTACCAGGACGAGCAGGTCTGTAGAGCCACACTGCTGGTGACGAGCATCTCATGGCTGCCCAGTGTGTGCTGGAGTTTGCTTACACTCCTCCATAAGCTGTATGCCCACCATGTGCTTCCCATGCAAAGCACTCACCCAATATATTACTCTCTGTGGTAACCATGAGCCTTTGCACACCACCACTGAGATAATCTGCTGTCCCTGTACTCTGAGTCACGACACACCATGTAGAAAAGGAAGGGAAAGCGATGCACACTCCAGAAGAAAGGTTTGTCTTCCCTCAGTGCATGTCCCGCCAGAATCATAGATATGTGCCTGATACAAGAAACACATTTGTGCTCAACATGTTAGAAAGCTTGTTCAGGAAGGTTTGTGTTTTTCTGTAAAAACTGGCTCTGCAATGCCACCAAGGCCATATTCCCAGGGAACCAAATCATGGCCATTTTGGGAGAATGAGAAGTTCGTGACTGTAAGCAACATGAAAGGAAGACTGAGGTAGTCTAATACATCTATTGAAGGAAAAAGTGAGGACTGGGAAGCTATATTCCTGCAAATGAGAAAGTCTTCCCCACTGACACGCTGTAGCTTTGTAAATGCCAGCCTGAAAAGAAAAAAACACACCCATCTGCGTTCCAAATGACAGTTTTTAATTTAATTTATTTCCATGTGAGAGGTTTAAAATGTCCCTTGTTTTATGACACTTTGGAAATATTAACAAAAGTCTGCAGAAATCTGGAGAGCTTTCTACTGCTACATAAATAATTCCTCTGTCTCCTCTCCCAGGGAAGTGCAAAGGGCACACGAAGATTCATACCTTCTCCTTCTCTCTCCCTCTCTGTCTTTTCAGGGTACTTCACCTGATTCAATGTGCAGGAATAATCATGTTCTCAAGCAGAATCTTTTATTAAGTCAAAATAACTGATTCCACACGTTTAATCATAAAAACCTCCTTTTATCCTTTAATTAAGAAGCGCTGGCTGTAGAAATTAAAGTGGCGTGCGTACAAACATTTTCAGACACAAAGGAAGAAGCAAAGCTAGCTGAGCAATTTGGTAAGGAAGGAGAGAAAAGTCTCCCAGGCCTTCTGTATTCTTTAGTTACAAGTGACGAGACCATTTCTATTTGGGTGGTTTTACACAATAATTTTTAAAGAGTAGTTGCTTAAGTACATCTAAAGGTTAAAACCTCAAGCAGCTAATCTGTATGTAAGAACAAGTAACTGTCAAATACTTAACCTTTTACAGATTAAAACTGTCTACCTAACAGATGTGAAATCATCATTGTTGTAATTGTTATAAGTAGATATCTGAGCATTTTGTGGAGATAGATCTTTTTTTTCTGAGCAGTAATTTTATGCCCCAGGTCACTTGCGTGTTCATGGCTGTGATAAAACCACTGCCTTCCATGAAAAGTTATACGCCAGGACTTTACAGCTGCTGCACTGGTTTTCAGCACCAAAGTTATTGGTGGTAACAGGCAGTTTTAAATTATTATAAAATGAACTTGTAGGGTGACTGGAAATGTTTTATTGTTCGGTTGCTGGAAGTGGTTATATAAGTGAATTTTCACAATAGCATGGCCAGGGTGCAGGAGAAGAAAATGCTCGGCCTTCTGATAAGCTGTAAAGGTTACAGCAAAATACTGTTCTTTGTCCACATTGGATAGAAATATGCTCGGCTATTAGAATATGTCTAAAATGCCATTACTTTACCAGCTAAAAGTAATAAAGACATATAAAAAAATTATTCCACTATAGTGAGAATGGAAGTGATATTTTTTCCCCTATGCTACTCCTAGACAGCAAGGCAAGGTAGCTTGAAACTCTTCAGCACACTCAGGTTCCTGCATGGGTCTACATCTAGGCCTGTGTCCTGCAACTGGATCAGACATTTTACTCTTCAGTCACAGTGAAATGCAATCACTCAAGTATCAAGTGACCAATTTGGTTTATAAATCCAGTGCGTTACATGCAGGTGTAGATTTTGGCATGTGACAAGAGCAGAGGAGAGTCACATTGAAAGTCTGGCCTTTGTAACGCTGCTGAGCACACACTGGGGAAGTGGAGCTGCCTCAGACTGATGTCCAGGCTTCAGCTTCCTTTCCCCTTCCACTTTTTTGTGGTCTTACACCAGTCTAATTGTGGATATCAGGGGTTGGGGCTCTTCCTGTGCTAGAGGCTGCACAGGGCCTGGCGCAGGCACCATAGCTGTCACACACAGACAAGCAGCCACCGCCTCTCCTGAAAGGCCCGATTTTCTTCAGCAGGAAATTTCCTGCAAGCATTTGTTTTGGGCTCCAAGCCAGATATAAAACCTGACAGAGTTTCTCAAAAAGTCCTACAGAAAACCAGGCTGTTTTCTGCCCAGACCCATGAAGGGGAGTGTGGGGGAGCTGCGATCACTAGCAGAGTTTAGGGAGCGGGGCTGCTGGGTAACAGCACACAGAACAAAGCAGGATCTAGTTTTGCTAAGCCCACTGCTCAGGAAATCTTTTATTCCCCCTTTCTAGATGACAGATTATTAAAGGTTATTGCAAAGCATATAAAGATTATTGTAAAGATTGCCTGTAAAGATTATTGTATAGCCTATGAGTATTCAAAGCCCAGTCACTGAAGACTGAAAATGGAGGTCTTCAGGAGCAACGAAATTGCAACAAGATTGAGTGCACACTTTCTTGCAAAGTACTCTGCAAATGACCCCTCGCATCTTGACTCATCTGAACAGGAGATGCAAAAGTTGGTGCATCACAACCCCCAGCAGGAGAGGTCATTTCCAGGACACGATGAAGCAATATGCACTGACCTGCACTCTGCATCGATGCAGCTTCCATGCAAGTTTATTTGTGAGCTGAACTTGAGCAGAGAATGCCAGCTGTGCCATATTGTAAAGTGGATTTGTCATGTGGATTTATCCATACTTTGTCCATTAAGTCACCCTTGGGAATGAGCTCTAGTTAGAAGTCTCTGATAGATGTGAAGGGTTTTTATACAGAACAAAAAAAAAAAAAAGGAACGCAGTGATTCCAAGAGACTGAAGGGAAAAAAAAAGAGGTATTATTAGCACATTGAAAGGCATCTGAAATATAAATTATTTGAAAGCACATCACTTTATATATCCTGTTAATTACATGGTTAATATTATGGAATCTGACAACTCCCTATAGACACCATGACTATTGATGAGTTCCATTTTATGTTAGAAATTTCTCTTTTCTTGTGCAGAATTACCTCTTTAACCTCTTTCAGTCCAATAAATTCACATTAAAATGTGACCAGGAGTGACAACCTTGGGAGAGGACTAGCCTCTCCCTCTATCATGTCATTTTAGCCTGTCTCAAATTGGTACAGCACTCCCATAGCTATTAGCTCAGCTCTTCTCCTGCCTCCTGAGTAGATGAAACAGTATGTCTAATTAATTTACAATCCTTAAGTACAAAGGTAGCTATCAGCAAAACTACGTTAAAATCAAACTACCAATAAGGTAATTGTAAAATCATAATTTTCTGGGATGCTTTCACTAAATACCATCTTAGTGTTGCAGCTGAATGTTTTCTAAAGTCTAGCCTTAGAGCTATGTGCAAGTCAAATATTTCATACATTACAGTATATCTAGCTCCACGGAAAAAAAAAAAAAAATGACAGATACCCTTTAATACAATGAAATGCAATTTAAAGCCAAGTCAATAAGATACTAACCTCTTATCCTCAAATGAGGGCTACGTTATACATCATAGGTTAGAAGTTAAAAACGAAGAGAATGGTTCTTGCCACTCATAATTCAAAGACTGTTGTCAAAAGCTTTCTGCTCATAGAAATTCTATCGGTTTTATTCAGCTGGCAAAAAATATGCAGTATTCTAAAGTAGCTCAGACAGATAGCTTTTTTAGCTATACAGCTCAGAGCCAATTTTTCCTGAACAGCATAAGGACTTGATTTTACTAATGTATACATGTTGCACTCTACCCAGTTCCAGAAATAACCAAGCATCCGTGAATGCAGGCTGGGGTCTAGGGAGGATACATGCAAACAGCCAGATTCCCTCATCTGCTCTGTGCTCCGAGAGACCAGTCGTGACCAGCAAAAATATCTTCCTGCCCTAAGAAGCCTTCCAACGGCACAAGGCTCAAGGAGGAAGCTCTGCTGCTGTCCAGCTCCCTCCCTCCTTCTCACTGACGAGAAAACCCCGGACATGGGTGGTATGCAGGGAATCCTGTATTCTGCATCTTCCCTTTTCCCTATAGCACAACATTCTCCCAGGCTTGGTCTTAGCCCTTTGTTATCAATAGCCCTTATGTAAAAGACTGGGAGAGAGCAGAAAGCTGGACAAGCCAGAGACTTCACTGCTAAAGCACAGAAGTTGTTGCAGGTGAGAAGATGAAGCCTTAGGTGTGAAATCTCAAACTGTTTGCTCAATGCTGCTTGGTGTGACTGCCTTGAGGAATGAGCGATTGCAGCAGGAACAGAGAGAGATGTTCTTGCTGAAAGGAACAGAACAGGATGCTTGTTTGTCCCCATCTTCTTTCTGGAAGGAAATCATCTGCTTCTGCTAAAACTGAAATCTGTGCATCATGCTCACGTCTGCACCGGGTTGAGGAGGATGACAGGAGCTGCCAATTACAGATAAAGGCTATCTTCAAAATCTGGATGGAAGTCGCTAATTTTGACTGCCATATAGTGACACTTCTCATTCCTACAAGAAATGCCTAGAATTTGGTATGAGCATTATGTTAGCTATATTTTACATCTATAGAAGTAAATTCAGTTAAATAATGGCACATATGTCTGTAATTTTCCACATACCAATGCCAGCACCCTGCAGACTGTACAGCAGGCTACTCAGCTTACATCCTCTCGTATTTTGCCTGTTCACATACAGGCAAGCCTATAGTTATTGATACTCTTTTAGAAATCTGACCTGCTTTCTGCTGGGAATTATTATATGTCTCATCAGAAAAATCTGAAGAGGGGACAGGTCCTGCATGAGAGCGTGAGGACACGCATGCCTTTACCCTGATGTGCTGCACATGCCTTTTCCCCAGACACATACCTAGCAGGTGCAATCCAGACCTTCATTTGTCACTCAGACACCAGTAATGGGCTCTCCTGAAATACTCTAAATAGGTTAGATTAAATGAGAATTATCTTCTCTTTTTAGGCCATCTCAGCATTAACAACAAAACTGGGTATATTTTCTGGGCAAACATTCTTTTGCTGAAAATCTAAAAGGTAGGAGAAGCGTTCCTGTCTCCTCTGAAATAACATTTACCAGTCCTCAATGGAGAGAAGCAGCTGGTTTCAATTAATCTGGTGGGGAAACATTAAACTTAATAAATATAATGACATTAAGATCTAAAACTTCTTCTAAAAGACTTAGCTACTGGGATGAGCTGCACAGCTGGGGGCAGAGCTAGGCACCCAGCTCTCAAAATGCAATTCACAGTGCTGCGCTGGCTGCCAAAATTCCCGCACTGAAGATGGGGAGAAGTCGGCACCCACCAACGAGGTTCTCAGTACCCACGGGAGCCAGACCCTGTGCCAGCCAAAGGAAGGAGTCAAAGAGAACTTGTTCTTTGCTGTGATGAGACTCTATTGGGAAAGCAGTACTTATAACTTCAGTTGTGCGCTCTCTTGGGCATTGAAGTCAGACAATGGGAGCAGACTGGAATAAGTGCATTTCTCCCAGGAAACAATGGCATCTCCGTGCCTAGTTGGATTGCACAGGGTTTCTGCACTGGGGATTTCAACAAGTTAATTCTGCCTACACTGTGTGCATAACGCATTACGGTGCACCTTCCTTGTAAGCTGTACGGGCTGAAGTAAGGATCTGCTTTGGTGGTACACGATCAGCTAAATTAACCTCCTGGCATAAACCTGCAGTACTTGGCTAAACAAATAAAATCAAGCTCTGGTCTCCAAACAACTCAGAGTTGGTTTTGGCTGATGTGGCAATCGTTAGGCATATTAAACAGCAGGTATAATGAAAGTGATTTTTAGTGGTTCAGGTAGGCAGGCAGTGCATTAGAACCCCATCCAGTTTCCAACCTAGGTATGTCTCCAAGCAGCTAACAGGCATCCTCTGTGGACTATGTACTCTGACCTCCCAGAGCTGCTTGCTTTTTCTTTAGCCTGGAGACCTAAGATCCTTCTGTGCTCCCTTAATGTGTGCTCCCCATAAGCAATAAAACTGTGCCTCCTGCCTTAACTGCCTGACTTTCTCAGCAACCACACACCTCAGATCACAGGCTTCAGGTTTAGATGCCTTACTGTCTGAAGTACTTTACGATGAATGATCTACTGGCTTTCTATCATCCTTAGAAAACGCAGTCTCAGAGAGAAGCCTGGTTCAAACCCTCTCCTTGTCAGCCCGTCAGGTGTCCCAGCTGGCAAAAAAAGGGTGGAAATGCATACAGCAGTTTCCCAAAGTAGCACTCACTTGACACACTGGCAGTGTCAAACACACACAGCACCTGCCTGCAGGAAAGGTTCCGCTGGCCCACATCCTTCTGGGAAGCTTTGGATGTGTGGACACAGCGCAGTGAGGCAGAGACTGAAGCGGGGCTTCATGTGTCACCCCATGCAGCCCCATGGGCTTGAGTCTAGGAGAGGCATGGCTGTATTCATGTGATGCAGAGCACAAAACACGTCTTGCCTGCTGACAAAAACACGGGACAAAGCTGGTGGACTCAGATGTTGCTCCCTACGAACACAGCCAAACTCTTTACAGACCTACTGACGCGGCACTCAGTGTACGTGATGCCAAAAAATCTTAGAGCATCACTTGAGATAAATACAACTCCAGTGTTAATAATAATATCATTTGTTTTTATCATCACTCTGTGTATTTTTGTAATATCTTTCACTGCGTCTGGCCTGTATCAACTGTCTAGTAATTGAGTGTTGTCAGTAAAATTATGTAAAATTAATTTTGACACCCTTTCTCTGAAGTGTCTGTTCTGTTCTTCTGTGTCCCTGAAATGAAATGTTTTGATACCAGTGATTTTCCTCAGAGAAAACAGCTCCCAAAGCTCCTGTTGCTACTCTTCTATCTTCTGTTCTGCTGAATGTGTCATGTACTGGCTCAACCTCCTTGTCTGATTTCTGCCTAACAAGTCCACTGTGTCTTTTGAGGATCCTCTCTGTCTTGCCATTACTAAAAGGAGGTCAGTTTCTGTTCACTTAAGTAAAAATATGACTGATGTTAATTTTCTGGTGCTCAAACCATGTATCACACACTAAGATGTACACATCAGGTGTACTCTTTGCCTGTTGGAAAAAGGCTGATATCCCATGTACTGAAGATATGACCAGAACATATTCCATATGTGGTTGCTTTACTTTTGCTTGATTGCTGAGAGCTGAATCTTTGCAAGCATATTTATGAATGCATCATGCCCCACTATTCCATCGTGCCAAGGACTCATTAAAGAGCTACTCAAAGCTCCCTTCCTAATTTATATTTCTCCTATGAGCAGCTTTGATACGAGAAATCTCTTTTGCAAAAGGAAAGCCATCCATTGTTTGGACTCCAAACGGAAATGCAGGTGTTTAATTGGTGGATGTGGTTTTCATTATACTTTCCATCTCCACCACAAACCCTTTTCATAAATTGTGACAAGTCTGTTGGCAGCCTGCTGCATCAGACTGGAGGTAGCTGACTTGATAAGCATGCCGCCCAGCTGAAGGAAAACATGAATTCCCTCCAACTTTGCTCAGAATTGCTAATTAGCTTGAAGGCAGTGGCCTAAATTGGCACAGAAAACCACTGAGAGAAAGTCCCAGGGAGATGCGCGACTGTAACTCGGCAGGGTCTAGTAGCATCTTAAAGGCTTTCTGGTTTATTGAAATCATGCTAGCATCTTTGCTCTGAGCGTACTCCTTATTTACACACAATACAGTGATTTACAATCCACCACAGACTCCAGCTTCATTTCTATGCAGCCCATATCATGATGGCAAAGAACGCTCATTTGCCAGAGAGAGCAAAAACGGAAATGTTTTCATTTTTATAAAGTCAGCCACCCCATCTTACAGGTTTGAGGTCCTTTTCCTCTCAAAGGAATGAATGCAGAGGTGCGGGTAATGCAAGCACTGATCTGGGCAGAGTTGCAGTCCTGCTGCTGCCATTTCTCAATGGGGCTTGTTCCTGCTACCATTCAGATTAAAAAGTTTAAAAAGCAAAAAATATAAGCTTCCATTAACAGTAGAAGACTGTGAGGGCAGGAACAGAAGGAAACAGAACAGAAAGGGGAGGTATCACTTTAATCATTCTTGGATAACTGTTTGCATTCCTCGTTTTCCTTACTTTTTCAGCAGTGGGATTGCTAGGGCAACAAGCAATTCTCTCATTGCTCAAAAACAAATTGTTTACCTAGGAAAATGTTTAAATCTGCATGAAACAACCTGACTCTGGGCCCCATGAACCATTATAAAATAACTCACACATCCAAGACCACAGTGGGGAGGAGGGCTGGCTGAACTGCCAAACTTGAAAATATTAAGTGGAAATGAAACAATCCCTTTTTCTCTTTCCAAAGCAATGACTTGGGAAAAGTCATTCCACGTTGACCTGAAACACTTAGTTCAGTCCCTACATCCACCAAAACCCTCGGAGTCTGGAGTGTAACCAAATCAAAAGAAGAGAGGAAAGCATTTGCAAAAGCACTGCTACATCACCTTCCATTTCAATGTCAACTTCTGTGTCAGAAGACTGAGGCTGCATCCATGTAGCAAACCGGACTTGGGCTGAGCCCTGGTGCCCACGCTACTTAATCAGAAGCACATGGCCCAGCACAGCATGTCAGACAGCTCTCTCCCACGCTGTGCCTATGCTTAGCACTTCCTTTAGCCAACTGGCGGGGAAGCATTTCCAACAGGCAATCTGCATTTTCCACCATGTGAAGATCATTCATGCCAGGCCAGTTGACCTACAGGGCAGACAGCAACCCTTGGTCCACTCCAGTACCTCCACCGGGGCCTGAAGTTCACCACTTTTGAACACCCTTGGACATGGGAAGGGAATACGTAATCTCAGCATGGGACCACCAGGCTCCAATCCCTGACCTCCTGGAGACACCCCGAGCTCCACCACCCTTGGGAAGGTCCTCACATGTTCACAGCCCTTAAGCTAAAGCTCTGCTGCAAAATGAAGTGATGCAAACAAAGAGGGTACTTGACATGCTGATGCTCTGAGGTGAGAAGAGCAGCCACCTGACGCATACAAAACTTTCATGCAAAGAAATCAGATGGAAAATTGGGTTTAAACTGGTAAGGTTTTGAGGTATAATTTGCAAAACTGCCCACACTGTCAGGAAGAGCACCCTTAGGGGTGCGCAGCTGTTTATACTCTCAGGATGATAGCCTTGTCTGAACGAGTATGGGCACACTGAAAAATAGCGCTCATGGTTTTAGTCTCCCAAATGTGCCACTCCTCCGGGACATGCCCTGGAAATTCTTACATGAAAAGCAGAAGTCAGCAGTTTTGCCAGGACTCCCAGGCAAGGCAGTCACAGCGGAAGCCTGACATCCAGAACAGCTGGCAACCAGCCAGCTTGTGCACAGCGTGTCCATCCTGTATGCCTGTATTCAGGTGCATCAGATTTATTATGCATGTGGAGATCACCTGATTTATTGCCGTGGTTTATTACCAGGTGCAGCAAGGCCAGCATGTTCAGAACATGTTGGATTTACTGCACATACACAGGACATCTGTGAGCACACACACTTTTTCTCCTGAGGCTTCCTAGGAGGAAACACAGGAACCATGCTCAAACTTCTGGATTCACTTTGGTTCCGTTTTTCTCTGCGTGCAGACAAAGGCTTCTGGGATAAGGTAAACAAAGCTACTTCAGCGTACTCTTAAAGTGTATTGTGAGAAAACTTGTTTGTACTTTCAATCCTCAGGAGGGAACTGTGAGCACATAAGGGCGAACTAGCAGCATTTCAATAGAGCTAGCCTGTTCCTGTATCGCCAAGCAGATCCATTAGCACCTAATGAGTTACGATGACTTGAGCTTTAACAGATGACTTTTCTTCCGCCAACCAAATTACAGTAAAAGCAGCACTGAGATTTTATTAGCTGGTTTTACATTTGAATGTGAGCCGAGGAAAGGAAAGCACCTGAGTTTCATATTTGCTCAAAAATCAGATTTCCATTTTCTTTTAGATAGAAAAGGAAGTATGAGAGGTGTGTTTCCAGTTCATCTCTGGAAGTGGGAATTTGGGTGCACTTGATTGGTATCCAGGTGTGGGCTCCAAGACTCTCTCTGATCTGAAGCAGTAGTACTGCAGCAGTACTCCGTAGCACTACTGCAAGAAGTTAGTTGAGTTAGTTCCCACCGGTGCCACATGTATTCTGATGATGCCCTGAATAACACCCAATAGCTACCACCATTTCATGCTCAGCCCTAAGGAGTTACCTCCAACACTGGTTCACAGCAGCTGTTCTGGGTTATTCTGCAGGGTGCAGCATCACGTACATGGAGGCAGCATTTCTTTATGTCAGTTGGTAAAGGAAGGGATGGCTCAAGGGCACTCATTGCCTTTGATCTCATATGACCTCAGGCTCCAACCCTCCCACAGATAACTCCACAGCACTGAGACACGCCGTCCTACGCTACAGAATCCTGCAGAAACCATGGCAGGGTGTTGGAGCTAGATGATCTTTAAGGTTCCTTCCAACCCAAGCCATTCTATGAATCTGTAACCTTTACCTGTTTGGATCACTGTAGTCCTAAACTACAATGAGTAACTGACTGACACTTAGAGAATTCATCTACTGAGAGCTTTGCTAAGGGCATTTTTCTGCTGCTACATGTATGTCAGCTTGCACACTTGGACTTCATAGGAGAGGACGAGCTCCAGCAGGAATGCTGCAGCAAACAGCATTTTGTAGGCAGGATGCTCTAACTATGTCCCTTGTTCTTTACAGCTCCCACGTGTCCTCACTTATCCTCACCATCAACACCCTTTGTGACCTATCCTCATCATTATGAAATTGATGAAAATGAAGAATTATTACAAAAAGTCATTCCAAAAAGGCCGACTCTACTCTTCAGTTGACCCATACAGGCAATTCACTCTCCAAGTTCCCAGCTAAAATCTTCAGGGTATCCTTTTGCTGTCAGTCACATTCAGGAGAAGCTCTCGTAAACATGCACAAAATCACTTCATTATTCTTTTTGAGGTTGTTGCTCAGAAAGTTCTGTTTCTTCCCATCCTGCCCATACCCCAACACCTGGCAGCACTGTCAGGCTAGTGGCTTGCTGTGACCTCTGATTTTTTTGGCAATTATCATACTATCCATCTTTTCTTGCTGATCAATTTTGCCTATATCCATCATGGTCTTTTGTCTTCCAATTTGTCTGCAAAGCTTCTGGTCCCACAACCAGCTTTGCTTTGTGCCTGTACAGCACCAAGCACAGCAAATCTGGGTCCATAATTAAAGATGCAAAGACCAATAGTGATGCAGTAACAACTGTAATGGGCAGAAGGGTAAAATAACAGCTGCCACCCTCTCTTGGGGTCATTGCAGAGCACCAAACATTTCAGTCCATTAATGAGATACTGGCTATGATGGAGACATGAGCTGTTTCAGTATTGTTTCTTCTGGGGTGAAAATTTAAGCTGCTTTTTTTTTTTCCTGGAAACCTTCAATCCAGTTTAATTTCAAATTATCCATGCTCCAGAATTAACCACAACTTTTATTATTTTATTATTTTCCCTCCTCTTTTTAACCCATATGATAATTTATTATTATTTTTTTTTTAGCTATAGGTTACTTTGCTGCGCGTATGTCAGAGAACTCATTTTTCTAGTTACTTTGACAAACCTGACATCTTGCAGCTGTTACACATCTTGTTTCAATTACATCTCCAGATAAAAAGAATTCTTAAAGCCCTAAGGCTACAGATGGCTTCCTGGTGAGGGGTTAATTCCAACTTTGGATTAAAGCCTTTTTAGGGGTCACTCTCCTTGAGCCGTTCTCTTCAGTCTCCTCTTATGCCCTTCCCTTCCCCCTCCCAATTTGGTTATCTCTCCTACTCTAACCCTCATTCCTCTCTGGTCATTGGAAGGAGAAGATCTGGAGCACCAGCATCCATCCCTGCCTCCTGCTATCCAGAGGTGCCTCAGGGAGAGCGAGGTATCTGCTGCTTGAACCTTATCTCCACACATCATATCGGTGGCTTACAGCAGGGCACAGCTGAAAGAGCACAAATCAGCAGAGTGACAACTCAGACCACTGCTAATCCCTAATAAATTCTGGACTGCCCCACAGACTTGGGAAGCTCTTGACAACTGGTGATGCTCTCAGCATCTGGCAAACCACTTGTGTCTAATTGGGTACCCTGAGATATTTACACTGTGCTTAATGGTTACAGAAGAGATTGATCACCCTATTCTTGGTATCTATCCAAAAAGGGTATATAAAATCCTTTGATCTTGCTAAGGCAGCAAAACATGTCTAACCATCAGTTATGTAAAGGTGGTTGTTATTAATTTGAATACTGCACAGAGAGGAAAGAACAGAAGTACCATATAATGAGATATATTAAGACTACAAAAGAATTAAGTGAAGCCGTTATGTTATGAATCATGATTTTATTGTTTAGCAGTCAGCTCTTGATGTAATTCAGATAATAATGAATGGGCTAATTCCTTCCACCCTTATTCAGGCAGAACTTCCATTGACTTCAAAGAGAAAGTTGTCCAAGTCAGGACTACAGATTGCTGCATCTATCCCATTATTTGTAAATGCTTTTCGGAATATAAAGCATTTCTTTATATGGGCTATCGCCAATAACGCTAACATTTACATAATAGAAATCTCTTACATAAGTGTCTTCCGTGCTCAAAAAAGACTTTTTATTCCTATTGCAAACTGCCATATTAGAAGTTCCTCTGCAAACCCCAACATTTATTAAAGTATAGGAATGTACAGAATATCTCACTGTACCATTTTGGTCATCTTCCCTTCTGCTCAACATTTTTCATTTCAATTTACTGTATTTTTTTTTCCTCAGGAGAACGTTATTTATTGATTATTAGCAAAGAGATGATTCATCATTGCAAATATTCCTCTTTTTCACAGAAAACAAAGTGCCAAAATGGAAAAATGTGCTAAGCCTTGTTACATTTTAACAGATGACAGAAGTATTTGAGGAAACAAATGAATAAATACTCCTGCATCACTGTTCCTCTCACTCTATAGTTCCACATATAAGTTAATGCCCTACATAACATGTCAAATTGGTACTTTCAAGTAATTCTTAAAGACTCAAAACTTGAAAAATGTGCTTAAGGGTAATGCTTTGTTTTGATCAGGGCAGGACTTTTCAGGTTTTTGAAAAGAACAGATTTTTTTTTTCTCTGATTATAAAGTATGCACTTCCATCTGGAACTTATTTCAATATTGTGAACCTTAGTGCAAAAAAGCACACAGAACAATGGATGGACATTACTTGATTGTTTTAAATTGAAATTAATTAATTATGAAACAGCTGCAATAGTCTAAATTACTCATTTCCCCTTTCAGTGAAAATGAATTTACAGGCATTTGCAAAGCATACAAAAATAAAGGCAGAGACAAGAAAGTCTGTAAGAAGGGAAGTCGTGTAGAATTGTCTATGATCTGTATTTCAAGAAAGTAAATAATTAATAGCTCCAAGGAAGCATATTAGAGATTGCACTTTCTATTATACAGTCACACTGAGCAGTAAAATAATGCTTTAAATCTCAAGAACAAATGTAGCACAGGACTCAGTACAGTTTACCTTTCCAGATAATCATTTTTTCAGCTGAAAACAGCAATTTTTTTCACATTACAACCAGGCTGTGAGTTGAAAGAAGCTCCTCAGTCATTTAGTCAAGACAGATGAGCAATGAGTGTTAGAAAAGCTACCAAGGCATCAAAAGATCTACAGTCAAGGCCATTAAAGACTAGCTAATCTGCTCTAGTTCTAATTCTCCTCTAATGGCTTTCCTTAAATGTGCTTTACATCAGCTGTAATTAGTTCAAGATATTGCTACTTATATACTTCTAAGAACAACAAAAAAAGGTTGCATTTCTACCACATAGTATGTAATCATGTTCGCACAGCCATGCACCCAGGCGAGGAGGTTCTTGAAGAGTGTTGTAAAAGACACCTTGCTTGGATCTACAAAAGCCAGTGTGGGTCTGGAAAAAACTGCATTTATGTACGCTTTCCTTTCATGGGGTTATCTCACTGCCATTCTACCTCAGATGTTGCAGAATCAACTAGTAAATGGGCAGAAACACATTAATGCACATACTGGAAATATGTACATTTTTCCTACTGATGCTGTGATATTGGAACAGATTTTCATCATCAGTGGCAGGGATAAATAACCCCAAATCTGCAACCCTTGCCACTTTTAAGATAGAACAAGGCCAGTTTTCAAAGAAATTCACTCCTTCTTAAAAAAGTGTTATTTAACCTGAGACAGCAGCAGCCTGACTCAATGACCAGAAAAAATGTAAACTCCTATGGCCCTTTTGGAGTGATCTACACAGTGAAAAGGGGTAGAGATTCATAAGCTAGCTGCAAACGCATTGGTATATCCAAACACACAAGGCAATGTGGCAATACTAATTCGGATCGGTTGGGATCGTGGTGGTTTTCTTGCAGGGAGCCTAAATAAATGAAATAGCACACAATCACCTTTTGTACTAAGAAATTCCTGACAGCCTTCAAGCCTAACCACAAACAAAGCACATTGTAACATTAATTTACTCTTTAAACTGGTGACATTTAGCTAACTCAAGGTCATCATCCTGCAGAAAATGTTACACTCTCCTTGCCAAACAAAGATGAAAAAAAGCGCACTTAGCTTTTATTGTTACTTTGTCCTTTAAAAACAGTTGATGACATGACAGGTTCCCTCACTGACAGCTTCAGAAACAAAAAAAAAAAAAGAAAAAAGTAAAAATATTTATTCTACTGGATGCATACCAATATAATTGTCTTCTCTAAAGTATCTCTGACAACATAATTCATTCATTTTTTCTGGACTGAAGTTCAACCGTCCACTGCACTTCCTGTTCTAAGAGAAAGGAGCACAAATACATGCAAATGATGTCATTCCCTCCTATAATCCACAGACCTGAAAGCAGAACCCCATGATCAGTCAGAAGTGGTCGATAGCGAAGAAAGTATCAACTTTCTCTTGGTGCATTCCTAGGAGGCAGGCACCATCTAGCAATGTCAGAGCAAAATTTAAACACATTGAGGAGGTTTAGGATATCTGCCAACACCCACGCCTCAGAACAGGCTCCCCAAAACCTTCACAGAGACCAAAGCAAAGAAGACAAGTAGAAACAGGGAGATGAATGGTAGGAGATAGCATTGCTGAGATGGCTTCTAAATCAGAACCCTACAAACACACACTGTCAATGTTTCTCCCTCCTGACCCATCTATCTGTCATATTTGCATTTTTCATACCACCACAGGTCATCATACCCTAACACCCAGACTGTGCCATCAAGGCAATGCATGGAGTTGGAACGCCACCAGCTTCCCCACAATAGATTTCGAGAGCGCTACACGCAGTAAGAACTGGTCACAGCTCAAAGCAATGAAAACATACGCAGGGTAAGAAGATACTGCCTTCATCCTCCATTTGTCCAGTCCTGCCATTCAGTCAAACTAGGCTGAGCCACAAAGGACTCTTTCTTCAGTCCCAAATATGTGAAAATAACCACATGGGAAGACTGGGTTACATTAAGAAGTTGTGTGGCTTTGTCAGATACCACCCTCTTGTTTTTAGTTTTAAATACTTGCAGTTGTGGGTCATCTTTATTGAGAAACAAAGCACTGCAACACAAAGCTTCTTAGCAGAGATTTCTGGTCCCTCCTGCATAATTTTAAGTGTTTCCTGACCGCAGAGACCACCACTGCTGCATTGGAACTAATTTATTTTTTAAAAAAACAACAACATAAAGGATCTCTGAGGATAAGTTTAAATTGCATTCCTACTGTCACATTTCCCAAGATACACCCATACCCAGGTACTTGCTACATGCAAGCAGGTTAAAATCTTCCTAAGAGAATAAAATGCAGTCAACTTAAGTCACTAACACATACTTTCTGTTTGTTTAAGGTATTGGGAAAGCTGAGATACCAAGCTGTAAGAGAGGAACATAAGTAGCTCTGTCATTTTTACCTCTGCAAAGACATAGAAAACGTTTAGCACAGAATGTTAATAGCTGTCATTGTGTTCATTTAACTGTTGTTACACTTCATTCACTCTTTCTCCTAAGTATGAATTCATTGCTACCCACAAATTATTCAGAAATTATATAGATTATTACCTGAGTATTCAACTACAAGTGTCCATTTTTGCTCTCCTGGGGCCTCAGGCAGCAGCAGCAAGCATAATCAGAGTCCTAACATTGATTTTAACAGACAGAAGATCAGTTAGTAGCCCCACTGGTAATGTTGCAAACACTGTCTTCCATATGTGGCTGATTCGCTCACTCTTTTCAGATGTTTAATGGAACAGCGCTTTTCAGCCACTCCATGATATTTGCAGAGCGTCTGTTAGAAAACAGTGGAAGGCTTTGAAAGCCAACGCAAGACGACTGTCAGATAAACCACACCCAACACAGCTAATTGGGAGTTCTCTCCTGACCCCACGGTCCTTTGGGGTTGGATTCCCAGCAGGAACACCTCCATCCGGAGGTGCCGTGGCAGCAAGGGCCACAAGGCCAGGCTCAGCCTCGCAGGTCCCTGCAGCCTTCCTGGGAGATGCCAGCCACGAACCCACCACCGAGATGGCAGTTCCCAGCCACCAGCAGGGCAGGGCTGCCAACGAGACAGCCTTGTTCAAAACAAAGCAAGTCAGCAGCTTTCCCTGCTTCTACTTCCAGTTTCCCTCAAAACAACTTGTAGTTTTCAACTGGAATCAGCCTTGCAGCTAACCAGCCTGTGCACAAAGAAATGGTCTCTGGGGTTCATCAAAATTACGGTTCATTTTGTGAGGATGTCACTTCAAAGTCACAATTTGTTCACTCTGCTAGGTGAGATACTTACCATCTCACACAGAATTTAACCTCTCTGTTTTCTAGCTGTACTTAACATAATTTTCTCTTCACTTATATTGATTTTCTTTTATTACTCCTATTGTTAATAAAGCTATAACCAGACTTGCAGGTATCTCTGAACATACACTGTGAATAATTGCTGGAATTCTTTTTATCCACGCTTTGTTGTTTCTTAGTGATAAATAAGATGTGAATGGATTAACTTGTTATATGAGGTTAAAAACCTTGCAATTAAGCAGTTGCTTTTTCTAATGACAGTGTTGTGGAGTATGATGTCGTACCTAATATACAGATGACATGAAAGATGTGCCTACTGTCTGTAATTTTTCTGTGTCTTTTTTTCCCTTAATAGCCCATATATCTCTTCCACTCGTTCTAAGAAACCTGGTATTCTCCCCAGAATTTCCACATAATGTGTTTCCACAGAATAGGAAATGCTGCAAGCACTTCATGTCTTCTTTGGAATCCTCCTCCAACAACTTACGGAGGCTTCTGCCTCAGCTTCTCATGGATAACACATTGAGACAAACAGAATTCTGCAAGTCCAGCAGGAAAGCCCATTGAGCTGTCAGCCTCATGCTTCAAACAGGGCTTGGGCACTCATGGTCCTCGACGGAGAGATGCAAAAGCAGATTCACTGTCCCACTGATGTATCAACATTTTATTTACCAGACAAAATATATACAGGGATAAAAAG
The DNA here is from genome assembly GCA_013396635.1 of Penelope pileata. Classification (NCBI taxonomy): domain Eukaryota; kingdom Metazoa; phylum Chordata; class Aves; order Galliformes; family Cracidae; genus Penelope; species Penelope pileata. Next base: position 420,596 of record WBMW01002667.1, read on the forward strand.
AAAAACCTGAAGAAAGGTGGCTGAGCGTACTGCAAATCAGAGATGATGAGCCAGATCCTCATCTGATACAAAATGGCAAAGCCTCTGGAATCGATGGAGCTCTGCAGGCTTAAAGCAGTTGAGGATGCAGTACATCACATCCAGCAAATGAGAGCTCACATGGTCCTACAGACGTATTTGTAAAATAATATTATTCAGCTGATGCATATAAAGTTATTATGGCCATGAAAAAGCTCGCTCTTATTATTTATACTTATTATGTTTAGCACATACAATTTATCCAGAGCTGTACCAAAAAAACCTCTAACAATAAAAGTAATTCCTGACCCAAAGGGCTTACAGCCTGAAAAACAGGCACTGGGAGGAAAGAGCACGCTGTGAAAACAGGAGAAGGGAACGGTCTATAGTTATTAAGCTTGTTATTGTTTGCTCACAACTGACAATCATCACAGAAAGAACAAATTTTTAGCTGGGATCTCGGTGAGAGGAAGGTGGTAACCATGAGCTGATGCTGGGTGGAAGGCAGAACAGAAACACCACAGGGATAGGAATCAGGGGACAAATGAGATTTCAGGCGTTACAGATAGAAAGAAGCCAAGAGCTAAAAGAAAAGAGATAAGGGACAAAGTCCAAGACAGAGGCTGGGATAGAGCTGTAAAGGAGACGGGACATAACAGCAGGTACTTAATTACTGTTTTGTGAGAGGGAGGTAGGATTGCTACGTGCTGTCTGTATCAGGGTAGCCTGGCCCAGCCTCTTACTCTACTGAGAGAATGGTCTGAGCGACACCCCCACCCCGGAAAGAACGAACTGCTTACTGTTGTCTGAAAACAAACATCTAGATATTCTGCTTTGGCTGAAGGAGCATTTGCAGAACTCGCTTTCTAAAAATGTCTCCTGTAAACACCGTGCAACATGAAAAAAAAAAACCTTGACTTACACAAATATAAAATGTAGCGACTAAAAGCTAGACAACCTGGGATCAAGAAGTTACAAAAGGTTCATTTATAAGACTGCTGGATGTCTAGCCCCTTTTTGTTAATAGCAACTTCCAAACAAAACTCTCATTGACTTCAAATGGAGCAGGAACAGACCCAAAGATAGCAAATGAACTGGTAACTCAATACGTGGTCTGTAAAACACACTGGGCCACCTTACACTGTGGCATTTGATATTGATCTCAGCTTGGAAGCTCTACAACGATACATTTTTTACATGACTATCCAACCTCTACAAAACTGATGCTAACTCAAAACATCCAGAATTATCAGCGCCAAACAAACTGATCAAATACGTGGCTTCTTTTACCCAAATAAACATTGTGTTGTTTGTGGCTAACAAACGTATCATGCTCAAAATCGTTTTTTTGCTTGACACAACACAGTAAGGAATTTATTAAATCTGTAAACTGTTTTAATGAATGTGAAAATCTTTGACCTACGCATCTGCCTTACACAGGCATGCAAGAGACCCTTCACTAAAAGGTCTCCACTGGGGATAGCGCTGCACTGAGCCTAAGCACACAGCTACCGACCTGGCTGAATTTCGTATGGATTTGTTAAATAAGGCAAATAACAACGTGAATGCCTGCAGTACAGAACCAGTCCTGGCTCTCCACTCAAGTCCTTTGGTCTCCATCACGTTAATATGTTTTCTGACGCACAAAAGGCGTATGTAGCACCACCAATGGAGATTTCCCATCTCTTTTTTCTGGTGTAAACGAATACAAAATTATAAGGCACCGGAGAATCCCCATCCTTGAGTCTGGGCAAATCACACTGCAGATATCAGATGCAAATAAACACATGGAGAAAGAAGAACAGGAGGTGGGGCTGTCCTTCAGCCAGTGTGTTGTGTCTGGGACAGCCACGTCACTCAGCGCTAACGAAGCCCCGAGCGCCATTGGGCTCATCCCGAAATATCCCAGAAAAAGCTCACCCAATGGGCACAAATTTTGTTTACACCACAGATTTGTGTGTTCTAATAAATTTTCTAATTGAGTTTGTACTCAGCCTTCACTGTTTGAATTACTGGAGTTTTCTGAGAAGCAGAAGTGTTATTGGCACCAACACAACCTGGGAAAAGTACTCCTTAGCAGAAAAGAGCTTGCAGTATCCTCCCACTTCACTTTCCTGGTTAAGTACTGCCTTATAGCCTTGACACAATACATTATTGCAGTTTTGATGTTACAGCAGAGTAAAAGACACAGCATGTATTAATTGGGGAGCAAATTCATTAACGACATAAAAGTAACAATCAATGAGAATTGATCAGCGTGCTACTGTTTGTCTGGAAAACCCTTCCCATACTCTTCTGATTTGCCAAGAACATACCAAATAATAAAACGAAACACTTTAGAAGAGCACGTTAATATTTAATTACTGCACACTTAAGCAAAATATTCTCCAAATACTGCAAAAAGTGGATTTGCAGTCATAAGTTCAGTGCGCAAATTGTCATTATAGCGGCATTCAGAAGAATAAAAGACAACATTCATTCTTGCTGCAGAGAAAATTAAGTCTCCTAAGTGCCCCTCTTTGCCATGAAGCACTTCTGCTTGTCTGTGTGCTATATTTTATTTTCCTTTTTGGTTACCACTACACCCCTTGGAAGCACCCCGCCTGCGGTCCCTTTGCCATGGATGCTGCAACACCCTGGGGCAGCCGGTCCTTGCTATCACCTCTGTAAATTTTCACTGCATTTTGTTGGTTTCTTTGGAAATATAACTGGTCCCACTTTCAAAGCGACTGTTTGGAACCATGCTTCACAACCACTGCTTCATGGCAGATCCTCTCCTGTGATCTCGGATGCTCCAAGCCAAAGCCACGGAGCGAAACACAGCGTTCCAAAAGAAGGCAGCCTTGAACCTACAGACCCTGGGTTAAAGCACCCGACCTCCCCGCGTGGGATTTGTGTCCAGCCCCTGCTATAGGGGTGAGAGCTGGGAAAGGAGTGCAGGCCTGCTGTTGTGTTGTGGCTTTTAACGTGGGATCTGAAGCCCTTCTGCTGAACCCTGCTTCTGAGCACCACCAACAGAGGGAAAACACACAGAAAAAAAATCTACGAAATCACAGGATCACTCCTAACAGCAATACGACATCCCTAAGCGTGCCATTTAGCTGGGAAAAGGTTGATGTCTCCCTCTCGCACCTGATCTTTGTGCCTACGATGGTCATTTCCAAGCAGCCCTACAATAGCCAAAAAAGGTGCTAAAAAGGCTGTGAAAGGAGCAGCCCCAAGCCCTGCCCCTCCAGATTTACGTTCTGGGCTTTTCAAATTCAGTATTAACTTCAACAGCAGCTCAGGAACAGGCTAAGGAACACACCGCTTTGCCTGGGAAAAAGCAAATTGCTCTCCAAAGTTCATCTTCATTCAATGGGAAAGGGAAAAGCATTTGAATGTGTGAAGGTGTCAGTGTTATTTCTCCTGTAGTTGTTTAATAGAAACACCACCTAATTTTGTTGTAAAACTGTGCACATGGTCCAAAAACTTAAAATCAGATCCGAGCCGAATGCTGCGCTTTGGGTATAAACCAAATATCGGTATTCCTAATTGAAACGAGGACATAACCTTAACTCGTGTCCCAGGCAGAAAGACCGTAATTAAAAACTTTTATGGGGCAGTAACTAATTTTGCATTATCCACGCTCTTTAAAGTTCCCGCAGCGGGATAAAGTTTTACGAGGCCGCCCGCTATCAGCGGTGCATCCCCGGGCAGCGGCACTGCGTGGCCAGAGCCGCTCCCTCCGCCCCGGGGGCTCCGCACGGCGCAGCGATGGGGACCGCTCCCCCCCACCTCTGCTCTGCCCTGGGCACAGCGCTGCTCAGCGCGCACCGCTCCCGGGGACGCCCCGCGGAACGGAAGGCGTTACGATCCATCACAGCCGTGGTCCTAACAGCGGCGGGTGGCTGGGATTTGGGGCGCAAGCCAGCGCCGCTGCCCGCTAACTCCAAGGAGGTGCGGGAGGGCAGCGCTTCCCACCTTCGGCCGCTGATGATATTTCTAGAAATGGGCTCTCCTCTCAAAGCCCCGCAGCCGGGGA
>WBMW01002667.1:424919-515324 GCA_013396635.1 Penelope pileata
CCCTCCCTCCCTCCTTCCTCCTGTGCGCCGGGAGCGCGGCCGAGGCGGCGCCCGCGCAGAGTCCGCGCAGCGCCCGCCCGGCGCGGGGAGGGGGCGGCACTCGGTGGCAACTTGAGCCCGGCCCGGCTTGGGGCCGGGGTTGGGATTTTGGGTCCCCACGCGTGGCCTCGTTGCGGGGGGGGGCGGGGGGCTGCACCTGTGCGAATCGCGGCGCCCGCGGGGCTCCGTCTGCGCGGTGCGCGCAGAGGGTTAAGGACCCGCGGTGCGCACGGGTGCGCGAACCGTGGGCTGGAAATAAAGGTGCGGACCCGAGCGCGGCCCCTCGCCCCGTACCGGGCGCTGCCGGAGCGCACCGGGAGAGGTCACCGCGCTCTGAGCACTTCCCCCGATACTGGGCTTTTTGGCTGCCGGAGAAGTGCCGTGTCATCGCGGGGGGGAGAAGCAGCGAGCGGACGCGCTCCGAGGAGAGGCTCGGAAAACCCCTCCGAGCGCCCCGATCCGCTCCGGAGCCGCCTCGGTGCCTCCGCACAGCCGGGGCGGTGCTGCCTCCTACCGCCGGCAGCGCCCGGCCCTGCGCGGGGCGGCCGCGGGGGGAGCGCTGCGGGCCCGGGGCAGCGCCGGGAGCGGCGGTGGGAAGAGAATCGTCTGCGCTGCTCGAGTGCTGCGCTTGGCCCGGCGTTCCTAGAGCCGCCGGGAAACAGCCGCTGCTCTCGGCCGGGGCGAGGCTGAGCGGGGCTAAAAGGCTGAGCCGGGAGGCCAGGCCAAAACGCTGCGCCCAAACATTGCTAGGGATGCTCCGAAAGTAATGCCTCCTGTGTTATGATGTCAGCCCACGATGTCAGAGGCGGATGTAGGTGGTATGGCAGCAGAGGCTGAGCCTTCCCGCCAATATTCCATTCCATGTTGTTGCTGTACAGAAAAAGTGGCACCCATGGATATTCATCAATGCTTGCTGAATGCTGATGGAGACCGAACAGTGCATGATGGCAGAGTGAGGGGTGGTGGTGTGTTTCAGCAATGGTGACAGTGACAGTGGTCACCTCCACTGGTACAGATTGTTACAAGCGTGGTGTGCAGGCTCTTGTTCATCACTGTAGAAAATGCATAGGTCATGGTGGTGACTATGTTGAAAAAAAGTGTTTTGTAGCTGAGAATTTGCTCTATCAAATGGTGTTATTGTGCTCTTTGCAGCTGCTGTAATTTCCACAGAAATAAACAGGAGGCATTACTTTCGGAGCAACCAATGTGCTTATGTGCAAAGGCGCGTGGGCAGCGCATTGGCACCGACCTTACCCATCACTCCATGCTCTCAGCGAGATGCTGCAGCCCACATTGGGCCTGGCTCTTCCCTGGAGCCCTTTGCATGCAGTGATTTGCAGCAGCGCTTAAATCACCCTCAGAGCAGAACTGAAGGCGGGGAGGTTCAGGCTCAGGCCGCCTTTGTGGTCTTAGTCCATAGAGGGAGACCCCTCTGCATTGGCCGTGGAGCTGCTGGGGCCATTCTGTGATGTGTGGTGCCAACAAGTGGCGGCTCATGGACCCAATGGATTCTTTGGAGGGAAATTCTGTGGGCTGCAGCCATCCTCCAAACTGAGATCAAAAGAAAAAGCAGACAAACAGCGTGAGCAGCCCTGAGTGAATTGAATTTCAGACAGCAATACATAATGGCAGCAACATACAGGCAGCATGTTTTATGTTTTTAATATGTTTTAATACATGAGATTTTTTTTTTTTTACATTTCTTGCATGCATGTGGTTATTGTTGTGTTCTTTTCCTTCCCATCATGGCCATGATTCTCTTCTCAGAGCACAGTACATCAAGACTAACTGCATTGAAATTAATGTCACTTGAACATCTCAATTTAGCTGCCAAGAGCTGGAATTTTCCTTTTTATTCTTCGTGCCATGGTAGCATTTTTAAAGGACCTTATATGTGATGCCTCATTGGTAAGTTACCCTCTCGGCCCTGACTTTTCTCTCTCCATGATGTGTGTTCCATGTATGACAAAGCATAGCATGATTGTAACTGTAACGTGCAATAAAGAGAGCTTGGACGCGTGACCAGAGGAACACCTTCCACGCTGCCTGTTGCAACCCATGATGTTCTCACCATCTCTTATTCCCCTCTGTCATAGAATCACAGAATGGTTTGGGTTGGAAGGGACCCCAAAGCCCACCCAGCCCCAACCCCCTGCCATGGGCAGGGCTGCCACCCACTGGGTCAGGCTGCCCAGGGCCCATCCAACCTGGCCTTGAGCACCTCCAGGGATTGGGCACCCACAGCTCTCTGGGCGGCTGTGCCAGGGCCTCACCGCCCTCTGAGTAAAGGATTTGTTCCTAACATCTCACCTAAATCTTCCCTCTTTTAGTTTAAGCCATCATCCCTTGCTGTGGGACTTGGCAATGTGATTTTCAGCTCGTGCAGGGAGTAAAGCCTGCCTCTTCAGGAAAGCGCGGTGCTGTATAAATAAAAATAAGCTATGTGCTATCTAATCCTGTTCATTGTACATGTATTTTTAATGATTCATGTAGACATTACTTGGCCCCTCGTTGTGCTCTTTCCTCTGTTAACAACTCTTCATTAAGAACAAGCAAGCAACTGTGCCCAGCCAAGCTGGCTTTCTGTGAAGAGCTGGAGGCCTGAGAACAATATGTAATTCCGATCCATTACATAAAGAATGCATGTAACAAGAAAGCTGAACATCATCTTAAAAGTTGACATTTCCCACTTCTCAGACTCTCTGTCTTGAGTGTGGCATAGCAACTGCCTGAGGAAGAGCAGAGATAATTGTAACGCAACGTAAAATAAGGGGGAGGTGAGAAATACTACATTCTTCACATCCTGTGTGAAAAATATCTCGATAGTATCTCTCCAGCATAACCTACCTTTAAAATATTTACCCAGTGAGAAATAAATTCCCAGGGAACTCACAAGACCTTGGCTGAATGCTTTCACAGACCAGGAAAGGAGTTCTGGAGGCATTGTAAGACACAGAAACGAGCATGATTTAAGCACATTTGTGGCTACTAGGGTAGGAAATTCCTCAGCATCACAGAATCACAGAATGGCTTGGGCTGGAAGTGACCTGGAAGCCCATCTAGTTCCAACCGGCTGCCATGGGCAGAGTTGCTGCCTACGAGAACATCGGCACAGCGTGTTTCAAGGATGTGATCCTCTCCCTCATTACCCCACTTTTGTCACACCTGCGCAGAGGGGCTCATGTCCATGCAACCTCGTATCTGTCAGCATTTCTTCGAAGGGCAGCCTGCTTCCTCACCCGAAAGGACGGCCACCGAGCACAGGCTCACTTTTTCCAGCGTGCAACACAGGTCTTGTGCTCACTGCAAGGCAGTCCTCACAGGGCAGCTCCTGCTCAGAGCTCCTGCCTGAGCCAGGACAGGACATCCACAGTGAGTGCATGTCAGTGGGTGTTTGCACGTAGCCCAGACACTGATCTTGCAAAGGAAGGATGAAAAGCCAGGACGCATTTTTCGTTTTGCTCCCGCAGCTCGGCACTGTGCTGACTGGTGCTGGCTCCACGAGGACGAGTGCTCATAAATTGGAGTAGGTGTCTCAGAATCGCACCCTCTGAGCTTTGGGATACGTTTTGTTTGTCCAGTGGGCTCCTGAGAAGTCCATTGACTGTTTTACAACAAGAGGGTTGCTATTTAAATTTCAGTACTCCACTTTAATTAGACACTTGCAGGCTTAAGTGTAATGGAGTTTTGAATGCAGTTCTTTTCGTAGCCTCGTAGAGTTTGCTGCAAGGCAAAGCCACTGGATTGTCTCGTCCAGCAGCTGTAGATCCCAGCCTATCCCATTTCACAGATTTTTCCTGTACCTTGCAGCCTGAGCAGCTGCACAGCCCATAGTTTAGTACTCCAAGCATAATAAAATGCACATTCATAACTAATTTTACTCACTGAACAGCATTACTTTCCTCCCGCACCTCTGTGTCTTCAACCCGACGATATTTCATTAAGTGGCTGCTCAGTTCCCTCACACACCCAGCAATCGTTGCTTCGGCAGAGAGCAAAATGACCTCTGAATAGGGTTCCAACTTGCAATCTGCTTCAAAATTCCTTGGGATGGAAGTTGTGTTTCCACCTGGCAGCCACCGTATGCTGAACCTTCCCTCTGACTTGGTGCTCCTCCGTCCCACGCTCCTTATGCCCCTTCACTGCGCTGTCGTCTGCTGTGCTCGTTGGATGGTTCTTCGCCAGTCACTACGGAGGGTGCCAAAATTATTGTGAATGATTTCTCTCCTGCAAATATCATCACGGTCTATTTATACACCGTGGCTTCTGAGATTTGATAAGACCAGAGCATAATATGGCATGGATACAGAGGCTGTCAAAGCTCAGCTAACACAACATATTTCATCGTCCTCCCACTTAACATGCGCAATACACAAATGGTTGCAAACTATCGCTCTTTTAAAGAAGCAAAATATATGGATTTAATTTTTAATGATTTAGCTCGGTAATTAATCCAAATTATTAGTTAACAATTGCTAAAACAGAGAACGATAATGGATTCCGTGGCTAATGAAAATATTTATTATTTTAATAAGTTGCGTGGCTGGAGGTCTATGCCAAGCCTCTGTCTGCCGGCCACATCCTGCTCTCGACTCATGTGCAGGACCCCCGCCAGGCACGCCGATGGCTGTGCCCCCAACAGAGAAACAGGAATCGCCGCTCCCAACTATTGATGATGACATCTATCATGTCAGCTGAAGAATCGATCCGTCTTAAATTATGAGCCAGGGCTGAAGGAATTATGCCAATTAGAGGCACACATTTCTATTCTCTCGTTTTGCTCTTTCCTGTCTTTTTTTTCCTCCACACAAAAGGTTTTGAGACCTATTTAAGTTATGAAAGTCCTCCTGTAGCCTGAGAAAGATTTAAAAAGAAGATTTAATTGCAGGACAGAAGTGCTACAAGGGCCATTCGGGGCTCAGGGGAGGGGAAGGTCAAGTTTTTAACCTGCCAACAAAAGGACTGAACCCAACTCTACGCCTGGGCTTTCCCTGGGCTCCGGGCCGAACAAAGCCCTTTTGCTGGACGGGGCTCTCTGGGTGACGGGGGCACGACCTGTGGGGCTGGTGGCAGGCGGGACTGGCAGGTACACAGGGCATGGGGGGCCACTCCGGGGTCAGACATGGGGTGGGGACAGAGAGGAGCAAAGGGAAGCTCCGCAGCCTCCCTGCTGCTGTGCTGGCTGAGGGCCGGGGACAAAGGCTGCAGAGCGAGACCAGCCCCTCGCCCCATCCCTGCTGGGAAGGCAAGACTCCAATGAAACCAGTGCCAGGACATCTGGGAAAGAATACAGTGATATATATGTTTTTGGGTAATTTACAAGCCAAAACAAGAAGAAGAAGCAGGTAGTCCTCGCTGAACAACCACAGGGCTGTTTTATGCTCTCCATGGGTCTCTTGCATTGGGTACCAGCAGCTGGGATGCAAACTGGGATGCAAACTGGGGACGGAAGTGCAGCCACCATGCCATCCGCATTGCCACCCTTTGCATTGCCCAGGTGTGCAGAACAGGCTCTCAGTCTGACCACCCAATTGGGGTTTGGCGGGCGACTGCAGCTATGGGCAGGATTTAATACCACCCCTGGCAGCTGCTCTTCTACAGACTTGTGTTTGGGGTGCTCATCCTACTGAGGACCCTCCTGCTCCTCACCCTTGTCCTTGGCAGGGGTTTGCTGGAGTCAGAGAAATTGCCCATCCTCAGTGGTTGGAAATCAGGTGTAGATCTGGGGTTCCCAAAGGGGGTGCTCTCCGAAAGGAAAATCTGACAGTGAGGAACAGGAGAGATGATGGTGGGAATGCAGCCTGAATGGCAAGGCAACTGCTTAGGCATAACAGGCACTTGGAAAAGAAAAGTCAAAACGAGTTTAGGGTGGGACCTTTTCATGAGTTCTTCATGCCCCAGAAAGTGACATAAGGGCTCACCATGGGACGGCCCATTGCTACTATATTGAAACACCTCTGCCTTCCTCAAGGCTCTGCCTCTGGGTTCTGCTCAGGCCCACGGAGAGGAACCTGGGTGGCAGGGTCGCTGTCTGGGTCCAGGTCAGCCCCACTGACCTTCCCTCGCTGTGTTGGTGTTTGATGAACCACACATTCAGCAAAGCCACAGCAAACACCTCTCCATTTCTGAGCTAACAGGAGCATCGCTCAGGGGAATGTTTTGTTTCATGAGGGGAAGAGAGAGCCTTTTGGAAAGGCAGGAAGGTGTTTAATGTGGCATTTCTGGATGCCTTGGTGAGGTTTTATGTACAAAAGATTGTGTATCCAACTCAGAGGGCACAGGCCTTAGAGAAATTCAAAGAATCTTTTGAAAAGAGGTTAAATATGTTTAAAATTTATGAGTGTGCACCCATGCAAATTGGAAGAGGAAATTAAACTATATCTGCAGAAAAGGAAAAATAAATCTACTTACATATGATGTAATTTAGAAAGTCAACTGCACCTTTGAATGATGTCTGGACGAAAGGATAAGGTAATGCTGAGGAAGGTTTAATATCTGGGCTTAAAAAGCCACATGGGGCCATAGGGAAAGAGGGTTTGCAATATACGTGTATACTCATTATGAGTAGTTTCCAGTAGAATGAAAACTATATCTAGCTGGCTTTCAGCTGAGAGGGAAAGATACCCAGCCAGGCTGAGAAAGTTCAATTTCTTCAAACTCACCCGTGGTTTCTGTGCAAATATATCCGTGCTTCGTGTAACTAATTTGAAAGCCTGCATTGCTATTTTTTAGTATTCACAGGTCTCTATTTCCTGTGCCGTGCAAAATAAACTTTTAGTCAAAATAACTGGACTGAGAACAAAGTGAAAAAAGTGATGAAAGAGGGGTGTTAAGCAGAAGGAAACGATTTGTGTGGGCATTCCAGGGAGAAGCCAGGCATTGTCCGGCTCAAAGAAAGCAACTCGCACACCAGGCAATATTTTCCTTTCAGCTTGGGCTGGAAGCTGACTGCAGCCATCAGGTCTCTGCTGCTCTTAGCGGTGGGGAGGGAGGTCCCCTGCCACCACAAACTGGTGCAAGCCAGCCCCAAGGACAAGGGGTGCCCTCCTGTAGCTGTTGTTGGAAGGAGCAGAGGGACACCTCCTCCCAGGCACATGCCGAATGATGCTAGCACATGGGCCAGCCAGTAAAGACTCTGTGTATTATGCAATTATTAAAGGCATACAAATAAGCCATTATGGAGCAAAAGCCACAGCGTGAACCCAGTGCTTGAAGCCCAGCTGGGCACAGGGTGCCACGATCTGTGCAGCACCAAAGGAGCGGGAGATCTGAGCTGAGCTCCTGGCAAGCAAGTACGCACCAGGCAGCACCGAGCAACTGGGTCCCTGGGCAATCATTTCATTGGAGAGGCCAGGAAGAGGACGGACGTGGAATTAATCTTGCTGTGCTGCACTGTTCCTGATGTGAGGACGAGAGAGGACGTGGCTGGGTAATGCTGACACTGCAAATCCCTTAATGAGCACTAAATTCACTTAACAAAACTCAAACTCCCTTGGAGTTCTGATGGAGCTCAGCCTGTCAGCTCTACCTTGGAGCTTTCTGCCCTTTGCTGGTCTGTGCCATGAACCTCAGCATCAATAAATACAGTGTTTCTTTTTATTCACTGTACCTGTTTATTCCTTGGTATATTTACCCTTTTATTAAGAGCTTCCACTTGGTTAAGACTTGTTCAAGTATAAGCTCAACAGGAAGCACTTTCCTTTATACTGTAATAACTCTATATTGTTGCCTAGAGGGTGACAGAAAGTAACGTAAGATTCATAAAAATATAACTGTCTGAGCCAAGTAGATAGAATTATGGTAAGCATTATCCAAAGCGTATTTCTCCATCCTATAGGGTGAAATCAGAACATCTTAATGTTTTCTTTCTTGGGTCACATAATTCTGCAAAAGAACACCAAGAGAAATGAGAGACCGCTTCTGCTCGATCGTTACAGTCTGTACCAGGCTTTGGAACAGGTTTGCAAATAAAATTACTTTATTTCATTATGTGTCATTTTACATTTTGCCCATGAACCACCCCACTGAGCCCATTTGGTTTCAGACACTCTTTTTATTTTTTTTTTTAAGCTATAAGCAACCAGAATTTTAAACTCGTTTAAGCTGTAATTCAGGCTGCTTCTTGTAGTTCTTTTTCAAGTTTAACCATTAAATGAGTACATCCTTCGAATAAAAGAGAAATGCGTGTCTTGCCCTGATCTATTTTTTCTCCAATTAATGTTAAAAAAACCCACACCTTCAAAAGGCACCCTGGTGGGTAAATTTTAACCCTACTAGAACCAACACAGTTCCAATATTTTTTAGTACAACTGGTTTTTTTGCTTGCTTTCTTTAAATTGCTGAAGGGAAATGCAGACTGTCAAGCTTTCCATTCTGAGCTCTGGGGTGGAATAGCCCACATATCCCTCCGTGTCCTATATAGAGGTTGGAGGCATAAACCTCTTGCTGACGTGGCTCAGCAGCAGCGTGGCACACGATGAACCCCTAACCAGCAGTGGGACAGTGTCCCCTCTGGGTATGAGCCACAGGGAAGAGTGGGGGCTAGAAGCAAGGATCTGGTGAGCCCCATCCTGCAGAATGCCATGCTCTGCTCTCCCGACACTCAGGGACAGCATTTGGGTTCTGAATTCCAGTAGAGCCATACATTCTGTGCTAGCAGCTCAACCAGCTCCATCAGCATCAACAACAAGCTTCTTGATAGTGTCCCACCATGCTGTGGGGGAGCTACCCATGTGGAGCAGCTGTTTCCAAAGCAAAACGAGAGGAGCAGCAGGACACGTGCCACAGGCAAAGTCTGTGGGAAAGAAACCTCGCACCTGAGAGACTGAAAGAGTAAAGGGTGAGGTGGTCTATTGTGGCACAGTCTTTATTTCATTTCAATACTTAGTTTTAGCTAGTCTTACATAAGACAGAGCTAGCTGTAGTGGTGTGGAGTAGACAGGATGGAGTGGAAAACTCTTGGCCATTTTTCACATCTCTAGACTTCAGGATTCCACTGTTTCCTTTGTTCTGGTCGTCTGGCAATAATTTAATATTTTTATTTCTATATTTACTTTAATTCTTAAAAAGCCAAGAGGTGGAGATATGTTGACAGAATGGAAAAGGAAGCTATTATTAATTAAAATTATTTTAAGTCTAAGATTAAAATAGTGCTCCTGCATACAAATTTGCTTCAATGAGCTGGACCCACTGCAATGTTAAATCATTGCATAAATTAAGAAATATAGCAGATGTACTGGCTGGAGACTAGATGGTGACACCATTTCAAATGGTACAGATTCTATTTTCTCTGCATCCTTCCTATAGGCACATACAGCTCAGGTGCCAGTGGGTAATTACTCATCTCTGGTATATATTTTTTTTTCTTTTGAGACTAACCCAAAGTCCATGAAAAATGGTGGAAATTTCCTAACCTTGAGTGCAAGTTGGACCATGTCCAGAAAGAAGCAGAGTATGGAAATTCAGGAGGCAGCAGTTATCTCTGTTGTTTGCTGGTGGAGCAGGAAGGGAAGCCTTACAAAATTCCACGCAGCCTGCTGCTCGTTATGTCTAAGTGATGCACTCATTCACTATCAGTGAGCCCCTGGACAAACCCACCTCCATCTGAAAAATGAAGGAGAAAAAATGTACTGTGTAAGAAAGCTAGACATTGAAGCTGTGATGATTTGATGTCATTTCTCTGTAATCACAGTGTATAGTGGCAGTCTCACATTCCCAAATATCCAAATTGATGACTGCAATGCTGATCACTGTCAATCCGGCTTGTTAGGACAACACGCCTCTCTCTGCCCTGTGACCTGGAGTGAGGATGCCATGCAAGCTCTGCAAGGCCAGCAGAGTCCCTGCGCGGGGCAGGGAGGTTCTTGCTGGGGTCTGTATGTGCCACGCTGCAGCAGCAGCCCTAAGCACCCCATTCCCCTGCAGAACCAGAGGAGGGAGCTTCCTGGATCCATCAGTTTAGACACAGGATTCTGGAGGCAGCGTATGGTCTGCCAGACACTGCAGAGACCCTGAGCCACACAGGAGCCCTGCGATGTCGCCTTCTTCTGTAGAAATGGAGGAGAAAGCTATCCCTCTGACTGCTGTGACATCCCTCATGACTGGCTTCTTCAGCTGAAGTTGATCTGCATTCCCACATGATCTGCAGGGCAACCCATAAAATAAGCTGGAAAAGATCTGAGCGAGGAGGCAGGAAAAGCACTGACAAATGTACCATAGCGAAGCAGTTGGCAAGGGCTCGGCCTAATGCTGCAGGAGTGTTTTTTCTCCAGCACCACACACAGATGCACAAGGCAAGACTGAAAAAAACACAGGCAAAAACATTACATCCTGACAATGCTGATGCAGGAAGAAGACCTCGCAGTAAAGACCTCACAGCCATGCAGGAAGGCATTACAGATAGACAGATCCGATTTCACATACAACCACTGTATTAATTTTTCAATCTGAGGGGCACCCTGCCCCGTCCTGCATTTTGCCATCTCACAAAGCCAACACAGCATGCCATCCAATGATACTATGGTGTAGTAGAACCACAGAATGGTTTGGGTTGGAAGGGACCTCAAAGCCCACCCAATCCCACCCCCTGCCATGGGCAGGGCTGCCACCCACTGGGTCAGGCTGCCCAGGGCCCATCCAACCTGGATTTGAGCACCTCCAGGGATGGAGCACCCACAGCTCTCTGGGCAGCTGTGCCAGGGCCTCACCACCCTCTGAGTAAAGAATTTCTTCCTAACATCTAGCCTAAATCTCCCCACTTTCAGTTTAAAACCATTCCCCCTTGTCCTATCAGTATCTGCCCTTGTAAAAAGTCAGTCCCCCTCCTGCTTGTAAGCTTCTTTCATGTATCGGAAGGCCACAATTAGGTCTCCTCAGAGCCTTCTCTTCTCCAGGCTGAACAACCCCAGCTCCCTCAGCCTTTCTCCATAGGACTGGTGCTCCGGATCTTTGATCATCTTTGTGGCTTCCTCTGCACCTTCTCCACAGCTCCACATCCTTCCTGTGTTGGATCCCCCAGACCTGGACACAGTACTGCAGATGGGGCCTCACAAGGGTGGAGTAGAGAGAGACAATCACTTCCCTCTCCCTTCAGCTCTCCTCTTTTGATACTGCCCAGGATACTGCTGGCACAGCGATCCCTCACCATCCCATGAAGTCATGACAGCGGTTCAGACTAAAAGCTTTGCTGCTTCACTCCCTCCTTTTTGGGCAGGAGAGCTGGGAGGAGAGACTTGATGGGATCCCTAACGACCTGTGCAGGCCCAGCTGTCATGAACCAAGGACATTGATCCCTTGAGCTGGTTGTTTGCCTGACTGCAGAGGAAAACAAGGATTTGCCCCAGATGCCTTCTTGTTTATGTTCTCTCCTAACTGTTTTATTATGCCTAATTTGTCATCCTTAGAGGATGCCTCTTATCATGTGCAAATTCTTTTTAAGTTATTATACTGACGCAGAAATAATAGATGCCTGATTTACATTGTAATCTTCAGAAATAGGGATATTTGTATTTTTTGAAAGTGTTATGATTTTAGTTGCTTCTCAGTGGGGTTTTTTGGCTTATGATTTTGTATTGCAATGTGCAAAAGGAAGGGGAGTTTAGGCATTCATTAGAGACACTTCACGATGAGATCCCAAATTCTCATCCCTTACCAGGACACCATAGTCCTCAGTGCAGATAGCAAAGCATTAAAAAACTCTTAAGTAAATAATGACTGCAATGATCATATAGTGGAAAAAGGAGTAAATTTTCAATTCACTAGGGTTAATAGTGATATGCTTGATTTTCTAAACAAAGATTACTACCCATTTTCTGGAGCGCGCATACACTTAATACACAACCACAACATTAAAGCTGAGATAAGGAGGCAGATAAAACTCACAGCAGGGAGCTCCTCACAGTGCAGCATTTAGAGCCATGTCTCTGCTGAACAACCGAGTGCTGTGGTGCTGTGCTTCAGCCAAAACCCACAGCAGTGCTCCTGCAGCGTGCAGGCTGCCCTCAGCCCGTGCAGGGCTGCACAACGCCAGTCCTGAGGAAGGCATCGCCTCTCTGGGAACAAGACGAGCCCAAGGATGCTCAGTGAAGCACCTTTATCTTAGCTCTTGTGGTCCTTGAGGAGTAGTTTATTTCATGGCGAAACCTGAAATGTGCCTTTCCCAGGTGAGGGTGCCTTGCAGAATTTGGAAATGGGAGATGGTGCACTGCTACGTCAGCATCTGGAGTGGTGAACCGTGTTCCCCTCTGACACCTCCGTGGAGAGGAAAATGACCTGGGGAAATGCAGCTGATTTGGAAACACCTCCTTTGTTCTGTGGGATCCAGCCCTTTCTCTGGCAGTAAATGTATCCACTCCCTGCCAATGGAAATAACAATACCGAAGAGCGAGGGCCAAAATCCAACCAAAGGGTAATCTGAGATCAAATGAAAGGGCAAACAGTGAAGTTTCATTAATGCTCTTCTCACTACGCACTTTCCCTGCAGTGCAGCTCCTCCCGCACGTGAGAGGAGCAGGGGATACCAAGGGCAGGGATGCTGTCTCTATTTCTCCAACATCATACGCAAAACTGGCAGCGTTTTCATTTTCACTACAGAAAAGACCTTTTTATCTTTCGTGTAGCTATTTAATGTCCCTTCTTTATAGGCCAGCCTTCAGATTCACAGCACCAATGATTTTACTGGCTATCTGACTGCTGTTCTCTTTAACACAGCCTGTGGTTCGCTAGCTGATGATAGCTTAAGCGGAATTTAATTGGTAACATATTGTTGGTTGAATTAGGGGCCATATGATGCAGATTTAAACCTTGGTAATTTTTGCATAAAGAACAATCTGTCAACAAATCCCAGCAAGAAAAACAGCCATAAATCAGTTTGTCAGGTTTATTAGTAATTGAAGAAGTTTTGTTGTCTTGTTTGGCTGGAGTCTCTCTTTAGTAGCAGTTAGATGTTTTTTTAGATGCAGGTAGCGTCGTAGGAATGCAGGTCTTACATTTTCCCAAACACATGCATGGCATAAGCATATGCGTGGATGTATGTTGGACTTGCAGCTGCAGAGCATTGGGGATGATGACCCAGACAGCTCCTCCAGCCCTATCTCCCCAAACAGATCAAACCACAGCACCACATCTAGATGCACTACACAGCCACATCCACGTGCAGTCAACCATGTAAGCTGAGGCTACATTCAGAGAACGTTGTGCTCTCTCTGCACCTTCATATTTCTGCCAGCTGATTTTGCATCATTATTCTTCTCCTCACAGATTCACATTTTTTTCCTCCAAAGGTTTGTATTAAAACTTTTCTAACTGGAAGTTGGGACTTTGACACCATTCTTTTCAATTTATTTCTGAAATCCTGTTCTTCTGAAGCAACTTTTCCAACTCTGACAACATTTGCTCCTGTACTGTGGTTCCCTTAGCACGGATTGTCCTACAAGGCATTGAGCCAAAGCTGGCTTTATATTGCTGGCTGGGTGAAGCATATTAAAGGAAAGGTTCACCTATAGGGCCTCGGGGAAGGGATCTGTCTGCCCCATCTCGGAGACTGCAGAAGGACCAGGAGTGGCCTCATGTGCTGGCAAGGCCTTCCCGGGAACTCTGAGAGGGGATGTGCACACCACCTTTCAAAGCCCCCCAGTTTTGGGGAATACACCCTCTGTGGGATGTACAGCCATGGGAAAGGAGCTCCTACAGTGACAACTGCTGCTGTGGGAGAGCTGGTCCTGCACACACCCTGTTCCTCTCCCCAACTGCACATCTACAGACTCTGATTGGCCTTTGGTGCAGAAGCTGTCCTCTATGGCAAAGGTGCACGTGGTCTCTGTTTTGGTTCATGTCTAACAGGATTAATTTTTCTTAATGGTCAAGAATATGCAAAGTAAGTCCAGATGAGGTGCCGATGGAACAGATATCCAGTGGGCATCATTATGAAAAAGATGGGCAATCACAAAAAAAGTGCCCCATGAATATTTTATTTAAAAGGATGCCTTATGTATTGCGATTACCCTTGGGTGACAGCAGCTGACAGAGCACGTCTATCACTCACGATAAAAATTGCAGGATGATCTGCACCGCTGTTCATAAGCATGATATAAGGTACAGCAGTTGTTACAGCAGCATAATGTTCATACGCAGTAACAAATATGCTACGCAGAGACATGCACATAATTAAAACGACGCTCGCTGGCTTGCTAGCACCGTTTGCCAAAGAATAAGTTGCGTGCAAGTGGATTTGCATACAAATGAGATACTGTCAGAACAATAATGGGACTTTGATAAGACCACATACTCATGTCATTAAGTCACTTCAGTAGCTAAGGAATATTTAGTTAGCATTAAATGAGGATAAAAGTTGATCGTTTCCCCTCCCCCCCATATTAAAACAAAAGCCAACAGCGCACATCCAGTTAAAAATACCAAGACACTTCTGAATTGCAAAGATATCGCTGTTAATGCCATCTTTTGAAAGTTTTATGATGTATTGTGGGACTAAAATTGCACTTTTTGACACAGAAACTAAACGTATTTATTGTTATGTGCTATTGTCACCAAGTCTCCATGTCACCATCCTGCTTGGTAAGTGCAGCCGTGGTGCACTGTGAGATTTTTTAAAATAAATAGATCTTATAAAGGAAGACATTTAAATTCATGCTTATATTCACTTGTATGCTTAAGTGTAATTCAATCAATGTAGACTAAATACGCACCGAAGCCTTTCAGTGGATTGAGAGCCTCCGAATCCCCCTATTTTTTGCTGTTCTTGGAGACCTCTTGGAAATGTCTGAACTTTGGACTTGATCCAGCTACGCTGAAATCAATGGGAATTTTTCCATCGACTTCAGTGAAAACAGGTCCCTTGGGGATAGTCTGAACTGAGATGTATTGCTCCACTTAGCTGGTAAAAAAAACCTTCCGGAGAGCCATCTCATGGCAGTCTCAAGGTCTGTACCTCAGGTAAACAGGCCCACAGCAATTTTGACGGTTTTGCCTGTAAATAATCAGAGGAAAAGTAAAACACTGAAAAAAAACCTTTTCAAACGAGAAGCCGGCTCTTAAAATAGTCTTTTGCTGGTGGTGGGAGACCTGCTTACCTTGTATTGCAGGAAATGGTCTTGTGAATTCGTTAATTTCTTTTCTAACTTGAAAAATGGTGCAGGAGTCACTCAGAGGAGGGGAAAATTAATATTAATGATTTCATTTTGACAGGAATGAACTCATTACCATGCACATTTCCAACGTTTTTCAACAGTTAATTTTAGCTGCTGAAAAAGACCTCTCTTGCTAACTGAAAATATGGTAATTTCACATTAAAAACTGTGTATTAATAAGTCTTTCTTTGCCAAAGTTACAAGCACTTGACAGGGTTTTATAAACCACACTGAGTACCTCACAAACTTTCAATCACACGTTATGCGAGGACTAAAAAATCCAAAATTAAAACCAGTTGCCTGATTCGGTTTTTGTAATGTGTAATTTTTTAAGTTGCTGCCATTATGACAAAACAACCAAGACATATGGAAGAAATACATCAGCCCTTAAGGTTCTCTAGATTTTTTTTTAAGAAAGAAAATACAACGCTATGTTATAATAACTACCGCTTCCATTGATAAAAGATATGCCATTGTGTTAAGAGATCGAAGAATTAGCAGTTGTTATAAAAAACATAAAAAATAGCTGATGTGAGGCAGATTCACATTAAAATGAATATGTTTGTTTAATCTGTCACACTGAGCTTGGGGCACTATTCGTAAGGTTTGCCAGCAAAACCTGTACTGGGCTGCTGGTGGGCTCAAGGGATCCTGAGAAGCTCTAGGTAATGTTTGATATGCATTTCTCCCTTTCTTTTCAAGACAGGTAGACAAACTCACCCAAAGATTTTGAAGATTTTGGAGCAGTGCCTCTAAAAAATTGGCCACTTTAATCCAACAAAGCCTTCCAAAGGAATTTTCAACACTTTCTAAATAAGCTGCATGAAGCCTTCCCTGGTTTGCTCGGATCTCTCAAGGGCAATGGGAAGGGATGGAGAACACACCATTCCAGCCCTGCTTCAAGCCTTCTGCACCTTTACCTTCCCAAAAGCTTACGGAGCCTGGGGCAAGCCGTGCACGAGCCTCCTCAGCACAACATATGAGCCAGGAGTGGTTAAAACAAGGAAAATAACTCCCTCCAAATGCTGTCAAAGTCACAAAACACACGGCCTGAAAAACAAAGGAGATTGCCTTCATTTCCTTTCCATTCTAATCATCTTCAGGGCTATTTGTAACAATAGTAGGCATAACACTGCCAAGCACAAATGCGATTTCCAAGTTGAAGTTCCTTTCATAAAATGGATTAGTTCAATTTTCCAGATGTCAGACAGGTGTGCAGTTAAGTATACCCTGGAATTCAGTTTTGGTGATTAACACTCGTAATGACTATTTGGCTATGACAATCAGATCCTTATTTTCAAACCCTACCATGTATTGTTCTAGTACATTTACTTCACTTATAGCCACCAGCCAAATTCAAGATCATCTAGAAGGAAATTAAGAACCAATTTATTATGCTTGTGCTGTTTGTACTACATTCATCATCACTAGAAGAAAGCGACTGCAAAAAGGAAGGGTAAAGAGGTGTTATGCCAATATACAGAAAGAAATGAAGATGTGTCACTCTATTCCGTGTGATGTTGTTGGATAAAAGATGAAAGAAAATGCATTCCAGATGTACCTCTGTCACTTGCATCTCTTGGCCCTTTGCCCTGCAGAAGTTACTCACTTCCAAAGCAGCCCTAACCACCCTCTCCAAAAAAAAAAAAAGAAAAAAGAAGCTCCTGCAAGTAAGGGGCTGGGATGTGGAGTGATACAGGTCAGTATCTTTGAAAGGTTACTCTTTCCATGGAAAACTAAAATAATAAGGAATATTTCCGTATTACCTTCTCTGGCTCGGCTACCTTTCCTCATGCTGACTTTCATGTATACATGCCTCTCCAAGGTCACTAAGTACAACGTCTACTCCAGATGGGCACATTCTGTAAAAAACAAGAGGCAAGTTTTGGTAGAGACCCCTGGCAGTGTTCAGGTGGAGCGACCAGCCAGTTGCTTGCATCCAGCTGGAGCTGCCCAAGCCAGCTCTGATATAGGCGGGTCAGGTTTCTACACTCCGGTTACGGGCTGACAGCATTTTCTCAGGAGCCTGAGATGTGTCTGTGCTGGAGCTAGAAGGCTCAGACTCGCAGAATTCTCCATGAGACCTCTCCATGAGATGGGCTCCAGCCCATCAAACCCTGACTTAAGCTTACACATTTTAAAGGAACTGAACTGGATAGACTCAGGACCACACACAGAGAGAGCTGATCATGCTGTTAGAAGTTTTGCTTCCATATCTGGATTCAATTCTCTATTTCAGTTCTGGGCATCTCAGAATACCTTCGTAATACAAGACAGAGTTGTTGCAAAGCTATAACACCTCACAAAATTAATTAATCTATTTGAGCTAAAAGCAAATCATGTGAAAAGCAATTCCAAATGATCTTGATGTAGCAACAGATTTGGTTTCAAAGGAGCTGCCTGAGTGCTTGAAGTCATGTAGCTGCTCTGTCACACATGGGACAGCCTAGTGTTGTGGTTGTTGTATTGCTGGCATTGATCCTGTACGTATTGTTCACTGATAGCTGGTTATTTAGATGTTGTTAATAAATCAATAAGCTGCTTTGATTCTGATTTAGTTTGAGCTGCATAAACAGAACAGTTTTTCCTGCAGCAGCCATAATCCAAGAGCGCTGGTAGGCAGCAGTGTTGCGACCACTTGATGCAGCCACATAGAAGAAGCATACAATAGCTGGTGACGAGAATTTTCAGAATATTAAAGCATGTTTCCATGCTAGCAACGAATTGAGGGCATAACGCTTAAATCTTACAAGTGGGTACGGGAAGGAACCAGGAGATGAGAAGAAAATTTGACTAGATAAGCATGGCAAGTGTTTTTCCAGGCTTATGCAGACTGCGTTTTGGATCCTGCTCAGTCTGTCAGCCTCACTCAGTTTCAAATCCGCTTCCAGTTCCAGGCAAGCAAGCCTTCCTTGGGCACTTCTTGCGTACTTTTCTCTTTCACAAATACACCTACACAACATCTTGCTGGTTGTCAAGCTTCAACAGCCTTTTCTGAGCCTTCCTAGTACTGTTCTATTTTGTGGATGCCAAAATACCTTAACTTGACCCAGTCTCTCAGTGGGTTCATTTAAAATGGCCTTACTGACATTTTAACAGGGACCTTTGTATAAAAGACCAGGTAAAGATTACTGAATGTGTTCGTTCCGCCTTGCAGTTTGTGTGCCCAGATATTACAGCACTATACTTTTTTGTCAAAGAGCAGAATTGACTTATATCTGCAAAAATACCGGGCAGAGTTATAAGAGTAAAATGCCTTTTCCAAATGAAGGTAGACATTAGAAAATAACCTCTTCAGTTATTCTTCACTCGTCTTTACTAATTTTGAGGATAGTCAGATGAAATGTGGACTAGTTCTTTTCTGGGTCAGGCTCCGTGAGAGTGAATTAGTGTAGGTGGAGCCAATAATAACTCCAAGGAACACTATGAAAGCAGCATCACATAAAGGTCTTCCAGCATCTTTGAAGAATCTCCTTCATTATCATTGCTTGTTTGAATAACACGAGCAGAACTGGGACTAGAGAGGTTTCTCCAGTAATGCTGTTGGCCCATCCTAACCAGGGCTCAATGTATTACTTCATTGCTCCAAAACAGTGCTTTAGAAACTTGCTGGCTTGGATCTCAGTGGCTGGCCCAAATACGTAGAATTGCCTCAAAGGTACCGGGAACAATGCGAAATCAAACAAGAACCAGGCTGATGGGGAAAGGAGGTTCTCTACACTGAACACCTGTCACTGGAAAAAGTAGACAAAGGACTTGGGAATCTTGAGAGAGCCTGAGAATTTGTTCACTTTTTCCAGTGTTGTCGAGCGGTGTAGTTGAGGTCAGCAGCTCTTGGTACGACCTTTCATTGTGGTGACTCCAGAGCACCATGCTCACAGCACCATCAGTCAGGTTAGCATCAAAATTCAGATGATTTCCAAACAAATTGCTATCCTTGGTTGAGTTTGCCACTGGTACGTTTTTAGCAGGACTCACTGTGAGTGAAGGAGAGAAGGTGTTTGGGAAAGACAGAAAGAGAAAGCAAAGCTATGAAATAAATTTGTTTAGAAGTTAAATATCACAGTAATAAATATAGCCCAAATGGGAGAGGTCCATAGGGCTTTTCATACATTTTGGGCTGTGAACCCACTGAGATGATTTTCTGGAATGCGTCTCCAGAATTTACTATTTCTTCAGCAAAGGAAAGTGTGTTAAATGCTGAGTTTCTCAATAAAGTCAAATAATTAAGAGAATAGTATATTTTTAGGCTCAGTGTGCAAGTTGAGCCAATTATAATCCTAGAGCACAATGGCAAATCCAGTGTTAATTAGCCAGAGAAGGGAGTCATCAGGTCAAATTTACATCTCAAAGACCTACAGAAGAATTTCATGAACTACAAAAAAAAAAAAAAAAAGTTGTAAGTTTTACTGTTCTTAAATAACCAGGATTTGACAGTCTGTGGTGGCGGCTATAGGATAACTACTTTCTCCCAGTCAAATCAAAAATTTTATTGACTTTCCTGGAGGTATAATTGTGGAAGTTGTGAATTTTTATGAAAATGAAGTGTTGGCAGATAATTAATCTATGAGGTAGCAGTACACAGAGAGAGACTATGAAAACATAGCTGTTCTATGCTACACTTCCCTACCATTAGATAAATAACATTCAGAGATACAGGAAATGTATTAGAGCTTCTGGTTGAAAGACTAAGCAATTAAATAAGGAAGTGAATACATATTTTTATTTAAATTGGCATATAATATTTAAAATGAGTTGAATAGTAACATCTAGGACAGATTGAAACATATATATACATACGAGTCCCCTTCTAAAGTAAGTGAACAAGACTCTATTTTGAAGGCCAGTAATTCGCTATTTCAGGACTACCCATCTTTTGGAATAGACGTCTTCTTCAGGACCACATCTGATTTTCTAAACATTTATCATACTCATTGGCATTGCAGTGCCACCTCCCACCCCAACACACAGACACGTGATTTTCCAGCAGGGAAGCTCTTCTGGTAAGATCACACATTCATTCAAAGCAGAGTTCAAACAAACTGGATGGCTGACCCAACACCCCATCCACTTTTTAAAAAAAAAGTGTTTTCATGCTTGTTTCTGTAGCTTGGATCTAGCTCTTTATCGCTTTGCTCCCTTCATCTTTGTGGTTTATTCAATCTGACAAAGCTTCAGGGTTTTCTTTTCTTTTTTTTTTTTTGCTTTTATTCAGTGCAGCTGAGAAAACTCTCTTACAATGTGTCAATTTTAATATTTGCTTGCTCCACCAGCGCGCAGACGAGTATTTCAAGGTCTCCCCCTGGGGAGGTGCAAGTGCACTTGTTGATGCTGTACCGCACGGTGCCAGTAACCACGTCTGGGTAGCTGGACTCCAGGCTGACAAACTTACACACTTCCTCAGCCAACTCATTTCTCCCTCTCCTTCATCCTCCTCAGCCATCTGTCAGGAGAAACCTGACGCTGCTGCCACATAGAGCTGGGACTTGGCCTGGCTGGGGGATTGCAGCACCTGTAAATGTAGAGTCTGGTCCATCTTCCACCTTTGGGTTCCCAAAACCAAAGGAATTTAAACTTTCTAAGAAATGCTCAAAAATTTCCTCAGACATAGACAGGAATAATGAGAAGTAGCATCCAAGTAGAGGCTACGCTATGTAGTTGTTTTTTTTTTTCAATTTGTGAGGTGAAAAGCACTGTAGAAATGCAAAGTGCTGCTGTCACAGCTGTTCCCTGAGTTGATGGGGCCACCTGCCTGTTTCCTTCGAGGCGAGCCACATAGCCAGGGTTTCTCTTCTTCTCCTGTGATGAAATGTATATATTGTTATAAGAAGTCTTGATAAACTGGTGATGTCATCAGGTGACAGCTTAGTAATTAGCCATAACTTTACCTGTTCTGTGTTACTGATTATTTCCACAAAGACGAAAGTTAAGGAATTTACTAAGGTTTTACTTTTGAGGATTTCTTTATATATATTCCCCTGGTGACTTTTCTGCACTATCAATGCATCAATCGCTTGAATTATCTGGTAGTTTGTCTAATACTTGTGAAGGGTCTGTGGCAGAAACCTACATGAGCTACAGTTCTAGGAGACAGTTTAGTGGAGAACTTCTTTTACTTTTTTTTTTTTATTATTTGTTTGCCCCTTTATCTCATCAAATCAAAATTCCAAAATTAATCTGTTGTTCAGAATTTAAGAACATGGGGTTTTTTTTGGTAAAAACTGCTTCCATTACATCAACAAATGTATTTACAAAAATAAAGACACATGCAAGCCACACGTGAGGTCTTGCAAACAGTTACTAGCTGCTGTCAGGATCTGTGCAGGGCAACTCCTAGAAAACGTGAGCAACTGACTCTGTAGGACAAACGGGTGACAAAGGACACTGCAGCCTATGGGAAAGTGATCCCACACACGTCCTTGCGTTGCGTGCATGTGTCTATATATATGTACATGCGTACTTTGGTGTATAGAAAACCATATATGTAAGTACGCGTATATTAACCTTGCTCTACAAGCCTCTCTTCTTTAAGAATTCTGTATGAAAATATTATAAGACAAAGGTTACGTTCTGTCATCAGAAATTATCTGACATACATAAAATCAGATTTTAGGCTAGTTGTAAAATTTTCTGTTGTTGAAACCTAGCTTATGGAAAATTTATTCATTTTGCCCAACTGGATTTCATAAAAATGCTTCTTTTGATTGCAACAGTAAGAGACATTTGATACAGTTTAACTGTGGACTACTAAGAGGTGTTTTTCTGTCAGAGTTAGAGGTGCCTCTTCTTGAGCAAGCAAACTACTGTACAACATTATGTTTTGTGCTACTGTGTAATGAAATGCTGTAATTGATATAGGTCTTTATCACACTGACTATCATATGGTACGATATAAAATAAATTACCAGAAAAGAACAGCGTTTTCCTAATCCTAGATGCTTATATAAAGCATTTGGGATTGTTGCATCTCAGGGAAGTGACAATTATTCTCTCCGTATTCACTTGATTCATGAACAGTGCCATTTCCAAGCATTTGTATGTGGTTAACAGTGCTCAGAGAAAAAGCACCATCACGGATAGTCAAGTGGCTATAAACCAGACCCCTCCATGCTGACAGACTAATTAATCTGATCGCTCCTGAACACCAGTGCTTGTCACGTGAGCGGTGGCACCGGGCGGGCTGTCAGCGCCTGGCGGCCACCAGCTGCAGTCCTCACCTATAAACTCTCCCCGGCTGCCTGAGGGCGTGATGCTTCTCTCGCCAAAGCCAAAGGCTAAGTCTTCACTATCTCATTGGTTTTCCAGAAAATCGAGTACCATCAGCTCAGCAACTGCAAATTTCCTATCAAAAAATACAAAATATTAAGCAGGAAATTTGTTCCTTGGAAGACTCTGTACCTTAGGACATCTGCATGTGGTTTTCTCCAGCAAGAGCCTCGCGGCCCAGGGAGCACTCAGGAGAGACCCGACCTCCTCTGGGCTCCCTTGGAACACAAGGAACAAGCTGTACAGAGCCTTGCAGCCTCCTGCAGTGATCCCCACCTCTGTTATGAGCACAAACAGGGAGATGCAAACCAGACTATCATGGTGGCAGGTAACCAAGATTGAGAAGTCATGCCACAGTTTGTTAAATGCTTGGGTTTTTAAACAGATCTACAGGAGAAGAACATTCAAATCAATAAACAAACAGAAAAGCTGCAACCAGAAATGCTGCCTGTGAAACTTCAAATACCACAAATAGAGAGGATATGGGTTTTTTTTAAGTCATTTTCAAATTTCTCCAATTCATGCGCAATCATTCTCAAAGCTTGTGCTGCAGGTCACAGCAGCAGGCTGGTGATTTTTTGCCATTTGAGCAAAGCATCATGTACTAAGGCAAAAACAAGCTTGTATTAAATTCCTATCATCTTGAGAATGCAGCAAATTTCTAGCAATACGCTGCCAGGAATAATGTGAAAAACATAAAATCAGGTTATAATTTTTGCATTTATTTATTTATTTTTACAAAATTCTCATTAAATTTCCCATCCCATTAAGAGCAGCAATTGCTGCTATAGAAAAGCAACAACCTAGAGCATCAGATATTCTCTGGTGGATCTTTCAGACCCAAACCTGCTTAGCTTTTAAGATTAGACAAGATCAAGCCTACTTAGACAAGGAAGGCCATCTGTTTTCAAGGATCCAGCTGCTATCCCTTCAACACAACTCACTGCGGACTCCTATAATTTATTAATCCCAGGATAAACCTGTAAGTCTGCAATATCATTATTTGACTTCTTTATACCATTAGCTTGAACATTTTATCAACTGCTGTGCAGGTAACAGTCAAAAAGCTAAGGAGATTTGTCAGCCCTCGTAATTAATATCTCCCTTCTTTTAAGTTACCAGAACTCCAGTTTAGCGCAGGCTTCAGCTTGTGCCTGACTTTCTGTGTGTGGGCAGTTCTGGTGAGCAGATTAAAGCCTGGCACGTGTCCATGATCCTACCCATACCTGGGACCCACGTTTATGTCTTGCTTGCCTGTGAAAATTTGTTTCTGAAACTGGTCCATACGTGCACCTGCACAAGCATGTGAGCCCTCGCATGCTATTTTGTTATTTCTAAGTTTACTCTTTCTTCTTCAGAAAGTACGAAGCTGAAGTCCACACTTGACCCATGTGAAACTGGTACATTTTTTTGAAAAGAAAAAAAAAAAACCGGTCAGGAGTTATCTCTCAGCCCCCAGAATTTGTGTGATAGATTTGAAAGTGGAAATGGGTTTTTGTCAGTCAGACAACTCCAAATTGGCCAAATGAGTGGATGGATGTTAATAAAACTTGCCTTTCACCCGTAAAATGATCGTGTCTGGTCCCAGGTGGAGCATGATAAATCAGTGCAAAAGCCACTTTTCTCAGAAAGTTAGAAGTGACTGAAAATCAGCATTTAGAACCTAAGTGCCATGTTAATTGCCTTTCAGAACGTTACTATCACAATGGTGTAATCTGCCTGCTAAAAGCATATTTAACAAGGTAAAACACATATACCTTTTTATATACGCACAAGTACATGCTCGGCAAATTCTAAACCCTGCCATCCTTACAGCACACTTTCCTGGGAAGGTGCGAGGAATCTCTCATTACGGTTCAGCATCTTCGGGCTGAGGAAGCCAGGGCACTCTGTGTCTACAGATGTGGTGGCATGGCTGGATCTTTAACAAGCAGTGGGAGGCAGCTCCACCCTCAAAGGAGGCTGAACAAAGTGCTTTGAGATCCTTTAAGCTGCTGCCAGCAAGTGCTTGGTTCTCTGACGTAATGGTATATCACGAAGCATTGCAAACTGTGAGGTGAAACAGCTTTTGTTTTCATTGGAATCCACTAAGAGCTCTATCTACTTGTTCGAAAATTTTTTGAACTATATATTCCATATATTATATATATTCAAAACAGAAAGTGGTAGAATTCCTTCCTTCTTCCTCCTTTTCTTTCTCCCATTTTTTCTCTCATTCTTTCTTTGACTGGAGTATGGGATTTTACAAGAATACTCAGTCATGGAAGATAATATTTTGGGTGAACTCAAAATCGTGAAAAAGTAACCTTAAGAGGAGTGAAAAACTATGTTGATTGTTAAGAATCCATTCCAACTAATTATTTCCAATGTCCCAATATCAGAATCGTTTGATCTGTGTTGAGGCCACGTTACGTCCTATCCAGTGTAATGCAGGGCAACGTGCAGGCACTGCCACTGGTCATGGTGTTAATCTCTGTTAGCAGCAGGAAAGCAGTTCCTCACTTTCCTGACACCCAATATTCTGAAAGGTTTTCAGACAAACTCAGTGAGGCTCAACAGATGTACTCCCATTGTGAAAGTGCAGCTCAAAACCTACTTTATATAGTCCTTATTTTATTACATAGTCCTTCTAGTAATTGTGGACTTTTTGTTATTTTTCTGTTTAATTGGCAATAAAAACTACCCCTCTCTCTACATATGTACAGTGTCTGTAACTTTTAGCACCAAACCCATAGCTTGAAATATAACTAGTAAATCCTAAGACTTAAATGACGTAGATCAGGACTGCAATGCCTTGCTCACAGGTCATGAGACTCACGTGGTTACTGGTGGTTACCCAGTGGCTGCATACATAACCCCAGTGCTGACATTTCCTGGCTTTTCACTGTTTGATTTCACCACCCTCCTGTTCATCTAATACCACAATCTCCCTATAAAACCCCCTGAAAAGCAAACAGTGCCACAGTGGGGAGGAAAACTGCTCTCTGTAGGGGACATCTTCCAGGGATGATCTCCAGAGCCTCAGCATAGAGGACAGGTTTTGCAGATTGCAACAGAGCTGTGGGGACTAGCCACCCTATCGCAGGTCCTTTTTTCCAAAAACTGCTGGATGACTCTGCTGTGAGAAGATAGATTGCAATCCACCAATAATTGCAACTAAACTTTCCCTCCAGAATGGATCTAATGGGTGCAGTCTTCTAAAGATGATTTCCAATGGGTGCAAAATGGAATTTTTTCGGGTGTGAGATGCATCTTAATAATGCCATCCCACTTATATTTCCATTCATATATATCTTACATATATATGCCCCCTTACATATCTACCTTACCAGGCATAAGTCAACGTAGGTCCACGGGCTTGTCCAAGCAGTAGTGATTTCCTCCAAATAAGCATCTGCCTTGGAAGTCAAAAGAGCAGATGTACAATCATGCAATCTTGTTCCCAGGTAGGTAATTCTGCTACCACTTAATAAAAGCACTAAAAAAGCACGAGGAAAGCTTATTTGTTTTATCTCTCAGTGATTATTTTGCCCAGTGATTGATTGCAAACATCCAGTGTTAAGCCTGACAAGAATTAACTTAGGCTTTGGCAAATACTGGAGGTTTCCTTCATGTTCCTCTCTGATAAAGGTAGTCTGACTTTGATATTGCTTAAAGTAGTCGTAGTCTTTATTCTTCAGAAATGATAAAGCATTTCTAATTCTGAGTTTTATAATACTACAATATGGAGAGACAGATTTTATCTTAATAATATCTATATTATGATAAAGAACCAGCTACATGACAGGAAAGCGAACATTTCAGTTCATCTACAATTCTCCATCACATCAAAAGACACTACATGTGAGAATGATATGCTAAAACTTCCCATTATGCAGTTTGGAAACACATATATTTATTCCAAAGGAATCTGTATTGCTAAGAGTAACCTCAATGGCTGATCTAGGTAATGTTTCGCGGCTAAAATTGATACTTTAATTACAGCATAATAAGATACTAATCTTATTTCTGTACATCTTCTAAGATATTTCTGTGAGCAAGATGCTGAATGTAAAGAGCTGTTCCTGATACAATGATTGCAAATAATAACACAAATGCTATCCCTCCCAGCTATGTTGTGACACCTGAAGTGCTGTTAGTATTTAATGTAAGCAGTGATGAAATAAGATCAACTCAACAAGAATTCTATTTCCAGGAAACGGTAATAATTTCTGCCAAGGAACAGAGATCAGGCTGAACCATTCCGCACTCCGAGGAGAGAATTAGCCATTTATTCTATATAGAATGAAATAATAACCAGGTCTGCCACATCTTCCAGTAACAGAAGATACGAAAATGCACAGAATAAACCATGTGCGCATGTGCTTCCACTTAATATTCACGTTAGTAACTACATGCTTATATTTTAAAAAGCCCTTTCTCATACATATGCACTTTCATTCATATATGTGAAATCTGTACTCATATGTATTTATGACGGGCCCAATTCTGCCTACCTTGGCTGTGCTGAGAGGCAGCTTATCCTGCAGTAGTCCCACTGAAATCAAGCAGAGATAATGCTCTTCAGTCTGAGTATGGTGGCAGATTCCACCTATATATAGCATGTCTATATTTATCTCCATCTTAAGTGGTTAATTTAGCTCTGTATCACTGAATTAAATATAAATTATCTGCCAGCACAAAGGCAGCTTGGGAGCAATTACAGTCCCCTATCTCCCCCCACCCCAAATACTCTAAATTTCAATGTGTAATATGCAAATCCTAGGGTTTTTTGCACTAACCAAGTTGAATACTTAATACCAGACAAGAAGAAAATCATAGCTTAACATACACCAGTAGATGTAATAAATAATGAACAGCACTAACAGCTTAACATCATAAGGAAACAGATGGAAAACTTCCCTCCAGAGATCATTGCATCTAGTATTAGAGAATGAGTTTCTGGACGTGCACAGGGTGAACAGTTCAAGTCTGAATTACAATGAGGTTTGTAACACTTTTTTATTATAAATGTAGGAATTTCATGTCTTCCTTTTAGAAAGTACTGCTATTAGAACATTCATCTGTTTCACTGAAGACATGAAAAGCAAAAGGCGAAATCTTAAGCTGCAAAAGCATGCACAGCACAATCAAATCAAGATCTCGCTCTGGGAGTACCTTCGTGGGGTTTGCAGAATACAGCAGGGCTACAATGCCATCATCTGTCCAGGAGAAGAAACAGAACCCAGCCTGGGAGCTAAATCTTTGCTGACAGTGCTCGTTCACGCTACTGAAAACACCAGCAAGTCAATAGCTACGATATTGGTGTGGATGACTATTGCATCGTAAGAGAATTCTAACGAGCCACGTTCAGTCTGTTTCTCTGATAACATTTCCTTTTTTGTATCAAGTGGCTCGGTTGTGTGTTCAAAGTGCCTTACAAACTGTGAATACAAGAAACAGATTCCTCTGGAAAGCAAGGCATATTTCTTTAGTTTGAATAACCCATGCTGGGAAAGTGAACCAATTGTCACATTTTGAACGCTTTTATTTCCTTTTATTTTATTTTTTGTCTGTGGTGTCCAAACAACTTACACATGCTATGTCACTGGAAGTAGCCCAGCTATAGCACAATGTCATGCTTGAATTCCTCACCTCCTCTCCCCACAACGCGCACTTGAACCCATGGCACAGCTTCTGACTCTCAAATAAAAATGTGCGCACGCATATATACTGCATGGATTACATTGGATCCTGTCTCTCTCGCATCCCGTCACAAAAGTCTAAAAATATGGTGCAACACTCCCCCTCTAGACAGCCTCTTTCCAGTGTGTGCTTTAAGAGCAGCTGTATGCCATGTACACAACTGCATTTTGTGTAGAGTTCTGTGCCAGTATTAATGAACGTAGCTTCTCAAGAAGCTGGAATTTTTGACCTTCCTCCATCCTCTTCAAACCCACTTTGTCCACGTTACAGACCACAAAAGAAGCACAACAACTGAATGTGCTGCCCAGAGTCTCAAAAGCCCATGGCAGCAGAGCATGCCCAAGCCAGCTGAGCTCCTGTCTGCTCTGTCAGCTGTTCAGTAACACTGCCTCCAACGTTAGACGGACGTGGAGGCCACTCTTTCTATTATTGCTGAAGATATATAAGCATAACTGAAGCTTGTATTGATTTTGAAGCCAAAACTTCTAGATGACTAAAACTCTGGGGCAACTGCAGGGTCAGCCAGAACACCTTTGGTAATAGCATGAGAAGCGGAAGTTGATATTCTCCTGAAAACCCGCTAAGCTTATAAATGTCTAGCACTCATTACGTTATAGACAATGCTGGCCAATAATTTCAGGCTGCTGTTCCAAGACACAAATTACTTCCAAATGCAGGACTACGCAGAAACGAATGGAAGAGGTCCAATGTCAGAATGTAAGAGACACCGAAGAGTTATTTCAACAATAAGACTACTCAATAATTTTATATTGCACAGTTTGATACTGAATCAAATAACTCTCCATTACAGCACCTTAATGCATGGGCAGTTACAGCTCATTGCAAAGAGAGAGCTAGCGATGCAGTCACAGAAACACCGAGCATAAAAAATTGAAATAAAAAGTGGAACAACTAACTTAAAAAAATAAAAACCACCCTATCTCATGAGATGTACTCCATCTCATGTTTCCCCATCTCCTGCTGCTACATGGCCTGGCTAAGTGTACCTCCACCTGGAGCTAACACGCAGTCCTTGATGGCTAAGGAGCTTGGAGCCACCTCTGCTGCTTCTTTCTGAGGGAATTAGAAGTTTATACCAGGATCTTCACCTAAAACTTAATGGAGTCAGTGAGCTTTGTATCAGATCCTGGCACGAACTTCAGGACTGGGCTCAAGATTTTGCATAATTCGGGCATTGGTTGGTATGTTCTTAAGGCCCTGCCATGCCTTTGACCTTAACAAGGTTAAAACCAGCATCCTTTCTGTGCTCATCACCTACGGTCCTAGAGGCACGCCAGGTCACCATCTTCACAGCATGACAGGGTTTCTGATGTATCGCTTATCTTCAGATCACACAAAAACTCTTTCCAGTTCTCCCTGGTATAATCACCTCTGCCAAGCAAATCCCACATGGTGTTGCTGCTAACATCTGGCATGACAACCAAATAAGCTAACACAAGACAAGATCTTGGGGAATATGGTGAGTTGTAGCATTCCAGAGTAATGCTGGAAGCAAAGATTCCCTTCTTCCTTGCTCCTCCTCACTATCTCTTCAAAGTTTTGAATAAGAATAAAGAGGGAGGCATCGTTATGGCTCCTCTGCTTTTGTTTTTCCTGTGGATTCAGAGGACACCTAAATTTTATAATGAAGTGAGATCTGGGGACTTTGCTACAGATCCAGAAGAAACTGATGCTCAGGAGCTTGTCCAGAAACCCTGCTTGGCACGAGAAGAAAAATTTTCCCCATTACACTTGAGGCTTTTCAAGGAAACCACGTATTTTGTGTCTGAGGTTTACTCTTGACCTTTCTCTTTTCCTTAGGCTACAACACATTACCCCACAATGGCTGGATTTATTGTTTATTAACTTAAAATCCTTTAAAAGTGAAATATTTTTTATATGGTTTGGGGAAAGCCTGGAAGATGAGGAAAAGGAACGACCAGAAAGAACACCAGGGAAATCTGTGAAGGCTGAAACAAAACATCGCATCCGTTAGGGGAGGGAGCTTGATCCTAAGCAGAGTCTCGCTTCACCTGACTGACTAAGAAAGTGGTGTTTAAACCACTAACCAGGTGGATTTACACTCTCCAGCATACACTGCCACAGCCAAACACGTGCATGTTAGACTGTGGCTACAGAGACTGAAAAAACTGGGCAAGGGCAGAAGCCAGAGGTTGTGCTTATGTGAGCAGATTCTCTGTGTACGAACACCATGACTGAATCCTTCATTCTTTTGCAAAGAGATGCCAAGAAATGTGAGAGGCTGAAAAAAAGGAAAAAAGAAACCAGCAGCAGTAATACAGAGGAGGAAAGAGTTCACACTTTTCTTTAAAGAAGCCCAAATTCAAAGAAATTAAGTGAGACACTAAGGTGCTAGACTTCAGTGGGAAGGCAGGAAGGGGAAGAGTTCGGGTTGTGGGGCATCACTGACTCATCTCTCTTTGGGCATAGCTGGGTATCTGCTACCCACAGCAGGGATTTAACACTCGCAGAGGTAACCCTCACCCTTCCTGCTTTTTCCCACTAAAATGATTAAGGTCATGTTCCCACTGACTTTTGTGTTTCACTTATTTAAATAGTGACAAATTAAGTACACTTTTGCACAAGTTCAGGTCTGAGCCATGCTGAGCGGTTGGATGAGGGCTGACCTACTTAACGTGGAGCAACGGGTGTTTATCCAAGAACAGGATCCTGACCCACTTTCATGCAGGAACAGCACAGATACAACTTATTGAATACGTGCTCACACTGGCTTTGTAGTCTTAAATCAGTTGAAAGTATTTATAGCTGTTAGGTCACAAATATTACATGCTCCTATTAATGAAAGTACCAGTGTGAACCACTTAAGGATTTCTCCATTTTCAAAGCTCTTTACTATTATTATCACCATTATTAAATATTTATATTACCATCAGGTCCAGAGGGAACGGTCAGGATTAACTCCCCATAGTGCGAGGTTCTCAGCAAACATAGAAGATGTAAATATTTGTTGATTTATGCATTTACCAGTCGTGTTGCTTCCTGGCTACCCTCAGCATGCTAGAGTGGTGGATTACCCATTGAGACATTCATGCAAGCTGGAATTGAAGCTTTACAAATTGTCCTCTGAAGGGGCAAATACCTCTCCCCACCCATCCCCAGTGACTACATGGGGAACTGGGGATGCTACACAAGGTCTACATGAGACAAAGCTAATGAATGTCGTCTCCTAATGACAAAGAGAGAAAAGGGGGCCAAGCAGCAGATCAGGCTTCTCCATAGCTCTGCCAGACTACACG
This sequence comes from Penelope pileata, assembly GCA_013396635.1. Taxonomy (NCBI): domain Eukaryota; kingdom Metazoa; phylum Chordata; class Aves; order Galliformes; family Cracidae; genus Penelope; species Penelope pileata. The sequence goes on from WBMW01002667.1 coordinate 456,331, forward strand.
CCAGCACTGTGGGTCTCCTTTCACCCTCCCCAGCATCTTTGCCCTGTGCACCCCAAATGTCACCACTCTCTGTCGCACATTGCAATCTGCCAACTGCTTAGTCAATCCACCCTGCACATGCTGCTGAGGGCTCTGAAACCATATGTTGTGACAAGTTTATTAGTCCAAATTTCTCCAGGGAGCATCGCCTGCCCATATGATGTCTCCCCATGCCACGTCTTGCATGCGAGGCTCTGAGTCAAAGGTAGCGGGGCAACGTGTGAGAAAAATAATCACATCTTCTGCAGGCAAAGAGCTTCCCATTGAGCATGCAGCATAAGTTGCCCATGTGCACCACTTATCCCACTATGTCTATAGAATAAATTATGCTCAAGAAATTTGCTCTCAATGGCCTCTTTCAGATAGCAGCAATGAGTAAGATAAAACCTGCCACTTTATGTCAAGTCACACTCGTCGAGTACAGATTTAGTAATAGTAATACTTATCTTTTATGTAGCACTTTACATTTCCCAGTTGCTGCACAGAGATTAATTAATCAGTTAGACATATATAAGCCAGACCTAGAGCATGTATTGAAGGACTGACAGATGCCTGTGCTGCTACAACAGCACAAAGGCAACCGTCTGGCCAGCAAATGCACAGGTACATTGAATTGAATTGGAGCAAGGCACCGGCAATCTGTTGAAATTTAAGTGGCACCATGGTGGCACATAGGCCTTGCTCTTCTCAGCCAGCTGAAAAAAAGCACGTGCAGTCAAGCACCTCCTATTCTGCAATATGTCCTTTAAATCCTCTCCGGTAACGGGGAGCTACTCTCTCTTCGGCTGGGAATTAAGAAATTAAGGTAGGTGGGTCTGCTCTCAGCTTTGCGACACCCTGTTGAGAAGTCATGGAACCACAGAACAGTTAGGGTTGGAGGGGACCTTAAAGATCATCGAGCTCCAATCTCCTCCTGTGGGCAGGGCTGCCACCCACTGGATCCCCGCTGTGCTGTCCCAGCTTGTTTTAGACTTTCTCAAGCACCTCCTCTGCGTGGTGAAGGAGCTGCTCCTGCTGGTGGTGTGGGGACAGGCTCTGCACAGCTGCGGTGTCTGGTGGCAGCCCCTCGTCCAGCCCGCCTTCCCTGCTGCTGTCCCTGCTGCTGCTGGAGCACTTCAGACACGCTCACCGAATTCAGCCAAGCCTGGATAATCAGGAGCTGGAAGGAGCTCAAAAATGAGCCAGCAGACGAGGGATCATGTTGTTCACTGGACATGCTGCTGACAGCGAGGAAAAGCATTTGCAGCGGAGTTCTCCTGCCCCCTGGATGGGTGAGTTGGGCAGCAAGCAGCTCAGAGCTTTGTGAGCACCCTGATTTTCATCTCAAACTGCTTCCTGAGCCTGGGAGTGCTCCTGCAGCTCCTCTTTCCCCAGACCATGCCCAAAGCTGCACAAAGGGAACTTGCTGGCTTGTGCTGAGGACATGCCCTGTGCTGCACCCCAGCTTGTCAAAAGCAACAAAAAGAAAATACATGAAACAACCAACCTGTACAAGAAACTACTGACATTTTTATACTTAGGGACTTTCTTCTTTTGTCGTCTGCCTTCCTGGTATCTTCAGAAAGTGTAGAAAGGCATTAATATGCGCATGTGTGATTGCTCCCACCTGTACGCCTGTCAGATATTTGCTATGTGAAGAAAAACCATACACTGAGCATGTGTAAGGTGCTCAGATGTGCTAAAACTGAAGGAGTCGTGAGACTGCAACACAGGCCTTGAAAGCGTCACTTGAACTAAGAGTTTTAAAATTAATGAATGCAAGGCTCCTTTTATTTGTCGTTCAGTTTCTGAGTCCTAAAGTCTTCACTCCAGGACATTTAAACTCAGCCAACAGGACTAGCAGTCCAACTGTTATTTGAAGTGAAAGATGAGATTATCCCATAGTCAGAAGACTCCAGCAATAGAGATTTTTTCAAAAAATATCAACTAGCCTGAAACTCATAAAAAGAGCTCCCGAAAACTCTTAATGTGACATAATTTTTCCAATTTTTGATACTGTGCATGTTTACATTTGCATCCACATAAGCATTCTTGCATTTGATTACCAAGGCTCTTCTGTTGGCTGCAGACATTTTCTCTCATTTTCTTGCATTTACCATCACCGAAAGCTCTCCTGCAATGGGGACCACAGAGCTGCCCACAACTCTTAGTGGTACTCAGCTGGTGGAAATTGGTGACTTTGCCCTGAAATCAATGTTCAGGTTCCTGAAACCATGCTGTTAGGAGACCCTCTCTGGTGCTTCAGATCAAAGCCCCTTAGGCTATGGAGGTGCTCAAGCCCAGGCTGGATGGGCCCTGGGCAGCCTGACCCAGTGGGTGGCAGCCCTGCCCATGGCAGGGGTTTGGAACTGGGTGAGCTTTAAGGGCCCTTCCATCCCAAGCCATTCTGTGATTCTGTGATTCTATGATTGATTCTATATCCAGAAAGAACTATTTTTCGGCTATTGTTTCATATGTTAAAAAACTAAAATCCAGCAAAAACCTGAATCACTTCTAAAAATCTGATTCCCCTGTGTTTAGCAGAAACAAACATTCCTCCCCTTTTTTTCCCCCTCGTGAAGAATGCCCCCCAAGCCCGTCAGTTAAATTTGGTAAAGTCCTTATTATCACACTTCACTACATCTCAGGATGAATGAGGAGAGCTGTGCAAACACTGCAGCTATCTTTTCTTTATTACAGCTGCAGCCACTCCCCAGAGACGTTATTAATGTCCACGGCTCTCACACAGAGCCGGCGTACGCTGGCATCTGATTGCTATTCAGATCAGCAGCCTCGCACAGCCTGTCTGTGAACCAACACATCAGTAGGTACATAAAGGGCTCTTGCTGCGGGCTGAACAAGTTCCTAGGGCTGCCATCGTCAAAAGATAATGGCAGCATGATTGCCAAAATTTTGTGAAAATTGTGCTAAGGCGAGGCAAAACAAAACCCAAGGTAGGGGATATGTTTTTCCTGAGCAATTTATTATTTATCACTGCTCAGCAATACCCTTTGTTCTTGCATGTGGTAGTTACTCTGCATTTATAGCTCACCTGGGTGTCTATTTCAAAAAGAAGATATATGGTGTCTTTTAAGAGCATGGGGGTGAGCCTTGTTTCCTGAGCCAGGCCCTGGTTTGACAAGGGGCAGCTCTGTGAGGAATTAAGGTGTAAAGCAAACCCTGGGAAGTCCTGGGGTTTATGCAGGGAGAAATCTGGTGTGTGGAGCCACCGCTCGGTGGTGTTTCATGGGTCAGGGAAGGCACCCATCCTACCAAAATAGAGCTGCCCACCAGTAGCTTTGAGTTATACAGTGACTTGTGCCAGGAGCTTCACCCTGGAAAACCCAACCTTTGTGATCTCTGTCCTTGGCACAGGTACGTATGTGGTGCGTAAATATGGGAGAAGAATGAAAAAAGCTGGTTGGCAATGAAGACCTGACCAAGGAGATCTGGTTAAAGGGGCAAGACCAGTGTTCATGCCAGGAGAAGGCAGCTCCTTGAGGAAACATGAGAAGAATGCAAATGACCTCAAAGTCATCAGCTTGGACCTCTGCCATGCCCTGCTATGGTGTTCCCAACAGTGTCACAAGTAGCTACAGGTGCCTCACAAGAGCAAGCCTCCAAAAGAAGCTGTTTTACTGCAAAGAGAAAAGCAGTACATGGCTGTGTGTGTGCATGAGATGTGCAAAATCACGGTGTGCAACTGCAAACCTTGTGGGATGCAGGAGAAGCCCACATCCAAATGGGAATGCATGTCAGCACCAAGGAAGCCTGCCACTGGAACTGGAGCAAATGGAAGGAAATCTTCCGTCCTCTGTATTGATGGGTGCCATGCATTCATCATTGAATGTTACTTTATAGCCGTCCCTCACTCTGTATATAGATAAAGAATGAGACAAATAGTCTCATCTCTTTTCTAGAGCCCCCATGATAAGTACCAGCCATGAATCTCAGCCCAGACCCGTTTTGTCTCATAATGTGCATGGGAGGAAGCTGATCTCTGGCATTAGCCAGCATAATGATGACAGCTTTGTGCATCCTGACCAGGGCTTTGCACAGAGCAAAAAGCTCACAGCTTAACACAGACCCTTCCTTTCCCATAGCTGCCTGCCTCCGTGGCCCTGGAAGAACCAGTGTCATCCGAGATGCTCTTAAGGCTCCTGCTTTAGGACCCTGCCACTGCCTGCAGCTTCCACCTCCTGCCCACGCCCTGTGAGCACTAGGCACCAGCCCCACACAGCTGCTGTGGGGGCTGACATGAGACCCACGATGGATACCTGCTTCTAGTGAAGGCGGAGATTTTTCTTCCCATGGATCCTGCCCTGCCCTGTTCTGCACCAGTATTGAACAGCATCTTCTCTCCCGTGGTGTATGGAAATACACTCCCTCTGGGAGTCCTGTGAAGGCTTTCAGGAAATCTGAACAAACTGTTTTGTCTTCCTTGTGACAAAGATATGCTGCATCTGGATGCTACAAAAACGTGGGTAGAAGTACTGGACAGAGAATATTTTCATTTGCATATCCACATCATGAAGGCACATTACATTTGCTTTTAAAGGCCTTGCGAGTCTTCTTCCCTCCCAGTAAGAAGCACAGATATGTGAAAAAGTGACCTCAAACCAGAGGATGAAAGGTTTTGACAGAATTCCTCTCATTGTGAGTGGAGAGCTACCCATGTTTCCAAACAGCAATAGCGACGTACAGATTGAGGCATTATTTATTTATCATATCAATTGCAAAAAATCACCAAGCCCTCTTTGGAAAGGGTTTTGCTCAGAGAACAATGTATTTTCTTGGAAAAGTTTTATTTGTTAGGCACTTTGGTGCAATTACTTGACCATGCTCAGTGTGGCTGAGTTGCACCGAAAATTGATACTTTCCATAATGGTGTCTCATTACCAGTGATTCATGGGAGAGGTGCTGCTGTGATAATTAGTGCTTTATGGGCAAATGGGCCACACATTCTTTAAGCAGTCCACTTCCCTAACAATGATTTATTTAAGTGGTTGGTTTCTGATAGTCATGTAAATAAATACATGCTAATGGAACACAGCGACAGTGCTGCTGCTGACAGGTTTCTGTGTCTTACCATAAAGCAGCGGAAGAACTAAATCTGCATATACAAATCCATAATGGTTAGGGGCTTTTATGTGTTTTTGCAGGAGCAATTTTGACTGAACGCACAGAAAGATGCAAATTTCTCATCTCCTTCAATTTTCACTTCCCAGGCTGGCTTCAAAGCTTACTTTTTAACTCAGATATTTGGAGAGGATGCTGTTGGATGAATGAGCACCATGGTGCATCTGCTGACGGCCTGCTGCTGTTACGGAGGCTGGCTTCCCCCTCCCACTTCATTAATGCACTTTGTTGGCTAAAAGTGTGCTCTATGCTTTGAGCAATGCCCTACCCAACCAACTCTACACGGTCAGTAAAAGCAGAGATTTTGTGACCAAACACAGTAGGCAATAAGTCAGAGGATGAGATACATCTTGTCCTGGCTGCTTCTGCTGCACCAGCGAAGGTCACCATCCCCAGGTATTTGTCACCACTGCTTTGCAGGAAGTCACTGTCCCCCGCATTTGCCAGCTGGGCTGCTCATGTGAAAATGAGCCAGAAATGGTGGGTCTCTGCTCTGCCAGCTTTTGAGGCTTGGCAGGCACTGAGGAGTGCATGCAGAAGCAGAGAGAGCTGGCAGACCTGAAGAGGCAGAAGCTGGGCATCTTCTTCAGGCAGAAGTGATGCAGGGAAAGAAAAACCACCGGTGACACCAGCAGCTTTGCAAGTTTTACTCCCCAGCCCCTGGCGTCACCGCTGGGTCTGTGCAAGCCCCAACAGGGCAGCGAGTGAGGCTGGCACAGCTCTTCCACTCTGTCATTCCCTGTGAGACAGCCAAAACGAGCGCTCACCAGCACTCCTTGCTCAATCAGCTCAAGGAGAAATTGCAGAAAAACTGCAGAATTTTTCTGTTGCGATTGTGGTGCCATGTAAACACAGCCTCAGCTTCAGTCTCACAGTTTATACTGCTTATGGGAACTCCTGAGACATGCATAATCTTACTGAGCAAAATCCTATCCCCACACAAGTAATTAGCAAAACTCCTACCGATTTCTACAAGCAGAATTTTGCCCACCACAAGCAGTTTCTGTTTAAGTCTAGAATTCAAGCGTGAATATATAAAATTAAAGTAGATTATTATAGCTATAATAAAAAATATATAAGTACATTCATACGCCTAGAAAAGGAAATAAAGGAAGGATATTTACTAATAGAATGCATAACAGTTTACATCTGCTATTATAGTTACAGGGAATTAGACCAGATGCTGAAAGTCTGTCATCTTTTATTTTGAAAGATGTATGTAATCTGGCGTGTCAATTAAAATGCGTTCAAGAATAGATTTCTTCCTCGGCGTTATAAACTTACTGTGATGCGGTGGCTGAGTCATGCTTGTCTGAATCACGTCGGATTTTTTGCATGACTGTAGTCAGCCTTCATTCCCTGCGGCTACGAAGAAGAGCGGTTCTTCGGTTGTGCCAGCCTGGAGGGCACGATCTGACATTCAGAGGCTGACAGGCAGAGTGGGATGTCCTTCCACTTAGCTTGTCATTAACCCGTGTTCTCTCCAGGGGTGGAAATCAGCTTCTTCTCGAGGTGAGAACAGTAGCAGGCTCTTTTCACTGCTTTAATAGCATTTGATGACTGTGCCCTCTGACTAGGCCGAGGAACAGGGAGCAGTGCAAGGAATGGCCTATTATCAGGTAGGTTAGATGCTGAGGCCCCTGTACCTCGAGTTCCACCTAAATATCTTTCAGGATTGGAAGGTACCTTAAACATCTTCAGGAATGTCAAGCTATTGGACTTCTTGAGTTAATTCTCTGAACACTCAATACTTTAATTTACGTAGAAATTTGGAGAGAGATGCTGACATAAACACGCATTACTGTCACATCAACACAAATTATTGTCACACAAACCTTGAGGCGCAAGAACTTGTCCACAGACACACTTCCAAGCCAGGTAGCACAGCAGCCCCATACTTGTCATCAGCCCCTTGTCCCCAGCCACCTCCCACGTGCTGACTACAGCTTTGTGCATTTATGTAGCACTTTCTACCTCAAAGGACTGGAGCATCTCTGCTATGAAGAGAGGCTGAGAGCTGGGCCTGTTCAGCCCAGAGAAGAGGAGGCTCAGGGGGATATCATCAATACCCATAAATATGCATTTTATGTATCCATAAATACATGAACTGGAACACAGGAAGCTCCCTCTGACCACCAGGAGCACTGCTGTGCTGTGCGGGTGATGGAGCACCGGCACAGGCTGCCCAGAGGCTGTGGGGTCTCCTCCTTGGAGACCTCCAGAAGCCGCCTGGACATGGGCCTGGGCACCCTGCTCTGGTGTCCCTGCTGGAGCAGGGGTTGGGCCAGAGGGACTCAGAGGTCCATCTCAGCCATTCTGTGTGATTGTGTGTGTGATTCAGCCTAAGAAGGGTGACTGTCCTGACCATGAGTTTCAGCTAGACTGTGGTTGCCTTAAAATCCACACACAGGTGTCAGGAGCTGCTGAATCTCTGCAGCAGACCCTGCTGCCATCCTTGCACAGCCACCCACCTTCTCTCATCTGCGTCAGGGTCTGTTCCATCCATGCTCCTCCCAGGAGAGGCCTGTCTCAGCTCTTCTTCAGCCTCTGGCAAGGTGGCCTGGCAGCCTCTCCTGACACCACCTGCTAAGGTGGGGGAGTAGAAAGTATTGCAAAAGGTCTTGTGCTGCGTCTAATCTACACCACCTTTGCTGAGTGGCCTCTCCTGAGTTCTGTACAGTTGGGTCGCACCTTGCTTCAGATACAGTGCCCTGAAACTGACATTGCCTTCCAGATGAGTCCAAGCCAGTGCTGAATAGAGCTGAAAGATTACTTTGCGTATTTCTACACAAGTGTACAAACATTAGGTTTATTCTTTTCACCACGGCATGACATAAGTAGTCTCACATTCAGCCTCTAATCCACTTCAATTTCTGGATTTTTTGATTTATAGTTCTATTTGCAGAGCTGGTCCCTCTCTGGCATCTGCTCCTTGTACTTCAGATGTTTTCCTGTTAAATGCATTTTTTTCCTTTTTCCTTCTTTGTTTCTTTTTTTTTTAAGGTCATATCTCAAAGGCATGAAGCAATTTGAAGCCTGCCTCAACACTGCAGAGGGTCCTCACCCCTTGCTGCTGTCTGTAAATGCGACCGGGCTCATTCCTGAGTCCATCATCAGCACCATTGCTTTGGCTGCCAATGACAGCGAGCAATCACAGAGCAAAGGCAGCCTCCTGCCGAGCCCTCCTTGATCAAAACTTCCATTTTGATAATGAGCTAATCACCAGCACTCTCTGAGTAACGTTTTCCAACCCGTTCTGTGCCCACCATGCCATAGATCTGTCTAGACCACACACTCGCTGCATTTGCCTGTGAGCGCTCCGCGTGAGACACTGTGACCAGACATGCATTTGCTTCTGTCAGCGAGATCTGTCACCCTGTCACATAAGGAAATAAGAGCAGTTTGACAAATCCATGCTGGCAGTTCCTCTTTCCAGGTGTTTGATTATGTGCTTCAGCGTTTTTACAGGAGTCGGTGTTGCACGGATTGGCGCGCGCTTCCCCAGACGCTCCCTCCTGCCCTCCAAGGCAGGCACCCTGTCCCTCCTTTCCCAGTCCTTCAGGTACTTGACATCTGCAAATCCTCATGGGAAATGCCTAGTATCTCTGAAATTTCAACCCCCCAGTTCTCTGAGTATCTTGAGATTTAGACCACGAGGTCTAGACAAATTTGAAAGCATCGTATTTATTTAGAAAGTATGTGTTAACCTGGTGCTTTGAACTTGCTTGGAGGGCTTGTTTATTTCAGTGCTATATTAGTTACATAAATCTCTTTTTTATGCTCCTGCATGAAAACTTAGCTTCCACCTAAGACTGTATACAAAGACTGAGTCACTTCCTTTGAGACACACTGTGTTAAAACATAGGATGAATGTCTGAGATCTCCATTTTGTTGTGAAGAGCTAAAATAAAGAAATCTTCCAAGAGCAGCTGGCAGAAAATATTTGTGATGAGAGCTGCCAACTACTAGAGGAAAGTGGCTTATTTATACAGGGGCACCACTGAGACAGAGTGAAGAGACAGACTGGGTTGGATTTAGAAAATGAAAATCACCCAAGTGGACAAGGCTGTAAAAACTATATAATATAAAAAATGAATCCTGTAACCCAGCAGCACCTGCATCTGGCAATCTCATTCATGCCTTTTGCGGGAGATAAACCTTCTTGCTCTATCAAATAAACCCCATAATTACATTGCTTAAGTAGGATATTAAGTGGCATCATATTAAGCCATTACATGACCCTTGTCATCATCAGCCCTGCCAGGCAGCGAGGAGAGATGTTGCTCCCTGCTGATTTCTCTGGGTATCTATTTAAACATACTGTGGTAATTAGAAGCATCTAAATAAATGTCTGCCCAGGATTACAAGGGCTGAATGGAATAAGCCTTTCTTCCTGGTGGCAACAATGCCCGTACCTGCTGCTGTTGTGTGCACACGTCCTTGCCAACATCCCTCGCCTGATACGATCCGAAGCTCTGCAGGGTAAGAAAGCAGAGAGGTTCAAAGGAGGCATCCTTTTCCTGCTCCTATTGATAGTCCCTCTGCCACTGGTGAAGAGGGTCTATCTTTCCACAGAGCTTAAAGGGAAAATCTGCTAATTTGCCCTGCTTTACTCCTTTGTGCCTTTTTCTGACGGGAAACCTGCAGGTTTTAGGAGCCAGCTTCATTCTAGGCATCCTTCCTAATTACCTGAACTGCCATCATTACATGCAACACATATATTGATCACTATCACAAATGTTGCTTTTCTAATATTCAGCGGCTGTGAATCAAACAGTGTCACAGATGTGGATTTCAAAGGCAAAGCGTATCTGAGTGCACACCACAGATTCTCCTGCCTTACAGTAACTAGCCAAACAAAAAATGTCACTCCAGTTCCTGTCCTTCAGCTCTATCTAAGCAATTATTGTTAGGGCAGGAGCACTACTGGGCACCTGGTGCTGGGAGAGGTTTCCTCTTCAGGAAAGAGAAATCCCTTGCTGACCAGGAAAGGTGATCGGGAGCACACTGCCAGACTGGATTGCCTCCCACATTTAGGAAACTAATGGCCCAGAAAGGTTTATGCTCATTTTTCAAGCCAGCACTTGTGGAGTTTGTCTTTTGCTCAATTGTGTTTCAGCAGAATATTTCCTCACTTTCCACAGGAAAACCACCACAAAAGGGACTGTGGCTCTGTTCCCTGCTGCCATCCCTGATCCTCTCCTACTATTTACACCTCTGACGCCCCAGTTTGGCTTCTGCTGTGTTTTCAGATGCTGTAAAAAGTGTTTAAGAATAAGCTCACAACAAGCTATGGCTAATGCCACTGTCAAGTAATTGTAGGGGTGGACACAGAGTTTGCAATAAAAGTTTTTTATTTTCCACAGAAAAAAGTCACGGGTGTCAAGGATCTTAGTCAAAAGAAGTGTTTGAAGATTTTAAGACACATAAGGAGAAGTAACAGATGTCTATGTTCAAGGCCTGGTTCTACATAGAGCTACAAGATGTTTCAGGAACAAAAGCAGCCTTGCATTTCTTACCCAAGGACCAACCCACAGTGGGCAAGTAGCACAAGTGATTTTACCTGAGCTATTTGAGACAGCCACATGAGAAGGGTTTGTCTGAGAGTTGTTTTGGTACTAACGCACTGCCTGCCCCTCTCATGATCAGTTTCTACTCCAGGTTATTGAACTGAGTTCTATCCATGAAATGGTCCAAACCAGGCATGGGACACTACAAAATTTGGTCAGTGCTTTACTCTGGCATCTTTCACTAGTACCGAGAGGAGACACGTCGCCACTAACACTTTGTAGTGCAGGAGCTGCTCTGGGATAGCTCATCTGGTGGCTCTGCTTTCCTGAAGAAGCTTATTTCTCCTGAATAATCGTGATCCTCTGGAAATACAGTGATTTTTCTTCAAACAGTGTGTCTTAGTGAGACCCCTTCCCCAGCAGCTACTGGGAGATGCATTCTGCAGCAGCCATTATAGCCAGTTTGCTCGGGTAGATAAGGCCGGTAGAGATGTTGAATAGAAATGCTTTTGGACAAACTTACTTGGAGGTTAAGGAGCAATTTTCCTTGGTATGGAGTGGAAGATTTTACCCAAGCGCTCTCCATACATGCACAATTGATGCTGAAATCAAAAGCAAAGTCTATTTTAGTCTCCTGTAGCCAGCGCCTCAGACGTGGTATAGAATTACTTTGGTCCAGCTATTGCCTGCCTGGGGAAGGGCCTATATTCATTCCACCTCCAGGGTTTCCATTAACACAGCAGTTACACTGTCATTTGGGCAGAAAGCCCAAATCAAAGCACTGCTTCATTGGATCTGCATCTGTCCTAAAGTAATATCCCTCTGCTCTTTCCATCCTGCTTCCCTCTGAGGAAGCCAGCTGCTGTTTCTGTGAGGAATGACTGCCTCCATTTGACAGCAGAACACTTTGAAGCGCTCGCGCTAAGCAGGTAGCATTGCTGCTGCTACGAATTACTGTCTACAGCACATTACGGTGACATCCCTGCCTTTCTTTTCCATTTCATATGAGGATCTAAATAGGAAAGATGCCTGTGTGCGCGTGGTAATCATTCAAACATGCCACCATTCTGCGACGCTTTCAAGATAATGGAAAGCAATTTTGTTGAAAGAGGAGAACGCTCAAATGGCTCAGACCCTGCTCTCCCCCAGTATTTGGCATTGTGGAACTTACAGTCAGCCTCTCTCTACTTTGGGGTGACTGAAAATTTGGCTTTCCTGAGGTCTCAGTTCAAAACTTTCCTTTTTTCCACCATATTTCACTGTTGGGATGCCAGGTTAGTATTTCATATAATCTCTTTCTAGGAGAATTTATGGACTGATATCCACTTCTACTTCTGGCAACAGTTTCACAGATTGTCTCCTGTCCATGCATCTTTTTACATTAAGAAAAAGCCCCTGCTAGGGCAAGGAAGATGTAGCACATCGAGGATGCCATTCTCTGCCAACCTAAGTAACAGAAAACTTTAATGCTTGTTTATTTATGGTGTTTGCTGTGGTGTCCTGAGAAACCATGAACAGAACCTTGAGCATGTTCTTGTAAATCCTTCTAATTAAAACATCTTAATTTGCAAAGGTCATTCTTTGGCAAGAACAATGTGGGAGAGTCTCTGCATCTTTAAAATATAGGATTCCTGTAGCAAATTTAGGAAGGAAAAAAAGAATTTATCTCAATAGATTCATTTTGCGAGGCTGATAAGGGAGATATTAGGTGGGGAAAATTTATTCCAAATGACCTTACTTTTTCTCTGAGGAAGAAATTGTGTCTGCTCACGAGTCCTTACATGGGATCCATGATCTCTTGCTCATGGTAACAGTGACCTCTTGTGGAAGTTTCTAAACTCTACTTCCAACTACTTCAACCTTGCTGTAGTTCTTGGATCTGCTTCTTGCAGCTCTAATACATTTGTTATTTCTCCTAGAAAAATAAGGAATTCAAAGTAGCACCTTCTCTCCTAGCTAGATTTACGACAAGGCCCCCAGTTTCTGTGTACCAGATCTTTAAGCGAGAAAGGAAAAATACTACCACATAGTCCTCAGGGAGGAGAGCTGCTATTTTAGAAATGAGTGGCCCTTAGGTTTACTATTTAAGCATCCTACCATATCCAAGAGTCATAAACAGACCTGGGTATTTCCAAGTGAAGCTGCTACAGCTGCTTGAGCAACAGCATCTTGTTTGTGCTTAATTAAAATTGCCACTAAACATGAAGTCACTAATGAGTGACTCATTTCTAATGAGTCACTAATTGCTGCACCTAGGCTAACAAATTGTCTTTTGACATCAAAGTCTTTTCAGATCAGCCATTACTTCTGGCAGAAAAGATGTCTTCAGACCTTTGCAGGTCTGCAGGATGTTTTGCACCATGCCTCTCTTTTTGGTTTCTGCCTGGATGTCATTCCATTTTAGACTTGGTTTTAGCTCTCATGTTACAACTGCTTAGATTCCTGGACAGATGTCTGGTCCGCAGACAACACTCGTCACTGTTTTAAACTATAAACTGAGCTTTGTACCAAAGCAGCTGAATCTTATCTATATTCTACTAAAGGAGCTGGTAGCTTTTGCAGAAATACGTGGTGAATAAACACAGAAGCAGCATCTAATCACCGCTAGAAGATTTACCACACCTTTGTTGTTAAAAACTCTGTACCTTGCAAAGGGTATGCCAACAGCTGGGAAGAGATTCTTTAAACTCATAAATAAAATGAATAGAAAAGAAAGGAACCAGTGGCTAAGGGTGGTATAGAAATGGCCTGGGTAAGACTGTAAATTTCAGTAAGGACATTAATGTTCACCAGTGGTTAGATGTGAAATGGATAAGGAGATTGAAAACATGGAGATGGAAACCAATGCAGAAAAAAAAGGCTTATGGATCTTGATTCGCATAACTACAGAGACATCAAGTAGCCTCACTCCAGGAAAAGTCAATGCACACATTTTTATTTTTTAATGTTGAATGGGCTTTTTTATGAATCTGTCCAATTAGGAATGTTGCCTTCCTAAAACAATGCATTATCAAAATTTAAGAAGATAGACAACTATTTAGGTACCCACCAACCTATCAAGCTGACTTCAACAGTATATAAGACTTTAGAGCATCCCTGGAATGAAAAAATACCTACACACCTAGAGTTAAATGAAAAATGTGGTAAGATCAACAGAGGCTAATCAGATATCTGCATCTTCTTGTTCTAAGAAATTAGTCTCAGTTGGTTTTGGCACAGTTCAACATGGGATTCTTCCAAAGAAGTTTAAGGAGATGATATTGAATAGACAAATCATAAGGTTTATTGGACACAGTCACGGTAAGCTAAAAAGGAATTATGAGGCTGCAGATGGTGTCACACTACAAAGAATGTTTTCTGAATGACAAAGTGATTTGTGAGGCAAAACAAGATTTACGATAATTCATTGTAGAAACAAAAGTCTATTTTTGTCAGTGATAAGTAGAGGGCATAATTGGATAACAAAGAGAGAAAGTAAAGCGTTAAGCAACTGCTAAGGCCCCCAGGAGACCAGCAGGTGGATCCATGCTGCCAGCACCAGACTCAAATTTCCCTGTCATGACGTCTGATGTCTCCTTCATCGGGCAGCCCCTCTGGTGCAAGTGCCAAAGGACTACAGTGATATCACAAACAGTATATTTACCACAAACCAAGGCTGGAAGACCTTTTTCATGCATTGGTGAATTTTGTCACCAGATTGTTTTTGGCTCTGAAAACGAGATACGTTGCCTTTAGGAATGTGCCTTATTTGAGGCCACTGGGAGCATGCATTGTTTCAGGTCGTTGCACTTGATTTGAACAGAACAGTGCAATCCTGTCCTGTCAAGAGGAACTGGGCAGCACGTGTTCTGAGCAGGTGCACCTGGTACCCTATATTCTTTTGTTCCGGACTGTATAAGTCACTTAATCTTGACAAAAAAGGGCCTCATCACATTTGGGAAAAGATATCTAATGGTTTCTCTCAAGGATCATTCCTGGGAGAAGTCCTTCATTTTTAATGACTCCTGAGGTTTATGTAAGCAGTGGATGTGTTTTATAAAACTGAATGACAGCAATACACAGGAGGCCTTCAGACGACACCTGAAGAGCCATAGGTCTGAACTAAAGGGACACGAAACCCAATGTTATAAAATATACTTGGAAACTAACAATGAAAAGTCATCTGAAAGGTACAAACTGACACTTGGAAATCATAAAAGGAGAAAAGGAAAGAGAAGCTTATCATGACCAACCCATGGCATTGGGATCCGTTAAGGGGAGGATTCAGTCTTGAGGGAGACATGTCCGATACAGGTTAGGAAATACCAGAATATAATACAGTGCATATTTCTAGGCATGTATATTAAAGGCGTAGGAAGTCAAAACAAGATCAAGTCCATCTCCGGATGGGCTACTTTGACCATCAGAGAAGAGGAGGGAGCTGGTTTGCACATGCTAGCAAAAGGGGGGCTGAAGAAGATTATGGTCGCTTTGCGCAATTACAGTGGAGCTGAAGGACACAGAAGGGAAAATCCACAAAGCTTACACCAGTTACAGAGCCTAGAAGCTTTCCACAGTCTTTGCTTTGATCAGTCAGTGCCTGTAGTCAGTAAGGGATTGAAGTCCCACAATACTGTGAGTAGCCCGAAGGGACTGCAAACAGAATGTTGTGAAGAAAGACTAAATACCCCTTCCATATGCACCACGGTGTAGACATAAGCTACAATTGACATTTATGAAAAAAGTAACCTTCCTCATGAACAGTAAGTAAAAACGTGCACATGCTTGGCTGAAATGAGCAGTCATTTGAAATACGAACCAGCATTTGTTAATGGAGCTTCGGCACGTGCCAACAATCTCTGTTATTAACACTGGCTGAATGCTGCCAGTGCTATACCATAATCCTGTGATCAGAGGGTTCACAGCAGAGGACAGGAGACACAGCAAGCTTTTCAAAAAGATGCTGTGGTTTCTTTCTTTATCCAGGGGATACTTACTAACACAAATAACATCACCAAATAAAAGTGATAGTATAGCTTCCTGATGTTAACCATCATCTGTAGTTTTTCACAGGACTCTATGAAATTTATTTGAGTAGCAATGGACTTTTTACTTGCTTTATTTTACAGCTACTTCACAGGGAAAATAGCACACGTATACAAATATATATTCAGCAAAGCAGATAGCTGATAAAACAGCCTAACCACAACACACTCATATTTGTTTCTGTACGCATTGTACTGAGCATTGTGAAACTGGGACACACAGTACTTAAAGCATTATACTACACCAGGAGACCATATTCCATTACCATTTCTCTTGGGGGAGGAGGGGTGAAGAACTGTTCATTTTGCTTGTTTTTCTTTTTCTGTAATTACCTCTAAACATTCACCACTTAATATAATTTCAAAATCTCCATGTCTCAAAACCTCTCTCTCGAATTTCAGAAACAGCAGCACAGCACCAGGGCAGCTTTCTGTGCTCCCTTAGCAGCCAGAGGATCAGCATTTTATCTAGCTGGTGTCACCATCCCCACAGCTTTCGATTGGTCCCTTTTGTCATTAATCCCAGTCTCGGGCCTTCAGATGTTTAATTACCTTTCTTGAAAGCGAGACATGGTCATTTACAGCCATGTAATCATCCTCCTGTTGCTCAGGACCCTGGTGCCTATAGAGCATGACAGTAGCCCAAGGCAAATGAAGTCTGTGCTGCAACTCACACAGGTGCTCCCTGGAGACCCTGGGAAACTCTGAGAAGGATGAGACTGCTTCAGGAAAGGGGTCTGCTCCTTCAGCCCAAGGGAGAGGGTGTGGGTGAGAAATTCCACGCAGAGCAGTGTTTATTCAGCTATTATTCTGTGCCAGAGACATGAAGTTCTCCTTGAGACACAGGCTGAAACACAGCGTCCCTGTGATTCCTGGGCAACATTGCCTCACTGTGCAGCCAGCACTGAGGCACTGCACCTCCAGGCAATGCTCATTTGTCACATGAGCATCACCATGTCCCACTGCTTGGCAGAAGGGTAAAGGGAAAACTGTCTTAGCCGGGGCGAGGCAGCAGGAGGGACACAATGGCAGGACAGCCAGGCTCCTGTCTGGGAGGCTACAGAGATAAAAACAGTGCTGAGTCACACACATGTTCAGAGGCTAAACTGCTCTGCTCACACCACTCCCCTTCCCCAAAGGAAACGTGTTTGCAGAGCGAAAACAGCGGCACAACATGTAATTTCTGCTCTCATGTCTGGAACACCCGCTGGTGCTCAAGGAGTCAGTCCAGATTCGTAAGAGGTTGCTGTGGGAGCAAAAAGAAGGGGAAAGAAAACAGCAGAATTAGGGCAGAGGAAGACAAGAAGGGTCTGTTGAGCTGTAAGAGACACGAACTGAAGGGTTGTTCATAGGCACTGAGGCAAAAAAGGTGACGCTGCCAGCTCTGCATTGCTCTTAGTTGCTCTCATGTTTAGCTTTAAAATTGAGATTTTCTAAGTCCCACAGTGAGGTACCTTTCTGCCACTGCTGGCAGGAACAGCCAGAGCCCTCCAGAAGGATAGAAGGGATTATTTCATGGCTCATACACCCTGGGTATGCTATAACCATGAGAGTGAGTAGAGCTATGACACAGCCCAGCTCAGAGGCGTAAGGTCACACACAGAAACAAGCCCAGGGAGACGTGGTGCTGATGTCTTAAAAACTGATTATTTGACATTTTTGTCCGATCAAGGTATTTTGCTCAAGGTTGAAGCTCTGCTTTACTTCCAGATGTCCTGCTTATCTACGATAAACAACCTTCCCGAGATGGGATGTTTCTCCTCAAAGATCCAAGACTGCCATAAATAAGAACAACAAGGACAGACATCCTTGAGATGAGGGCACAAGTCCAAAACAGTAACCAATCAGAAGGGAATAAGTGTCCTTAAAGAACCTGTGCCCAAATATAAGTAAAGTGAGGAGTGGGATCCCTCCTAAATGTCCACCAAAGACCACTGAAGGCCCCTGCGCAAGCACAGAAGATTCAAATATGTTACATAACCCTATACTTACCTTGTACTCTCATGAATATGCAATAGGTAGGTGTGACTTATGCTTTAGTTAGCTGTATAGTGGAAACTTTTGACTATAAATAGAAGCCAGTGTAAAGACTTGATGCTTGATTTGTGGGAATATTCCATCTTGTGCACTGTGCAGAATAAAGCAGTGTCTCCTCTCTAAACCCTTGTCTTTTTGAATGTGTTGTGGGAGTTTTAAAACTGACGGGAGTGCTGGGTGAAGGACTGGTGCAGCACTCTTTCGGCCTGTGGCTGGGAACGGCTGAAGGACAGGCCCAGGGTTAGGCCTTGGTTTGGGTCAGGGTGGTGCAGGTGGCAGAATTTTGGGGGGTGCGTGAGCTGAGAGAAGCAAAGGTGACGGTCCAAGTCAGCCTGGTGTTCCTGGTGCCTGGGCTTTGAGCCAGTGAAGAACATCTTGACTGGACATTGTTCCAGTGAACTTTCCCTCTCAGCTCCAAAGACACGGTTGCACTGAGGAGGAACCAGGGCAGCAGGCCCTGCTGCAGGACTCACTCCTGCAGTTACCCAGGTGCGGTTACCCAGGTCTGGGCCATCAGCCTGCAGCAGCATCAGCACATTGGTTTGCAGAAACCTAACCATATCAGCAAGTCCCTATCACTAGTTCTCTTTTCATTTTACTTGCAAATACCTCTCTCACCAACACGCTTTGAGGGAAGTAAGGTGCCAGCAGGAGCCTGAACTGGTGATGGAGGTCAGGCAGAAGAAGAGGCTAGCACGCAAGCTGGGCTCAGATCTGGAGGTCAGGCAGAAGGAGAAACCAGCAGGCAAGCTGGGCCAAAATCTTGGCCAGAACAAATCGAGACAGTGTAGAGTGAGACCTGAGTGCATCTTTGGCTCTCCCAAATACCAGGTAACAGCTGTTACTTCAGTGCCTAAGTGACAACACCAGCACAGTCTACTGTCACCTGATGCTTCTAAAGCTCAGAGGGGGCCTCTTAGCTGCCACCTTCAAATGGTGGATCAAAGGGGGTTGATATTCCTGGCTTTAGTCTGATTAGCATCTATATTTTGTGGCCACTTCCCTCACAGATAGTAGAAACACCTTCCAGTTAGCTAGGGTGCTGCAGGCAGATTTGTCTCTACCATCTGTTCTGCTTTGCTAGCTGTCTGGCTTTCTAAAGCTGTGGGCAGAATAAATGGTAAAATTGCCTGTTGAGTACAAAAAAATGGCTACAAATATGTTTCTGTCACATAACACAAGCTCTGCTGCCAGCAGAAACAGCCTCTGTCATCTCTGATTTATTCTGATGAAGACCCAGAGGTAAGGCAAACAGTGGCACCTATCCTGCCACCTTTGGGGTTGCTGGCTGTGTGGCTTACTTGGGCCACAGACCTTGTGTGTCTGCCATGGAGGTGTCTTGGCGGTACTAAGTCTGTCAGGGTTATACGGGTGAAGGCTGATGACGGAGAGTTGCAGGAGGAATCGAAGGGAGTCAATGATTAAGCCTGGGCTCTCTGTTCTGATGAAGGTTTATGACAGCACTAACAACATGGCAAAAGTGAAAAAAAGGAAAAAAAGAAAAAGAAAAGACTGTGAGCCTGGAGGAAGCATCCCTTTTCTTCGTTCAGCTCCTGGTGCCTCCCTTCGGTGATGCTTAATTCCTGCACAAGAAGAGGGAAAGCATCAACTGTAAGGCCATTTTCACATGACTTCTTCCAAAAATCTGCCTTTGTTCTCCAGCTCTCCCCTGCCTGGGTGCTTAACAGACCAGGGCCCTAGAGTTCACCTTTAATTCTGCAGTACAGGAAATGGGAAGCACAAAAGGAAACAGGTCAGATCTTAGTCCGAAGCAAAACAGAGGGCGTAATTCTTCATACATCCACCAGCCAGCCTGTGGATGTCCTTGTCAAACAAGGCTGTGGATGCTGATAGTTCCCATGCATTGAAAAAAGATGCTGCAAAATTCACAGAAGAGAGATCTGTTGAGGGCTCCAAAACACAGAGACATCTGGCTTGGGAAGTCTCTACATTGCTGCAGGCTGGGAAATGAAGGGTTGGTATCACTCTGTTCTGCCATGCGTTTTTTGGCTGCTGCCAGCAGGAGGGCACTGGGCCAGACAGGTCTTTATTCTAGTCCAAGCTGGTGTCCTTCTGCTCCTTTTTAATGCAGCATACTGCAGGGCTTTTGGTCATCATCAGCCCTGTATGCACAAGCCTGGGCTCATATTCTCTCTTCCTGTGACAAACCGAGGTGCCTCCCTTAGGACACTTGCCTGTGATTTCATCCAAAATTCATCATCACTTCTTCAGTCCTCCACTTCTTCCTCTTCCCGCTCACTTAGGGGACAAAAACTTGTGCTTCGTTTAGGGGGATCAAGCCAGAGCACTGTAAAGCCCTACATTTGTGCTTCTGTAGGAGATGCATGCTAAGGCTTCCTATAGCAGCATCGCATCTGAAGGCAGTCAGCCCCACGCTGCCTCCCTCACAGCCCCAGTGCCAGCTGTGCTCATCCCCTCCTGCACCTTCCTGCACCAGCATGAAACTTCTTGTTACCCAAAAGGCTCAAAAGCAACCACCTCTGTGCAAGCAAACTGAGAAGAGCTGAGGAAGGCTTTTGGCTCCTGCAACATAATGCTCCCCTCCACTGCCCCCAGATTTGCAGACTGTCACAGATGGAATTATACACTTCCATACAACATAAATGGTGCCTGAGCAAGACAGCAACCGGGCTGAAGTGGTATGGGGAGCACGCCATCACGCAGACACAGCTCAGGGTTACAGCACAACCCGGGACCATTCCCAGCAAGTACTTTGTGTGCAGCTTCATAGTGTGACTGGGAATGGGGGCTTAACACTATGGGCACAGCTGCTCTGTGCCAGGAAGCGTCCGTGCCAGGGAACAACCTTACACACAGTTTAGGAGCAGAGGCACAGCCAAAAACTTCACATCTTTCCCTGGATTCCTTCTTCCAGTTAAAACGAAAGGTCACAAAGCAACAACGTGTCCTTCGCTAATCCTTCCACAGTCCTCCGCGTCCCTTTCTGCCCTCTGTGTGTTTGCACGTATGGTAGCTTCTCCCTGCTCTCTGCCCGAGCGGGTGCATGTCGGACGTGAGCCGCACACCCGTGTTCCAGGACTGACTCCAATCCCATACGTGCTTGAAAGCAAACCGACTCCTGAAGCAGGGACAGATGACTCAAGTGAGAACTCAGAAATATTTAACTCCTCAGTGCCAACAGATTTTCCAGTTCCAAGCACAGCAGTATCAGAGTACCAAGCTAAAGGCAAACTGCAACCAGCAGCTGAGCCTCTGCATTTCTCTGCTATAAAAAA
Source organism: Penelope pileata (assembly GCA_013396635.1). Lineage (NCBI taxonomy): Eukaryota > Metazoa > Chordata > Aves > Galliformes > Cracidae > Penelope > Penelope pileata. Next base: position 477,316 of record WBMW01002667.1, read on the forward strand.
GGTGCACCTAGGCTGCCTTCTAGCAGGAAGAAAACCAATTCTTACCAATGCTTTAGTACACATCCTTGAGAAGGAATTGCCTATTATTACCCATAAAGATAAAGAAGCATCTGCACTGCGGAATTAACAAGAAAGGACAATATTTGTGAAGGTTCAGCCAAAGCTGACACTTATGCAATCAATTGCTGCAAAGTAAACAGGAAAATTACTTGCTTGAAAGCACCATCTGGTAAGGAGGCACCTCTGCAAAACAAGGAGCCCCAAATTTGGACAGTAGGTGCAGCCCTGCAGCTTCCCACACAGCAAACAAAACATTCAAAGGTGTGAAGAGAGGGAGGTACATTTATTGACAGTACCTCTTCAGGAAAGGGTGATTGATTTGGGCCTCTCTAGCAAGGGAAAACTTGCCAAAAATAATAGAAATGCTGAAACTGGACAAAAATAAAATAGAGAGAAGAGTAATAATACCTCCGCACATGACTGACCTGAGGAATTTGTTGATACACCATTGCACTGAGATCACAATATTGCAGGACTGAAGAGAGAATGGATGGTTTTTATGAATGCCATGGCTATCCAGCCTTACTTGTCAAAGGTCAGAGCCTCCCTCGTATTCTGTGTACTAGGAGTTTGCCAGAGAAAAAGCTTCTCAAGACATATATAAGCCTCTAAATGAGGAATTTGGGAGAAATTTGGCAGATTCACTTCATTTTTCCCATCCAAGCATTTCTTGTACTTTTCAAGCGTCTGGTACTAGTAAACATACAGAAAGAACATTTGAATATCATCCAGTTCTTATGGAGGATTTACAGAGTCACAGCTCAGCTGCCGGGACTGAATGTGCTCAGTTCTGAGCCTTGAAGTTACACCTGGTGTGGGAGCAGAGCAAGAAGAGAGCTGATCCGTAACAACAGTACCTAAAAGAGAATAAAAACTTACTCCAAAGTAAGTTCATTTCTTCCAGTGTGGAAGAATGCACCCACAATATGCTTAAGCTCTGGTGATGGTGCACCTTAGGCAAGCCAGCCTGAGCACTTCAGTACCACCGTTCCTCTGGAATTGTTCTGATCCCACCACAAACATGTCATTGGAGGCTAGGGTGCTCCCTGACGTGGTCTCCTGCCCTCCAGTTCCAACAGAGACCAAAGAAACAAAGAACCAAGAGGAGAGGGATCAGCCTGGGATGAAAATACGTGGCACATAGAGTGAAATCTGGCTTTGGATAAATAACTTCTTTCAATAACTCTATTTATTTGAATGTCAGCTTCCTTTGGGTTTCCATCTTTTGGACCCTACTTCCCGGTAGAACCTCACATATATCCTTAAGTGGAGCTGCTCTTCACCTTCCACATGAAGAAGCACCTGTAGATGCACCTGTCAAGCACAGCACTATTTCCAGATGTTCCAGCACAGTATTTGCTGGAAGTACAGGCAGGGCTCCAGCTGCCTGAAGGCGTCGGGCACAGAGCCACTGCAGCAAAACCCCTGATGCAGCCTGGGCTCTGATGGAGTGTGCTCGAGCTGCAGAAGCTAGCTTCCCCTTGGCAGCCTTATCACAGGGCCAGTTCTCTGTAACAAAGAACATCCCCACTGGTTCAATCAGAATTGCTAAAAGACGTGTTGGTGAAGGCTCAGATCCCCATGCAGCCTTGCAGCCTTACCTGAACACTGCAAAACATTCACTGCAAACATTCAAGACAATGAGGAAAACACACGGGTGCTAGGCAAGAGCCTGGCTAGGTGGACTTCCTTTCAGGCAATGAATGCCCTTGCCTCCTCCTGTCCAAGCTGAATGATTTCAGATTAAAGAAAATAAAGCTGGCATGGAGAATTTAGACGTTTCTGACACTGCAACTGCATAGCCACAGCAAGTCCATCTGCTAGAAACTGCCTTCTGTAAGCCAACAAGGGCAGCCAGCCAACACTGTGAGGTGTCAGACATCAGCAGAAAACATGAGGTATTCGCTCCAGGGCAGGGCTGAGCCTAGGCTCAATGTCGGATATCTTTACTCTTACAACGAAGGACACCAGATTACATATTTCTCCCTCCTTCTGCTTTAAAAATCTCTTTCTTTCTCTATCAGATCTGCTGTGGCAGGATATGAAGGGTCCTGCTGTCTGCACCTGCAGCTTGGACCAAAGCCCCAGCAAGTGCTGAGCCTGTGAAATTTTCTTAAGCATTTGCTTTATTTCTTACCTTTTATGCCTTCTCTCCCATGAAGAGAAAAACAGAAAGATAAGGAAGGAGCAAGGGCTAGTGACAAGCGTGGGATGGGAATCACAAAAAAGAGCACAACCACGATGGATGGTGGGTCTTCCATGTGTTCCGTGGGTTGCACTGAGGACAGGAGGATTTCATGCCACAGTTAATGTGAATGGCTTGAGGGGGCTGTGTGGACGCGTTTCCTTCTGGGTGATGCTATGATTAAAAAAAGAAAAAAATTGCTCTTGGGCACTGGCAGTATGCCATCCTTGAGTCTGAATACCAGGAGTACAATTTGAGAAGAATTTTTGACATAATACTTCCACCCAGCATGTTGTCTGCCCCTTTTAATTGCCCTTATCTTGAACTGTTCAGCCCCAGCTGAGACTACGGCATGCTCTCCTGGGACTTGCTGGTGACGGCAGTGACATGCCTACCTGTAAGCGCCGAGGAGCTCTGCAGAGACAGGTTTGTGCTTCATACCAGAATGCCTTAGAGGAATTTGGCTGGAAGGCTGCTTTACTGCACCTGAACACCAGTAACCTGCCTCCCCTGGTTAACCATTGAAAACTGCAGGGCAGAAGTTGCATCTCAGACTCTGGAATATACTGGAGAAGGGAACAGGGACCCGAACAGTTTCTGTGACTGTCTGTAAGTCTCTGGCCCCGCGTGCCTAGTCTGTGTTTACTGGCCTGGCCCTCCGGACCAGCTTCTGGTCTGACTTCTGTTTTCAAAATCCAGCTCTTCTCAGAAGGACAGTAATGTGGATTTTGCCCAAAAAGTAGAAGTGAAGACATTTCTTCTGTGGATGCACCATTTCCCAAATGCAGCTGGCAAGGCCGAACCCCACATATGTCAGAACAGAGCTACAGAAGTTGTCAGCAAGTGATACTCATCTCCATTTAGAAACACCACATCCCCACCATGTAATACAAATGTGATTAAAAACATGCTGGTCCCTCAGCTGTGAGTGTACTATACACATTCATGAAATGAACTCAGAAAAGTGTGGCATGGATTCACATATCTTCCCTCACACTTCCTCCCCATCCCCCAGACACTTGGTTTCAAATTTTTTGGTCCAGATTACTCATTTTTTTAATTCTATGGCTGAACAGTCAACAGCTTCCAGCAAGTACTTGGCTTTCCCAATGTAAGTGGAGAGCTGAGTCTGCTGGACAGAACCAAGCAGAGTTATTTTGGGTTCCTGCTTTGATGAAGCAGAAAGCAACGCAAGCAGGGTAACACACCAAAGGTCTACATGCTCCAAGAAGAGCATCACTCCAAGGCTCGGGGAAATTGGCATAATTTGACACGGTGTCTTTCTGCATCTCAGTATCTCCTAACTAAGGTTATGCAGGAGGAAATAAAAATCTAACAAGAGTTACAAACTTGAGGCTATTTTACTTCCATTGCTCGAAGTCTTGAGGTTTGCAAGCATCTGGGTAATAAAAGGGACACTGGATCAGTCATCTTTCCCCACCTCCTTTCTTTGCCTTCTTCTGGTGGTTTAAGGAATGCTGTTGCCTGTCTTATCAAACCAGCTCAAGCAGCAATTATGCGTGTACTCCAACACACACTTGCAGCTTATTCTAAATGAGCATTCCTGTGGCTGATGCCTGTTTGCTTGAACATCTAGTGAGTACAGGTAAAAAGGCAGCACAAATAAGGCCAAAGTCAATCCATGAAAAAAAGTAAATTAACATTTACAAGGGGCCCCTTCAGACTGGTTTTGCTTGGCCAGCCCTGGGCAGTTGCTGAGCAGTGGGACACGCTCTCCAGCAGCTTGCTTTGCCCTCTCACAGCTGCATTTTGCTGTGTCACAGGGCCCCTCGCTGGGCGCACCCAGCCATGCCTACTGACCTGTGGTGGAACCTTGCAGCACCGTGAGGACATTTTCTTTCACTGGGCTTTGTCAACAAGCGAGAGAGAACAGCCTCAAGTTGCACCAGGGGAGGTTCAGGTTGGATATCAGGAAAAACTTCTCCAAAAGAGCGGTCAGGCACTGGAACAGGCATTCAAGAAACGTGCAGATGTGGTACTTAGGGGCAGCGTTTTGTGGGCAATATTGGTGGTTGGTGGACAGTTGGACTAGATGATCTTAGAATTCTGTCTTTTCCAACCTTAACGATTCTGTGATTGTAGTGTTCACCTCCCTCATCACACAGCAGCAACAACGAACAGCAAATGTTGCTGACCAAAGCAGCGGGTCTCAGAGATGCAGATAGTGTATAACGCCCAATAGCAGCTCTGGGAAACCTGCAGCTGAGAAAAGATGGCTCCTCAACAGCAGCTACAGAGGAAGGTACACAGCTGCGCCAGCAAAGACCAAAGAGGCTCATATCTGAGATCGCATCTACACTGCAGACAGAACTCCAAAGCTTTTTGACTGATGGCAACTGCTCTAGCACTTCACTGCAAACCTGTCTTTCAATAGCCATGGGGACTGGTGTCATTTTCCTGAACTCCAGACCACACGCTTCCAGTCTTCTCCCAGCTGAAAGGCAGAGGCACTGGACAGCCAGTGGCACAGCCTGAACATGGGAAGTACTTCATATCCAGTTCGTGGCATTTCGCATCTTTTCCAACTGCATGCAATCAAATTTGTAACACAAACTCTTGTACATGTAGCCATTGCCCCCAGTTTCTCCCTTCAAGGACACGCACGAAGTGATAAAAGTTTTCCCATAAACTCACATGCTTATAAATTCATTCTGTTTTATTCCAAATATCACATAAATTAAATACATTTCCCATGAATATTGCAAATATACATGAAATGAACATTGCAAATTTTAAAAAAAGTTTTGGCTTTGCTTATGCAACAAGAAGTGTCAAATGTGGTTAGAACATGAACTCCTCCGGTATTTACTAGATACAAAAAGGTGCAGATTAATAATTTATATTTATACATATGTACACACTCCACTTCGTAACTAGCTTTAAAACAGTAAAAAAATGGTTTCAAGTTTATCTACATTAAACATACTCGTTTAAATCTGGTCAGAAGCCCCAGATAAGAGTTGATACAATCATTTCACAACTGCAAAATTAAGGCGCTACCAAAATACCAGTTCCACTAGTGTAAAATGCAATAGGAATAGAGAATGTACAGATTTCTATTATCAATTTAAAAGTGGACTGGAGAACAAGGAAAAAGGAGCAGTAAGAAACATGACAAGATCTACAGGTTAGAAGTACAAAGAGATCTTGATGACTATCAAATTAACATATTAAAATACAGTAGATAAAAGGCCTCAGTGGCAAACAATTGGTATGCTTCTAAAAGACGAAAAAAGGTTAAAATATATATAATTTTGTAGGTTGAAGCTTTACAGGTGAACAACAGGTGTAGAGGTAGAGGGATTTTTTTTTGTTGTTGGCCTCTTTATGATGTATAAAGAAGGGCCACATTCACCACAGTGAAAAGACTCATCATATACCCCAGCATCCTTGCTTGGACAGCAAGCAAGAGAAGTGTAATGAGCTAGAAAGGCAACGAATCCTGTCTGTCTTTTCCAGGAGCTCAGCTCCATGCTTCCGCATGTACCTTGGTGACAAGTTTACACAAAAGCGCAGAACGGCTGTAACGCAGACACTTCCTCCAGCCAGGAGAGGAATGAGACAGCTAGCTGTTCCAATGAGGTACTGCTGGATGCTGTAGAGACTATATGGCAGAGATAATTTGGTAACAATGAACCTGGTACTCTCCCTTAGAAAGCAAGTACCACAGGGTAGTGGTGATTTTTTTTTGTTTTCTTAAAGCTTTGCAATTTGATCAGCATTCAGTGTTTTGGAAGAAATGTCAGCTTTGGGCTGCTAATATCACTATTTGCATCCATGCACAGACAATTCCCAAGTTGTACCTGTTATCCAAAACATCAGTTACTGACATACTCAAAAACCGCTTTAAACCTTGACTAAAAAAAAATCCCTCTACAATTCAGCTTTCTCGTTGATAACTATCATTTCATTAATTATGCAGGCCTTCATGAACACAGTAATGTCACTTTCCATGTAAAATGTCTCTTTACACATTACAGAACAGCAGTACACAACTTCTTTTGTTCTGTAGGGTTTCCTATTAGAAGTACCTCGACAGTAGATATCTTGAAAAATCACTTTTGCAAAGAAGAATATTCACATTAGATACTGAGGCAAAGCCAAAAAGACACTAACTAGCACCTTGATTTTTTTTTTTTTTTTTTTTCTTAAACGCACTCCTAAAAGCAAAATTAAGCACATGTAAGATCAGGGACCAGCAATACACGAATACCATCAGCGTCCCTTGCAGCCAAACTATTAATACTCAAAACTAGGCCACGCACATGACGGAGCGAGATGAGTCAATCTAGAAGAAATACACAGCATGGAACGGGATGGGAAGAATAGGAAGTTGAACAGAAAGGATTGCAAGATCAAACACAGTCCATCTTCTGGTCTAAGAATTAGTTTGCAAAACCACCCTCCGGTAGCTGAGCTGACAGTGGGCTGAAGACCTACTGACTTCTGGCATTTCCTCTCCCATACATAGAACAATTCTCCGTAAATTACTTTATGTTTCAATGCTTTCTCTTCAGCACCTTCAAATCCTGGAGGAAACGCGTTCAACTTGAATTTTTAGTATTTTGGTGATGGTAGCAGAACTTGTAGAAGGCTACTGTAGAGGTTATTACATCATTGGTTGTCACTTCACAATTCAGAGAATATACTTACAAATTGTTTAAATAGAAAAGGCGTGTTCAAGGTAGAGGCAGTTACAGTACATTCAGGGTATGTTACAGAAACCATTTGTGGTAGCCATTTGCTGAAAGGAAAAAAACTCGGTACTTTTGTTTCCCAAACCACACAGGTTATAACTACAATACCCAAAGAGAGCAGGTAACATATGTTAATTACTGCAGTTCAATGCAGTCTTCTTCCAGAACTCATGTGCAAATTGAAACAAAAGAAGTTTAAATACATCTCCATTGACAAGTAAGGAAAACAAACTAAAAAAGAAACCAGGCACTTTGACCATTTAGGTAAACAGCCATTTCATTTTACCAGACTTCTGCACATGAACAAGTCTTTAAATTGGTCTTGCTACACTTGCAGCACATTGAGATTCAAGTCAACTTTTCTCCTGTTGGTAGTATCAATTCTAGGAAACGCTTATAGGAAATTATGCCAATTGAATTGGTAACACTGTTAGTTATTTCATTGGCAGTTGAGCAAATGTTGATCATTTGACTGACAAGAGATCAATTTCAGAGCCATCAAAGTTAGATATTAACGAAACAGCCTATAAAAATCAAGAACACAAATGAAAGTTAACACCTGACTTGAGCTTGCATTGAGACTTGCCTTTATAGTGTTCGGTTTGTGCCTCTGTTCATGGTGTTATCATGGACTGACTTCCATCAAGTACAGGAACTGATACTAAACTACAATACTTCTGGTTTGAAACACGTTCAATAGAGATCATTCCAATGTATCATGAGGTTGGCATGACGCTGCAGGCAAATGAGAGATGGCGGTTTATCCTTGCCAGTCCCACTTGGAAAACACGCGTTCGAAGAAAACTGCAGTCTGCCTTCCTAGTACGTGGAGTGAAATCATTATTTCACAGCAGTGTTCATCCTACTTTAGAGAGCTGGTTTGATTTGAATTTAGTGATAAGACCAGCTTGGTTTACTTTGATTATTTGATACTCCAAAGTACACCTTTCCAAGCATTTTGTACATACTCCATCTGCTACAACACATATATCACAACACAAGGGATTACCTAAGGCTACCAAATAGTACGTTTATTCAGTAGCTATTATTCTTTCAGATAAACATCCTCAGATGCCTTAACTGCAAACTGCTTAGGTTTTTTTCCTCAGACTGATATTTCCTGAATAAGAGAGATGTAGGTGTATGACAGACTGCCTACCAGTTCACTAACAGAGCATACTGCTCGGTATAGTCTTCATGCACACTTCAGCTGGGAAGCGCAGCTCTTCCTCTGTTCACTACCTTCAAGTGTAGGAAACACCTCTTCAATCCACTGTCCAGTCTCCTTTTCCTACTAAGTGGAAATTCAAATCACATGTAGGTCAATGGTACTACTCTAGTACTTAACTCTCTTGCAGGCTAGAAACATTAACTCTATCATAGTACTTTGAAGCAATTCATCCACATCTATCAACTACGTTCTAACTGCAGCACAGCTTTGTAGAGGCTCAGATTTCACCAGGACAACAGGAGAGAGTGCAAGGTTTGGTGAATACCCAGGATAACAAACCGATGCAATCGATGGATGCTGGACACAGTCAGAAAGGGCTGTTCATTTTTGAAAGAATCTTTTTTTAAAAAAAAAAAAAAATCAAAAAAAAAAACAACGAAACAACCCCTCCCCTCTCTTGCCCCCCGCAAACAACCTGTCATGAGATGCTTTCAGTGCCCACTCACAACTGAAGTCCATGTTATCTGGGTCTTTTGCGAGTCACAAATATCAATACGCGTCTGATGGCAATAAGACGATCTTTAAGGGAGGTCATAGCCAATATAGCCAGCTGAGCTCTGTTTTCCAGAGGCAACACTGCCAAGAGCCACCAGTACCAGGCAGGACCACTTGGGTTGCTCTGTAAAATGATGGAAAGACATTCAGTCATGTATTCACCAACACTGCCCAAAGAAGACCAGTACCCTCCTTCCCACCTCCCTTTTGTTTAGAAATTCATCATAAAAATAAAAGCAGCAACTAAGCTTGATTTCAAGTTTTCTCCTTGTCTCTTTGCTCCATTAAGGCAGATCTCTTCAGGTATCAACTTATATTGATAAATGATAATTGTTTTCCATGCTAGCAGAACAAAACTGGGTAAATAAGAGCTTAGAATGTACAAAAATGCAGCAAAAACCTCTCTGAGAAGTAGCTTGGTGTAAAAAAAAAATACATAAAGAATGAAGATACAAAGGATTTATTACCTGCGGCTCCGGTTCTTTTCCTGGCATGGAGCCGAAATGATTGAGGATTTGCACTTTCATATTGTCTTTAAGAGAAGTAAACCATGCTACTGCTTGATCATAAACCGAATCATGAAGGCGAACAAGTTCTTCATACTCTGGTCCTTCAACCTTATTGTTAAAAGAAGATGGAACAAAACAGGTTTGATACTATGGAGTTCACGTGCTCTGCCAGAAGCAAGTGAAGCACAATAATGTAGTGACTGCAGCTGTTCAAATGTCCTTATCTAAGCAAACCGTATCCAACTCTCGTATTTCAAACCTGGATGATGGAACCCTCCTCCCCTACATGTTCTGAAATGACACTTCTTAGAGAAGTTACTGCCTCATTCAAACCCTTTCTAAATACTGGCATGACAGAACAATCTGCTCTCTGATCCCGGAACACTGTATGAATTATCTCGAATCCACAATCTCAAGTCTCTGTCACTAAAGGACCTCTGAAATTTGTTACATTGTCTGGTAAAATTGAACAGTTTCTGCTGCCACCAAGCAGCGACTCTACAAGATAGGGACCCTAGAGCATTTAGAAATCAGCAATACTTTCTAGAAGCATTAAGGTCATGGCAGAACAGTCAAAGAGAAAGTGGAGGAGGGCAGACGTGCAGGCAGGAAGCAGAGAAAGTGAATGACTTCCCAGTACCAGGAATGGCTATAAAAAGAGACCCTTGCAAAGACTGTTTTAGTTGTGTATGGCTGACATTAGGGAAAAGAATAAAGTGCAAGCAAGAAACAACACTGCAAGTTATTTTCGTTTATTTTCTTTCAGATCTGTACACACCAGTGGTGTGTTTCATCTGTGCTACTCAGACACGTGTCTGAGCTAGCTGCTCTGGATGCCCTTCCTTAGCTGAGGACTAACAGCTCTAGGGGGCACTTAATCTCATCTTAAGGTAGGTATCTACAACAGAGCAGATACAGAGGCAGCTTCAGACCGAAACCTCTCACCAAATACAACAGAAATGTAGGGTGCTGAACTCAGACATCAGCCTCTGGAGTGAGACAAGGTAGATCTCACTCTAATTATAAAGAGGTGAGTCTCTGGCCCCAGCTACAACCCAATGCCTTGACACGTATGTTCTGCCACCCTTCCCTGGGGATTTAAACGCAGTAGAGCCATCACTGGGAGCAGATGACATACTTGGAGGTGCTTCCCCCTAGGAAAGCTCCACAAACTCCCTCTCCTGCCCCAGTGAACAACTGCATCAACCTGTACAAGCTGCAAGAACCCTACCAGGATTTTACAGACTTGCACTTCAAATACAGAAGTGTGCTGAAGAGCTGTAAGATCAGAATGGATTTCACCAACTGGCATAAGATGACTACTAAGCTCAATGTCAAGAGGGATCAAGATCTTACAGACGTGCTCTGAAGATGACCCAGCTGCCATAATTAAGCATGGCCAAAAATTCCCAACGCCCACCACAAGCACCTCACTCGTTGCAGGTTTTGTAAAAGCACTTGTTTTTAAAATTACTCCCCTCCCTGCAATTCTCTGCTCTCAGCCAGCTTTGATGGATGTTTGCACAGGCATATATATGTCACAAAGATCTCCTTTTAAGAACAGACTCCCACCTTTGTTTGAGGAGCTGTTCTGCAAACCAGAGCTGGGAAGTCATAGGAAGTCTGTCAAGGCTAGACACAGATCTCCCGTGTTCAGTGGACAAAGAGAACAGCCAATTCTCTACTAACAGAGGCGTGCGTTCTTAGAAGGGTGATAAGTCCGTATCGGTTTTAAAATGTTACTCTGACCTCACCTACACATCATGACAGATCTCAGCACCTGGGTATCAGGAGCTACGTAAGAGATTTGTGAAGGCAGTGCAACACTTCAAGTGGAGATAATTTTAAGGATAGAAAGGAAGAAAGGAAAGTATGTAAGAGCTAAGATTGTTCTATGGTTGTCAAAACAGAGCTATAGTATTTATAATGATATTGGTTTAAAAATAATGCACAACTAACTAGAAATGCAACAAGGAAAGGCTATTTAAGCGAATACATGGGGTATGAATAACTTTGCACCATAGATCACCTTTTTATCTTCAAGATATTCGATGTTTGCTGTGTTATATCCATCTCGTTGGCCATGGCTTAAGACCCTAAAACGACGGACACCAACTGTATCAACAACTGAGCGTCCATCAGGAAAAAACTTTACGTCCCTGATCTCTAATATACAGCCATGATCTGCAAATCTGAAATGACAGAAGGGCATAAAAGTGGAAATCATCAACAAGCATTTATACACATCAGGACAAATACTGGGCCTAATTCACCACCTTTTATTTGAAAGAGGTCCTTGCTTTGGTGACAACACATTTCTGCTTATGCACATAAGCCACACAACCCCCACCCTTTCTGCCTTCCCTCACAAGTCCAGGACAGCAGCACCTTCAAAGTCTAAGTATTTAGGGGAGGTAGAGAAGGGACAGGATAACTAAACGGAGCATGTTTTGTACTGTGAGTTGCCAGCTGCCTGTGGCAGATTCACCTTCTTTGCAGAGAAAACAAGATGGGTAAAGATACTCTACGGAATTCAAGAAACCGAGACACAAATGCAGGGCTAGAAGGGCAAACTCCCTACTGTGAGGTAAGCAGAGGATTACAGGCTTTAAAAGGAAAAGGATTCTGCAGAGCAAGATTCTTCTTGCACTTGTATCCTTTAAGTTAACAAAAAAAAAAAAATACCCCCTTCATAAATGTGCAATTGGATCTGTTATATTTAAAGCCAGCATAAATTTTATTTGCATGCTGGAAAGAAGCACGCAACACAATTTTACTTAAATTAATCAGGCTTACCTACCCTGCACCTGTGCTTTAGTTAGTTCATTAAGGAAGCTGATCACACAGCAACTCCTCACTGTGACATGCTGATCTGCCAGCATTTGCAGCCTTGTACCTCAGCTTACTGCTAACCAAGAGAATGCACTGTACCTAGCCTGATCTCAAGATAACAAATCCCTGTGGGATCTGATAAATGTTTCATCAGGGAAATGCTTGTTACACCAGGGCTTGGCCGTTTGTTAAATCAGAGTAATGAAGAAACTGCAACGCTGCTGGGAAATGACTCCTGTTTCCACTCCACTGGAATTCATGGTTTGGGGAGGAAAAAAGCTGACTGCTGTTCTCTCCTGGCCATTGTACAGCGCAGACCGAGGAAGAGTAAGAAGCACGCAGCTGCACTCCACTAAGCCCTGCGTGCCTGACCACTGAGATTATGACAAGCAAATTTATTACGGCAAAAACAGACTAAGCACTATTTAAACAGCTACAAAGCTTTTTTTTTTTTTCTTAAATTAAGAATTTTAATGGCATTCATATCGAGTTTAAAAATTCATCTGGATTAAAAGTGATGAATTTTTTTTTTTTTATTGCCATTCTTTGAGAATTTACTTTTGGATGGAAAGCAACTTTTTTTAAAAGAGAGACAAGAAAGCACCTGGAGATGAGTATAAAGTGTACTAACATACACTAAAAGTTTATAAGCAATTCTTCTCCAAGTTTTAATTTTAAATGGACAAATAAAATAGAGGAAGATAAACTGAACACACCTTGTCACCATGTCTTATGAGGGAGGTATGAACCCCAGCCTTCCATACCTTTGTCTCAGTAGATGAGGCTAAACAAGTTTCCCTACTTCTTTATTCTCATTTGATTTCACAATTTTGAATAAACAAAATAATTTCTTTACTTGTGTAAGACACTACAACAGCCAGGTGACTACAAACAAAGGCTTCCTGCGCTTCAATGTTTTTGATTTAACTGGAAGTTACCATGCTTAAAACATTTCATTATTTCAGTAGCTCTAAGCAGACAGTGCATACTAACTGTATCTAACCATACTAGCTGCATTTTAAAATACTCTTTATGGCACTACCAAATAAATATGTGTTTTTAGGATTGTAACCCTTGTTCCTCTCTACTGAGCCTTCACAGATGTACTGGGAACTATCACTGATGCTGCAGGGTCCTTTTTTCCCCTCACTTTTAAGGTATTTCCTTCCAGAAGACTGATAACAGGCCTGGAAGGGACCACAGTGTGTCAGCTGTTCCAGGAACCTGAACTCCACTGGGAGCACACCACCAACAGCACGCTGAATGGCATGAAGCACAGCCAGAGCCAGCTGAAAGCTGAAGCATCTCCTGTGCTCTTACTGCCACCTTCACCCTCTCATCTGGGAGAAAAATCCCTGAACTGGACAAGGAAAGGCTGCCAAACCTGGGTATGACCACCCTCTTCTCTGCTCCAGACACGATCAGCTACAGAAAGGCTGCCTCTGAGGATGCCTAATGTGTTCTTAAGACTTCCCACACCGGTAATTCTGCATCATCCTTCTTAAGTTAACAACTACCTATTATATCTCCTAAGACAGACCTCTCTTAAGACCACCTCATTCTTTTTCCAAGACTATCTGCTTATCGCCTTCCCTTTTCATCTGGACTTTTATCTAATGGTTAGTATTCAGTCTCCACATAGAGAGCTGGAAACACACTGGTGTCAGGACTTACAAAAAAGAATTAAAGGTAGGATCATACAGAAAGACAATGTAACCCACTCATAGCAGAGTTATAGACATTGCAACACAGCAGTAAAGACAAACACCAAAATTCAATGTTCAGTAGCAAAACAGGCTTCTCAGCCAAGGGTATACTTTGTCCAATTCAGATGATTCTGCCTATGCAGGAAAGCTATGCAAGCTTTGGGTTTGTTTTTTTGCGTTTTTTTAAACTGAGCAGACAGAGGAGCAACCTCATCCAGACTGTCAGTTTTCACTAGAACAAACAGGCCAGAAAGCTTTCCAACCACATACACAATTCAGTGCTATTTCTGGAGCCTGGAGGAGCAGGATGAGTTGTATTCTTGCTAGTCATCCAACAGGGGAGCAATAAAACTAACATCTTTGCGTCTAAAGGAATGTTTGATATACTAAGCTAAAAAGCCACCAGCTTCTGCATTGGTTCATATAGGACTGGAAGGAACCACAGCGATCTGAGGAGACAAGCATACTGTGCTGCAGTACCCCCATCAACGTCACAACACTTCGCAACAAAGGACATTCTAGCTCAGCTCCTTACCCTTTCAATTCGTCAGCTAAGCACATGCCAAACTGTTTGGTACCAGTCTCCATGCATCTTCTTATCATTAGGCGATAACGAGGTTCAAAAACATGAAGTGGGCAAGGGATGGTAGGGAAGGCCATGGTACATACGAAGATGGGAACATCTTTATTCAAACTGTAAGATAATTGTTGAAAAACAGTTCAGTTTTCTTCTGGGCACTTCTATATTCAGCATAAACCCTCAAAACAACTCCGATTCCAGTGGTTTCCTTAGACTCATTCTTGGTAAATGCCTATCTGGTTGTGGTTTGTCATTTCCACAAGACAAATACATTTCAGGACTCTGTTAATGTGTTAGGTAAACAATCTAATCTACTCCTATAAAGGAAAAGTTGTGAAATAAAAGTCAGTTTCCCAAATGTGTGCATACAGATGCATCTAGCTCAAATACAGATAGAAAGATTTTGGTGGTGACTTTTTATAATAATATATTATGTAAGAACTATAAGCACATTCAAAGCAAAGTGCTGGAGAATTCCAAAGCTCAGTAAAGCCCTTTAAGTTTGAAGGGCACTAATCCTCATGTTATTTTTTCAGGTTTAATTCCATGTTTTATTTTTCATTTTAGTTGAGCTGTGGAGTAAGCTCCGTATGACACGGCAATGAATGAATCCTTGAACTTCTCTTGACCCGATGCATAACACATTTATAATTGGGCATCTTCTAGAGAAACCCCATTAAAACTTTTACAGCTGGTATTATATCGACTGAGAGAAGTAAAGCAATTGCATTTATTTTAAGAATATTGTTGGGCCTCTCTACCATCCAAGCACATTGTTTATCTGCAACAACCATGTCAAAACTATGAAACATGTGACAAGACCATTCTAGAAATTCATTCATTTTGTTCATTTTCATAAGCAAATGAAAAGCTTCTTCAGTAATTTAGACTAAAAATACATTTTTCTAACAGCTATCAGCAGTAAAAAAGAGAACCTACTTGGACAATTCCTTCATTTCTTCCTCGTAGACTTTCTTCCTTTCAGATAATTCCTCTGGCAAGTAACGGATTATCAGTTCTTCTGTAAGGACGGTCTTTTTGTAAGTTCTGCTTGCCAGAAACTGCAAGGAAGAGTCAACTCTGAAGTCTGATAACGACAAGTCAGGTAACAACGCTTCCCCGCAACCCATCCCCTTTTGTAAGGCACACTGGCTCCTGATTGCACTGACTCCTCCTCTCCAGCCTTTGGGCAGAAAAAACTTTCACTTTAGGATATGTGGCTCACGTTAGTGAGCATTAATGTTATCTCCATGTCCTTCTTTCAGCAGAACTTGTACTACCACCAAGAAAAGGCAGTTCCTCCTCACTTCTGCAGAAGACAGACATATTCTTTCTACCTAGAGCTGCCAGGTTACTGCTCCGCAAGAAGTACTCCAACTATGAGATACATTATGTCTACCGGAGCATAAGGTTTGACCAAGGACTGACCACTCCTCCTTCAGTGCTAGTAGAGATACAGACTGGAGAGGTGGTAGGAACAGAGCTGGGCTTGGAACTCGTCAAGCACGAGTCTGACATGATACGGGAAGTCTCTATTCCTTTAAGCATCAGCAAATCCTACCCTTCTTCCAAAGGAACAACAAAATACATTCTGGAGCAAACGAGGTCTGTGCACAGCTTGATGCTGTGGGTACTACTGTGTTGTTCTGCATGTACAGCACAGAGTTACTCCCCATACCTCCTTTCAGAAGAACTTTTTACATTAACTGGAGCAAGGCCATACTTACTTCCGACAGCTTTTCTTTGCAGAGTGGGCAATGTGGATTATGGTCAAGGCAACGCTCAAGGCATTTGAGGCAAAAGGTGTGTCCACAGGGAGTGGTAACAGGTTCATAGAACAACCTGAACACAGAAACACGGAACAAAACAAAACAAAAAAAGCTAAGCTGCCAACATAAACAGTACAGATTCCTGAACTGTGGAAACGAGTGAGTAGACCTCGCTATCTCATCCTTTCCTGCTTTTGTATAAATCACAGGTGACGTTTTTAATCCAATGTTATAAAAAAAGTTTTCGTTTTTAGAAGCGGTAAATAAAGTTGGTTTACAATGAAGATTGTGTCTGTAAAGATCCATCAGATCCAAGTTTCAGGAAAAAGGAATGAAGCAACGATCTAGGCATTCTTTGGCTGCTTTCCCTTCTGACACCATGAAAACATTTTTCAGAAGCTAGAAAGGCTCTCAGATCTTAATCACAGATCAAGACAGCCATACCTCATGCAGAGGGAACACTCAAAGTCTGACGCATCGACAAGAGTTGTTGGTATCTCACTTGAAGTGACGACAGTGTTTTCAGGTAAAACATCTGCATCTAGAAGATAAGGGGATGATTACAGTAAATATTTCAGCATTACTGCAATCTCAAATGCTAAGTCGTTTTCCCATAACTAATTTCTCTCTTTTCTTTTTTGAAGCTTTGTTTCAAATAAACACATTTTCCATTTAAGTTTTAGACTTTCTGGCAGGAAGTTTTTTGGAGAGCAGAGGATGATGTCTATGGCCAGAGAACACATTTTAGAGCCAAATACCCATGATTTGCTTCTCCAAAAATGGTTGTTTTTTCAAAGTCTAGTTTTTAAAATATTCTGCTGTTGCTGTCCCACCACCATCACCACTCCCACATCAGCCGAGCCAGATGTTTTTAAGCATGTTAAGTCCAGAATTTAATTTGTTTATACACAGTTAAACTATTTCATCAGTGTTTATTATAGATGTCTCCGCAGGGGTAATTTTTGTTACCAGTATAAACTGACTTACACTCTTCTAGACCACTCTGCTGTGGAAATCCTACATTTCAGACAGCTTCTTGTTGAAGGACTACTGGAGTTACACAAGCTAATGCAGCTGGCTTATATGGAGAAAGAACACTTCACACAAAATTCTGTCCATCCTGTTTCTTGAAGTTGGTGCACATCACTGTAGTGAATGCATCTAACGACTACGGGCCTCAAACTCCGCAGCAGCTCACAAGCTACCAGCTTAGGCTTCTGACAACATTAATACAAGCAGATTCTGCAACTCCTTTTACAATCCACATCTTTGTTGCTCAGGAAGAGTTGCAACAGAGCCTCCATGTCCTTTTTATTAACCAAATTCTTGACCATGAAAAACACAATGCTCAGCTTTTTATCTTAAAACATTGGGATACTTTGTTAAAGGGTAACTTATGCTCAGCATCTGGTTTATCTTGAGCACAGACAGGAAAGGGGAGAGGGTACTGGCCTGGCCTACAAAGAAAAACAGTGTTATCTTTAACCTACATCTTGCATGTTAGCCTTTAGTAGCAGCAAGAACCTAACTGTGCTCTTTTGCAAATAGTAGCACGGCATCAGGATCTAGCACAGACCAAAAATTAATGGTTATGGGTAAAACGCGATCTCTGGCCTCTGCTGTGGAGATAGAGTGTCAGATTTCACAATCCATTTACTGAGTCTGTGGTTCACAGACAAGTACGGGATTTTTCCCTTCACAACACCATGACCAGAAACTGGCCATAAATTGGTAATTTGCTGAGGCAGCAGACAAGCAAGCAGCACTTGAAGACCTGTGATATTTCAAGGCAGAAGTCAGACTGGACACGGAGGAATGGGTTTTTATTTCTTTTAAGGGAAAAAATGCACGCTGACAGAGTGGCATTCTAAAAGCCACTTTTAACCAATTATTTCACTACTCAGTGCAATATACTGCCTTCAGCATTTTTTCCCAGGGTACTAAAAACACTTCAGAGGTCTTTGTTGGAAGCCTGAGAAACATACCAACTGTAAGCACAGCTATCAAGCAACAGAAAACTGGGTGGGCTTATTACCCTTCAAAGGGCTTCTTTGTTTGCTTGCAAAATTTCATGTAAAGTTGCATGTGATTCTTCCTGATGCCAGTTAAAGATTAGCTTCCAGGCTTACTGTATCTTTCCTTCATATAGAAAAACAATGAAATTCCACCATACCTCTGAGACCTAGAAAATGGAAACACTGCCAGCAATACAAAGACTAAACTGTTAGTGGATTACAAGTTAGAAATGTCCTTTCTGAGAAAGAAAAATGCAGTTCACTGAATGAATTGAAACTGCCCTGGAATAATGTAAATAGTATTTGGACTCCAACGCCTTTAACATCTTTAAACTCTACACATTCCAAAAAGACAGGAATGTCTGACTAACACTGCTAGAAGAGAAATGTACACACTGGACAACAAAACGTAATTCCAATCCATAAAGGAAATGTTTCATTTACACCTAAAAAGGGAGGGGGAAAAAGCAGTTTATCTTTTTAAGCATATGCAATAGAAAACCCCTTTCTAAGCTACAGCACAAACCTTTTTTAGGGATCTTATTGGGGACGTCCAAGCTTTGTATATCCCTCATATCACTAGACAGCTTTCTTTTTAAGCCAGCCCCTGGTAAACTGGAGAGAACAGCTCCCAAAGACTTCTTGCTGTCTTCAAAACAGCGATCCAGCACATGATGGGGAACAGGAGAATCAGTGCTTCTAAACACATCGGACTCTTGGGACGGGTTTTTTGTTAACCTGAACACAGTATCCTAAAAAAAGTAAAAACAGTTATACATAGCATAAAACAAGTTTTATTATTAGTTATATATGTCAGTAATAGAGCGATGTGACTATACTGAGCTTACAAAGGAACAAGGGTCCGTATCTAACAAGGCCACTCTCAAATTGCAATAGAGACACTTCTGTCCCTACGGCTCCCATCTCTAGCAACTGTGTTCCCATCATACTAAAATCTCAAATACATAAAGGACGAAAAAAATACAAAATAAACACAAAATAATAGACCTCCACAAGACGGCATCACATTGTTTTCTGAAGAAAGAGTTTCATTCTCTTGTTTTCATGAGGAAACGTCCCAACAAGAGATACAACAGTAACTGGACAAAATAGGCTTACCATGAAATAAGTGCCTATGCAAGCGCTGACAAAGACAATGTCACACAGATCAGACAGATCCTTGCGTTATTTTTGGTATGTATATGTTGAATACTTTTTACTATACCTTTGAGGACCCAGCACTAGAACTATCTTCAGCAGCTGACTGTGTGTTTATGCTACTCAGAAATGCAGGTTTCAATCTTGTATGGGATGTTCGACTAGAGAAAGGTGCTGTTAGACTATCATGCACATTTTCAAAGGCTGGGAAAAACATCTCACACATTATCTAGTCAATTGGAGAGAGGAAAAAAAAAAAGAATAATTACAACACGGATATTTACATTTGTACAAACACAGATTAACAAGCTCTGTAGGTCTAAGAGGCTTGCAACAACTGGGAGATTCTGCATTCCCCAATGCACACAGGAAACTTGTCTGGCAGTGCCCACCACAACCACAGACACATCCCAAGACCCTCTTTTCTCTGGGAACTAAGGTTCCACCTCCCTCCTCAAAAGCCTCTTCTCCCCATGAGCAGCCAGGGTGGCAGCCTGTCCCCTCCTTCCCCTGCTGCTGTCCCTCTGCACTCAGACCCTCAGATCTCAGCCTTCAGAAGGTTTCAGACCACGTTCTTCTACCAAATCACATTAATACAGATGTGTCTGAGTGCTCCTCACTCTCTGCATCCAAGCAGGTCACTGCTCTACCCTCAAGCAGACATCAGCTTGAGCTAAAAACTGTGTACAGTCTGCTTCCCCCTCTTGTCAGCCTCCACCAAGCACCTTTCCAAACCCCCATCTCTTTCTTGAAAAAGCTACCTGCATGGAGTGTAACACAGAACCTGACTAGGGGCAAACAGCAGTGTCTTCTTACGGGAAGTTATATAAACTCACACAGAGACTACAGGATTTTTGTTCCATGATCAGAAAAAAAACCCTCTCACCGCCCTGCCATTTCCCACATGAAGACTTTTTCTGTTGGGCACTAAAATTAGGAGCCTTGAGCCTATGAAATCCAGGTGTACTCAAATCCTGCTGACATACTGCAAGCGTCATCTACAAATGGCAGTGGTCCAATCTACAGATTTGCAGCGTAATCCACAAATACACGATCTCTGTGATGGAGGCACCTCCACACAGAGCAGCATGATGCACAGGGCAGCATGATGGCCAAGAAGCAGACAGAAAACATATTTGATACCTTTTGGGCTTCTTTCTTCATTGAGCTCCATTCAGGATTTAAGGCAACACAGTAGAGAAACTCCTTCAATGCTTCCTCAGTCCTTTCCAATCCAGAAAGAGCTTTTGCTTTCACATAATGACCCTGTTCACACAAAGAAAACATACAAATCTAGAGATCCTTTCTGATGTGGCAGCAAGACAGCAGCACACAAACTTGGCTGTTCTCTCCATCCTGCAGGTGAAGAACAAGACAGCCATTCCCTCCTGCTGAATGAAACGTCCCCAGGGATCCAGCGCTGCAGCACCCCCAGCCACAGACACTGTTCCTTTTCTCAGGAGAGGACCCGATGCGGAGCAAGAAGGGGTATTTGTCTCCATAGGGACTGAGACTACTACATGCCCTACAGGGCTCCCAGCCCCAGAGAATGGTTTCACGTACCAAGGCAGTCTAAACAGTAACGGAGCTACATGGAAAGGCAGTGGCATGGGACAGGGAGGTAGTGGCAAAAGAGAGCAAAAGATTTCAGGTTTAGGACACCCACTTCCTGCTAGGTGTTTTGTTCTATTTTATTTGGGGAGAAAACATCAGTATATTATGAATGTAGGGCAACTTGCCAGTGTTTAACATCAAACCTTTTAGCTCATCCTACTTCTCCACGTTCTGGAGAGGCACACCCACAGCAAAGAGGTACAGTAGTCAGCTTAGGGACAAGTCCTACTTTGCTCATTACTGGTGAGAGAGGAATGCCTCACCTCTGAACTTCCCTGTGAATGCCAATTTGCAGTTCAAATCTGACTATGGAAATTATGTAGATAAGTTTACTCCTCTGCCCTGGACAGGCTACAAGGTAGTTTGGTGTCTTCCTTTGGGGCCCAAGAGTAAATTCCTTATCCCTTATTCCTAAAGCCCTTGCAAAGCAAGGGCTGATCTGGGCTGTCTATGGATGAAATACCTAAAGATCCAACACCAGAATTTACACCCAGGAACAACAGACCTCTGCACTTAGAATACTTCCACTGCCACCTTCACTCTCCTATTTTCACGGTGTCAAGTGAAGCATCAGTTTTGTAGGGTAAGATCTAGCCAAAACCTCAAGCAGCTTCAAGGAGGGCACCTGTTTCTCTCTGCCACTTGCTAAGTACAACTGGAAACTTTTTCCTTACAGAGTCCAAGGATGTGGTTTTCACAGCAACTGAAAATAAACAAATGGCCTATTGCTCTAAATACTACAGTAAGCCCAAGAGCTTTAGGAACTCAGTGAGACATTAAATTTCAGTTAGCAGTAAGCCAAAAGGTTCTGGTGGGTGAATGCTCACCTCCCAAGAGCTACTCCATTTTATGGTGGATTTTTTTTTTATTTTATTTTTATGGTTTTTAGCTACACAACACATTTGAGCTAATCTCTGCCTCTGGAAGAAACATCACAGGATACAAAACACAGCAGAATTCCTGGATAATATTAATTCTGGATCACAAAAGCTTCTGTGAAAATTCTGACATACGCATATACAAGCAAAATATATCTGTGATACTGCTGGTATGCCGTGATGACAACTTTCATTTTCAATTAGCATTCTTCAGAGATGCGATTAACAAAATCTTTATCCGCCTACGACTGACACACATCACATTTCCATGGATTCAAGGCAAACAGACAAGATGCTCCAAGAAAACATTTGAACGTGCTTAATTCATTTGTCTCCCTTTGCGCAGAAACCCCATCAACACTGCCCGAGATGGATTCCTCACTTGACTAGAAGCGATCCTAGACACAAAATCAAATTTTAAAGAGCAGAATTGGAGATGGGGGAAAGATTATGATCTGCCTTCAAACAGAAAAGGCTTTAATCAGTGACATGACATATCTCTGGGAGACAAGTATCTAACTTGTCAGAAGCTAGATGCTTCACACAGCGCCTCTCTGCTCACCCCACATCTCTCAAATACAGAGCAAGCTGCAGCTCCTGTGCTATGGCTGGCCACATCAAGGAGTCCATGCAACATGCCTTATGGTCTTCATACAGCCAAATAGAAACCAAAGCCTTCCTACAACCCTCCTCCAGCTCCCCACAGCGCCCTGTCTCCAAGTGCTGAGTCTTTATCTGGTCAAACCTGTGCTGCAGTTCTGCTAGTGATGGGTGAGGGACTGACTGGAGGTGTAATCCTAGGCGGGGTGAGCTGTTAGACACCCAGTCTGCCCTCAGGCAACAGGCACCACATGCTTCTTCCCTTCCTGTCACCACATCACTTCTGATGCTCACTTCAGAGTGCCCACAACTAGTACTCCTTAGAACCTCATTTGGTATGAAAAAAAATCTCACCCCACTATGAATCGCTATGACGCACAGGCAGGAATCAGATGTATGAACTCAATATTGAAGGAAAAAAACAAGTAAATCCTGAAATACAGTACGGGATACTCCTCAGAAAGACATGGCAGCCAGGAGGCTGGCAAGCCACTCACAGCCAGGGCACACCATCCCAAAGGGAAGTGATCCCACGCCACCGGTGTGATGTGATTCTGCCCCAAGCTCCAGCACAAGCTCTAAGAGATCAATGGCCAACAACGAAAACAAAACCACATCGCTGGATGCCCACCACAGACATCCCATGCTAAGGACCTTCCAGACTTGTCCTATGAAGAAGGACTTAGCCTTCAGTATGTGTTTCCAGTCCTGACAACACCACAACATTCTTCCAACAATGACCTCGTCAGTGCTGTCCCAACCATAAAGAGAAGCCCCGAGAACAGGCAGTGTTCATTTAATTCTTTGCAGCATGCAAGCACCATACCGCAGGCCAGTGGGGTTTGTTTCGGCAGAGGACATCTGCATCATGGAGAGCTTGCTGGTAGTTTTTCATTGATGTACAGAGCTCTGCTCGCTGTGCTATCAGTGAACACTTGCAAGAAGCTGGAAGACAAAAAGGTTGCAAGAAGGTTAAAAGAAGCACTAGCATGTGTTAAATACAGTAACCTAATTTCAAACAGAGCAACCTAAAAACCACAACTGTATAATCATTATACTCCCCTGCAATAGAAAAAAATACAAGTCCTTCCTTCCTTCCTAAAATATATTCTTCTCAGTCTTGAAGCAACCTCTACATTTTATCTAGCAGGACAGATTTCATATTCACAGATAGGATGTCACCTGCTCTTTCCCTCACCTAGCCTACACGATCCTTAAGCAAGGGAAAAAAAGCACCAAGTTCTTCCTCCCTCTGTCATGCTTTTTGTTGAACGAAAATACTACATGCAGAAAACACCAAGAAAGAACTTCAGCTACAGAACATCCCAGAAGCCACTCATTACAAAAAAAAATGCATGCAGTCTTCAAATTTTATGTCCACTTGCCATCCTCATAGCAGACCAACTTCTGGTAATTGCACATCACTGTCTTAGCAGCCACACTTTCACAAATCGCTTTCAGTCTGCATGGATTAAAAACATCTCAAGTCCTATCCTATGGTATAACACGTTTAAGATGGAAATCTAGCTTGAATAGAGAACTGCAGAAAAACTAATGCACATCCAGCTTCATTAAGGCACATTCAGCTTTTCTACCAGTACGGCCAGGTCTTTCCCACAGCGCTGCCGTCTAGCCAGACGCTGCCCAACCTGTTCTGTTGTACAGGGTTACTTTGTCCCAGATGAATTTGCCTTAGCTAAAGCACACAAGGCTTGCCAGCCCATGACCCAGGTTGGCAGCCCTGTAACCATTTTTTCCGCCCTCCAAATTTTATGTCATGCAAACTTGCCAACAGCACGCTCTGCGCACTCATCCAGATCATCAATAAGGTATTAAACCACATCAACCCCATTACCAACACCTCAACAACGCCGCTGGTAGCCATCCACCCCACAGCCCTGGAATCGTGAACTGGTGGTACCCAGCGCCCAGCAGCCCAGCCAGTTCCCACCCATCCCACTCAGTTTGGTTGCTCTCATCCCTCATATGCCAGGAAAAGCTGCTGGAGGGCTGGAAGCTGGCTGCCAGGTGGTGGAACTCCCACTCAAAAGTAAGCAGGTTAAAACTTTCGTAACTGGGATTAAACTTTAAAAATGCTCCAAGCACACTGAGAGGCAATACTGCCTCATTTCTACAAATCTGAACCTCTGTCTCCAAGCTAACTTTAGAGACATTTCCAGCTAGCGTCACCCCCTGTATGACTCCCCGTTGGGTTCTCATCTCCGTACCCTTCCTATTCTGCACAAACATCCTAAACATAAGTTCAGTGCTCAGTAAGAACACATTCTCCACATGAAGCTTGGGCATGTACACATGCAGGAATGAGTGGGAATGGACACAGAGTAAGTGTGTAACTGGCACAAGAGCCACTGCTGATGAGGTTCAAGGACCACCTAGAGGGACAGCCCAACACCACCCGCCATCCCCTCCCTGCCCTGCAGCTGATGCCGGTGCTCGTGCAGCAAAGCAGGTCTGTGTGGTTGCGCAGCAAACCAGACCAAGGAATCAATTGACTGAAAGCTAATGCAGTGAAAACAAATAAATAACAAGGTTTAAGAGGATCACTTTCCCCTCGGCTGGTTCACTGTACAGCCTCACAAATGTGAACGCCAGGACGATGGATGAGAAAGAAAGAAGCAGCAAAGGCTGCTGCCTTTTTTAGCGGTAGCATGGATCGATGCCAGATTTACTAATTGCAGAATGACATACCAGAGCTGATGCTGCCTCTCTGGGCCCAGACAGCAAAGGCTGTAGACTACACCTAAACAAGGAGCTCTACAAAAGCTAGTTCACGCTGAGGTTTGTTGGCTGTTGCTTTTTTCCTTTCAGCGTTACATGTGCAGACTGCTGCAGTGATCTATACGGCTAGAGGATAATTCTTAAGATGACTGCAAATTAAATTGAATTGAAAAAATTAACCTGATGCCTTCAGAAGCAAGCTCTCAGTTTTCTTCCTTTCCATAGATGCTCAAATACAAGATTACTCAAGGTAGTTATCACTTAATAGTCTGTGTCTTCTGACTGCATTAAATCCAGATGCATACTGTGCCTGTATTTCCATCACTGATCTACTGCATGGTTTTGTGCAAATATTTCTGGGGGGTAGATGTGGTAAAGTTCCAGCAGCTAGGCAGAGCGTTGGGTGGGGTATTTTTTGGCACCAAGGAGGGAAAGGAAGCAGTGCAAGCTTATTGGGCAGGCAAGCCAGCTTCCTGCTTCTGTTCACCACTGCACCACTGACATTTCAGCCATGCTGACATTTCCTCGTGTTTTTCAGTAGACAATTCAGAGCGGTTCATAAATTCAGCAGGCTCAGAGAACAGTTTCATTGGTTCTTTTTTGGGATCGTCTTAATTGCAAAAGTTCTTTTTAAAAAACAAAAAAGCCATTGCAGAGCACAACTGTGTTGCAAGGGCTGCAAATCTTCCCAAAGCAAAGTCCACAAGCTCTCACGAGGGGAAAATGAGCTACTGAAAAAAATCTAAGCCACACCAAAAAAAGCTGCATTTGCTCAGAACTGGTTCCTCTGTTCATCGAGTCTCAATCAAAAAGCGTAAGGTGTGGTCCATTTAAACTAAACATTCCTAGCCAGTTATTCATTAACTGAGGAAGAGAAAAGGAGCAAGGGGATCAAGCTTCCAGCTTTGCTCAAAAGAGAACAGTATTTATGAGAATACAGAATAACAGGTTTTCTATAGTGAGATTAGGCGGCCAGACAAGGCTGGGCAGCTGGAACGTTGCCCGGCCTCCTTCATTCAAGTTCACCCCATTCAGCGGGGGGGCAGCAGTGCCCACCGGCACGTCCCGTCACCGTCGCAGGGCTTGGGCCAGCCTGCGGGCAGCTGCACCTGGGATGTCCAGGGAGGGGACAGGGCTGGTGGCAGGGCTCTGCTGCATGTCTCAGCCTGGAAATCACGAGCTAGCAGATACCAGCACCGCATGAAAGGCACTGTGGGCCAGAACGAAAAGAAAACAACACAAAACCACCCAAAAACCAACCCTAGGCTATGTGCTTTACCAAGGTTAGATGGACTGAGGCATCCTGCTCTTGATGAGCATAACCAGCATCAGGAAGAGCTGTCTCTGTGGCATCAGTCAGCTTAGCTGCAGGTAGGTGTGGAAGCAGAAAGAAAGAGTATCCAGGTATAGCTTTCATAATGACACAGATTCTATAAGCACTGTTGAGATGTTCCGCTCCCTCATTTGTCATGGGGGAAAAAATAGTCACAGAGAGAGCTTGAGGATGTACAGAGTTCAGGAACTAGGAGCTGACATACTAGGAGCGCCACTTTTCTTTAAAACAAAACCACAAGGTCACATAATAACCAGTCATTTGCTTTAAGATAACACACCCACTCTTTCTCATTTATTTTATGAAATGACTTAGTATCTCAGGCCAAATTAAAACAAAAAAGCATAGAAAATGTTACTGTTTCCACAATACCAACAGATGGCATTTCCTGAATCTAAGTTTTCTGGGAGCCTGAAGCTGCACAGTAAAATTTATGTTCTTGTCAGCATCATGGGTCCACCACTGAGTCTCCCAGGATCTGCAGCTCTGGGCAGCCAGGACAGATTTCCTGGGAGCCACAGGTCCTGGGAACTTTGCACATGGCATCCTCCCTCCCAGCCTTCAACCCACAGCACGAGACAATGCCTGAGCATCACCCAATACCAAGGGGCTCGGCGGCTCACCGCGTTCTGGATCCTCTTTGGGGCAGCCAAGTATCAGCAACAGAGTGTGTCTGCTGGCTTGTTTGAAGTGATGCAATAGCAGGCTCAGATTTTCCAAAAACGTTAGCTTTCTCCCCCTCCCAGTAAATTTAAGCTCAGCTCCACTCACACCACCTTTGTACTCATTTGCAGATGTTCATTAGATTGTGCTTTTACTTGCGCAGAAGCTAACACCCAAAATTACTTTTCCAGATACGCTCAAGCCTTCACATTTTAAAAATACAGTATGGTTGAATTCAGGAGGCTGACAGAGAAAACCATGACCCTCCAAGACCTCCTTGCGCTAGGTGGAAAATGAGAGCAATTAGCGAACTCTCCAAACAGGACATGGATGACAGAGGTTTTCAGTAATAAACTGAGATTTTTTCCAGGAATTCAGCACAAAAAGAACTAGCTGAAAGTTGCTAGAACTCTCTAATCCTTCTTATCAGGCATTTCTTCCTAGAAGAGCATGTTTTCTTCAAATCTACTTCGGTCCTATGCATATTTCCTAAGCACAGAATTTACACAGTGTCATGACAAAAACACCTCCAAGTCCTCCTAGCAAGAGTCAGCCCATATAGGATTTTAGGGAAAAAGCTTTCCTGCATTTTAACTTCCACCACTGGAGAGAGGAAGAAATTTCGCTTGCTTTGTTGTGTTCTGCAGTCAGTTCTGGCTGTCTGGTTAGGGAAAAGGGCAGGAGCATGCTTGACGAGATAATTACCAGAAGCAGGAAAGCCAGTCAGGACATTCGAATAAACTTTGATCTAGAGCAAAGATGAAAAACAAGTTCAGCTCCCCAAAACTGAAGAACGGTGACAATCACAATGCATGCTTGCAATCAGCAAGCCCACGGTTTCTTACTCATCAACTCGCATTCACTGGATTACTAAAAACTAAAGCTTTCTGAACATCATGGTGTTTCCTCCTTGCATTTCTATCACTGTCAGTCTTCCAGAACATGAAAACAAATTAAGGAAGCATGCAAGAAGCTTTAGCACAGAGAGAATCCAAAGGTATGAGCTTCTTTCTCCACTAGCCCATTCTTGCAGCCAAGCAGGCTTCAACCGATCTGGAACAGGCACCTGCAAATAGCACAGTGCAGGGAAGGACAGCTGAAGTCCTGGACAGGCAGTGGGACTCCAGCAGTGCCCTTCAATAAGGGCACATTACTGTATGCAGGTTTGGGCACCACAATATAAGGATATAAAGCTATCAGTGAACATCCAAAGAAGGGCTATGAAGATGGTAAAGGCTCTAGAGGGGAAGATGTGTGAGGAGCAGCTGAGGTCCCTTGGTTTGCTCAGAGCAGAGGAGGCTGAGGGGAGGCCCCATGGCGGCCTACAGCTTCCTCACGAGGGGAGCAGAGGGGCAGCGCTGAGCTCTGCTCTCTGGGGACAGCGACAGGGCCCGAGGGAACGGCATGGAGCTGTGTCAGGGGAGGGTCAGGCTGGGGTTAGGAAAAGGTTCTGCACCAGAAGTGGTCGGGCCCTGGCACAGGCTGCCCAGGGCAGTGGGCACGGCCCCCAGCTGCTGGGGTTCAAGGAGCGTTTGGACACCGCTCTCAGACACAGGATTTGAATTTGGGGTGATCCTGCATGGAGCCAGGAGTTGGATTCGATGATCCTTGTGGGTCCCTTCCAACTCAGGATATTCTATAGTATTTCATTCTATGGTTTCTTTAATGATGATTAAAAAGTAAGTCTGCAACAGGAGTGCTATTCAGAGCTCCCAGGCAGCCAGAACACGACTCTGTAGGATCAGCTGTAGCAACCCAAAGACCTTCCCAGCCCTGAACTCGTCCATACTCAAGATTATACAACTCAGCAAAGTAAGACTAATCCCTTTCACAAGCTTACTGCCGCACAGAAGCAGCGCACTGCTTCACAGCACAACAGTTACACAAACACCTATTTCCACCACGCAAGCAACGCTGCCAGACGTTACAGCAAATGAAGTTACACAGCCTGCCCTGAGAAACTGGGGCACGGGCACCACGCTCCTGCACGCAGTCCACGCAACATGGCTGCTGTATAATACTACCTAAAAGGCCCGTCCAAAGCCACTTCCTTCTTCCATGCTCACACTGCTCACAGCAGGCATCATGAAAATACATAACATCCTCCTACAGGTTGTCTACCATATAGCTCTTTTTTTGGTTCTTCATACAGATATGAAGTATTTGACTTTCTAGCTGCAAGACAAGTGACTGACGCTATCTGAGAAGGTAAATGCATGCACTGAACGAAGGTGTGCATTACACATTTCAAAAAGCTACCCCAAACCAAAACCTCCTCTCTTCACCTACAAAGGAGGCTAGAAAACAAGACATATGGGAAATGTCCAAGGGAACTGGGGCTGTTTAGCCTGGAGGAGAGGAGGTTGAGAGGAAACCACATCCCTCTCTGTAACTATCTGAAAGGAGGCTGTAGCAAGGAGGCTGCCGGTCTGCTTTCTCAGGTGAAAAGGGAAAGGACATAGGAAATGGCCCCAAGTTGTGTCAGGGGAGGTTTAGATTGGATATATTTCTTCACAAAAAAGGTGGCCAAGAATTGGAATGGGCTGCCGAGGGAGACGGTGGAGTCCCTGCCCCTGGAGGTATTGAACAGATGTGGTCATGGCACTAAGAGACATGGTTTAGTGATGGGACTTGGTATGGGTGACGGTTAGACTTGGTGATCTTGGAGGTCTTTTCCAGCCTAGATGATTCTGAATCTACTCTACAGCTGGATGGCCCAATACCTAGACACCTTCTGGTCTGGGGGAAAGGGATAATACAAGGAACTGTCTTGATGCCTCACTTCAACTGAAGAAAACAACAAAGGTGACAGATCAGCTGGGCTATTAAGAACATGCAGTTTCTACACAAATTAACTTCTCTCTGGGCCTTGGTTCTTTGTCTTTTGCTGTTGAGAACACCCCCCAGAAAGAGTCCAGACTTAAGAACACATTTTTCTGTATGCTTGACAAAACACTGGATTCCCAGTGGTTTTATTTTGGGCTCAGTGAGCAAGTCCTCAACTAAGAAGCTCTGCGTATTATTTAAAGCTGGACTGTCATCACCACTCAGCACAGCTAATCACTCACTCCTCCCCTGATTACTCAAGAGAAACGCTGTAAGAGAAGCTGTATGCTGCCTGGATGAAGAGCTGCCATAAAGTGGGTACAGCTAACTTTGTGCCCCAACTTCCAGATTGTACCTCCAGCCTAATGAGGCAGAAGCATGTCAGCCCAGTTACATTACCCTACAGCTTAGTTTGCATTCCCACAACCATAAAGCCAATAAGAGCCTCCTGGACAAACCAACTAAGCAGTGAATTTCATGGTACAGCACAAGTCCTTAATTCAAGAACGTCCAGCGTACAGCTAAGTGTAACTGATTAGATTATCCACACCTCCTATGAAAATCCTAATCTTTCCACATTTTTGGTAGATGGACACTATTCTTTCCAGATCCGATCACATGAACCAACACCTCCTCCCCACACTTTCAGTTCCCACTCCATGGCCTTTTGGGCACTGCCTCAGGTGGCGTACCCCAACTCCATCCGTGGCTGCTTGGCACTTGCGTAATTAAATTATTGAGCACACAGATGTGACTTACTTTCAATGTTTGCTAGTTCTCACAGCATTTAGTTTGTTAGGAAAATCTACCTGAACCCCAAAGTCCTTCTTGGAGAGGACAGAAGCCTCCATTAGAACCAAGGTACTCTCTCCAGCAGCAGGTAAAAGACTAGATGCTAATAGATCAAAGTATTAAAATATAACAAGCAAAACCAACACAAACCAAACCTGGGAGGGCAAACTCTTGATTCATCTACTAAAGACTCAAGTACGTGTCCAGATGTCCTATACAAATAGGCAGCCATCTGAGGTGCATGCAAGTCAGTGACTTCAAAGAGACTAAGACCGCAGAAAACAAGATCGATTTACCGCAAGATATCTTATCATAATACAACCTCACAGGTAGTTATCTAGCTGCCCTTTTTGTTACAATCAGCACATAAACAACATTTCTACCAGTTACTTTTCAAGTCTCTATAGCCTTCTTTTTTTCCAGTTAAAGTTTATTTTAGCCTAGAATTTCTGACTCTCTTCAAGTTGCAAAAAGGACCCTCTCGTTTCTTAGTTACTACCCCGCTGCTTTTGTCCTCAAATAGAGCAGCTCACATAACACATTTGTATAAGAGCAGTGGTGATGTAACCCACTCATTTTCAGATTAAGAGCAAGTCAGTTCTGTCAATGCCTTCTTCCAAAAGCAAAAGACACCTTTGTTACACTTTATCACAGCAAAAGAAAATATGCTGTTTGAAGAGACTTGAGAGATCCTAGGGAGCAAACTATACCTATACACAAGAAAATTTGAAGGATCTTGGAAGCAGTTCAATTATTTATAGGAAATTACATCTGGATTACATACACAGGGGGCCTGAGAGGAGTAACTATCCTGAGTGGTGCAGTAACTAAGTTACACGAGCACTGCTAGCTACTTTAAAGAACGTCCAAGAGCAGCCCCTGGTGATCACCATGGATATAGTCCTGCCCACCATGTACAGGACTCACATGGCCCCCGCTCTAGCAACCCTGCAAAGCCCCTGCCTTCAGAAGGCCCTCACAAATGGACAAAACTGTCAGAGACCCAGCAGAAGGTTTCTGAGCTTTAAGCCATGAGTTCTTCATAAATTGAGAGCAATACAAGCTCCTGCTTCCAAGTACTTCACACATTTCCAGTAGTAGTAAATACTTCGTGTATGACACCATTTTTTCCCCAAGTACTACCTCGGTACATAAGAAAAAATAAAAAGAAATCGGGTGGAGGGGAAGATATCTATGAAATATTTTAAGTTTAAAAATAACATTCAGCATATAATCTCAATTCCTATTTTTACACATTTTTGCGCCAATGTTAAGTCAGAAAAAACAAGTTTGGAAGACATATTTAATTTAGGCCGATTCCAAGAGGTTCTTTTACAGAAGGATGTTCCTTTTTTAGCACAACTCCTCTAAGAAGAAAGCATCTGCTATTTTTTGTAGCATGTCATTTCAGAAAGACTACCTCTCGTTCTTCACTTAGAAGTCGTACATTCCTTCAGTAGCTACAAAATTAAATGCTTTTTTGATAAATTATTAAAATGACTGAATCACTTGCCATTCTAAGAGTCATGACAGCCACCTACCAGCTTCTTTTTTCCTTTGTTTTTATATCTTTTCTTTAATGGCTGATACAAAGTCAAGATACTTATTTCCTTACTACTGGAAATCAGAAGCGTTCACAAGATACTATGAGGAACGAAGACTTGGTCAATCTCTTTTTTTTTTTTTTTTTTTTTTAAACTGCATGTGAAAGACAGATGACCTTATCTTTGATAGCACTCTTCTAGAAACAGCGCACCAACAAGAAAAGACCACTGAAGTGCACTAATGCAAGTAATTCACATAGGGGGTCTGTGGATGATCTCTAGCTGTATTCTTCGAACAATGCATCTACAGTGCAAGCGCAGCACTAAGAAGTGCCAGTCCTAAGAAAACAGTGACAATTAATAAAACGTGTCCTATGGCATCAGTCAGTTTTATGGAACATTTTAGTGTGGCAATCTAAACAGTTCAACAGCTACCCCACGCAGACGTGGAGGGGACTCAGCAGCTTCTTTGCTTCTTCTGACCTTGACGAAAGCAGCCAGTATTTCACCTGCCAGCGTGACAGCACCAGGAGGCTGACCAAAAACTGTCATCACCTTTTTCCCTCTTACCTGAAAAAACTCTGAAGCAGGCTTGGAAGGCAAACACCCTAGCAAATTATTTTGGGATCACTTGCCCATCGCCTCCTTACTCACAGCAGTCAGCACTCAGCCAGACCCCAGGTAATGCTCTGGTGGAAGTTCACCCACATGCGCTCCCTGGGAAGCAGCATTCCCCACAACTTGGCTTCTATCTGGCAGGAACATTCATGGTAGCTGTTCTGGAATCAACTTGTACCGAAACACCACTTAAAATAAGAAAGCCTGTATGGAAGGCCAAAAGGCACACCAAGACACTTATTTTCTATTTGCAATATCTTTTTTTCCCTCCCCATTTAACAGTTTCTGATGTAAAGTCACACCCAGCCTACCAAACCAGACATGAGCAGGGGTACCACTCATAAGCTTCGTTTGCAGCTCCCTCCGCAGCTAGGAAAAGGGCAACTCACACCCCACACTCTAGAGCAGACAAGCTGTTCTTCAGCAAGCTAAGCGTGGCCTCCAAAATCTGCATTTCTTTAACAGATTTAACCCTGAAAGCCAGTAACAGTGAAATTGCAGAAGCTCATCCTCTGTATTAATGTAGAACCATGCAAAGGAAAAGCCAAAAATGTGTATGAACTGCCTGCACACCTAATCAGTACAGAGTGCAGCACAACTGAATTTGTATGCAAGAGAATGACATAAGCAATCATGCATATAGAAGAGGGAAAACGCAACGGGACAAGAGGAGGCTGAGGGGAGGCCTCATGGCGGCCTACAGCTTCCCCATGAGGGGAGCGGAGGGGCAGCGCTGAGCTCTGCTCTCTGGGGACAGCGACAGGGCCCGAGGGAACGGCATGGAGCTGTGTCAGGGGAGGGTCAGGCTGGGGGTTAGGAAAAGGTTCCTCACCAGAGGTGGTAGGGCCCTGGCACAGGCTGCCCAGGGCAGTGGTCACGGCCCCAAGCTGCCGAAGTTCAAGGAGCATTTGGACACCGCTCTCAGACACAGGGTTTGGATTTCGGGTGGTGCTGTGTGGGGACAGGGGTTGGACTCAATGGTCCTTGTGGGTCTCTTCTAACTCAGGATATCCTATCATTCTGTGATTCCAAGATGGCCAAGACAGCTTGCAGATGCTCCACGCTTGAGGCTCTGTGCAGGCAGGCAGCAGGGGCATGGTGCCCCACGGCACGTGAACCACAGTGCACTGCAGAAAGCAGCATGCGAGGCCAAGGAGCAGGACCCGGTGCTGATGGCTGTCCTAAAAGGCTATGGCCACTGGAGAACAGGCACAGCTTGGCCCAAGATGTCATCTTCACATGCCTGAGTCTCCCTTTATGGCTCTATTCTACTGCCTCCTGGCCTGCCTTTCCATCCCATAATTGAATTCTTATTAAGGGAGAATTCATCGGGCGCTAGATAAGTTTCCATGAATGGCTTTACCACAAAACAAATTAGTGCTGAGTGGCCGCATTAAGTTTTCTTTTCAATTGGGCCAATTTCTGGTGAAACTCCACTGGGATGAAAAGAAGGGAGAAGAAAACTCTCTCCCCTGAGGTTCACCCAAGAGAGGCTGAGCCTCCCCCCTCCACCAAAGCCCAGGAAAGCGTCTAGTTTTGTGTAAATGCCACTCCACTGCTCAGGGTCAGCGCGCTGGTCTCCACCTTGGAGATGAAAGTGGCAGCACCACCAGCTCCAGGCACCCACAGCAGCATCTCTCCCACACGTCCTTCAGCACTACACCTCCAACGCTGTGGCAGACTCCATGTGAATCCTCTTTGGCTCTTTACCCACTGGAAATGGAGATGCGTGGGCAAGTTGGCCCTCTCCACGGGCTTGGGAAGAAAAACGCCCCTTGCATCCATACTCACCCATCCTTAACTCCACCATGGTTTTCAACCTCAGCTATCGCCTTTATTTTGAACCTTGCAGAGGGATAAAAATAAAGAAGCTGGGCAATCTGAGTGGACACCTGCATCAGCCATCCGCCAGGAGAAATCTAGTTCTGCTGGTGCAGGAGGCTGGAGCTGCAGCGGCCACGCGCTCCAAGCAGGCGTTTATAGGCTTATTTACAGGAATGGCATGGGATGCTAATAGGCTGCCTCAGTAGGAAGAAAGGCACAGAGGATCGGCAGCTGAAGGAATGAGTCACCAGTACCCAAATCCCCTTATGGTCTCTCTGTTTATTTGCTTACTAGCATGCTCTCACCCTGAGAAGAGCACAGTCTCCTTCAGATCCGTGCTGAATCTAATTTTAAAGCCACCAGACTAGCACAAAATGTGCAACGAGCTCCCGCCTGGTCTGCACAAGATAGACTATTTTTCGGTAAATATTGCTCCCCAAGAATGAACAGTGTTGTTGTGCTCCTCCCTTGCCGTGATGCAGTCTTCAGCCCTGTAGTTACACACCTTACCTAGGAAAAGCCCTACTCATTATCTCCCTTATTAAGCAACAGCCACCTGCTACTTCTGTAATTAGAATTCACTTTCTGGAAGGACAAAAGCAAAAACCTATACACTCAAAAGCGCATCCACAAAACACCTGTTGATTTGTCATTGAAATCTAGCTGCCCTCCATTTCTGCATGCACACAAACACCTGCACTACTCCCAGACAGCTCTGTGTGAGCCCGTAAGACCAGCAAGAAGAGAAGGGAGAACAAACTGAGGGACGGAGGAAAGCCAGCTCTGGTAGCCCATCTCACACGCCTGGGAGCAGCCAGAATGCTGGGTATCGCCCAAATGGCAACACTGGATATGGCGACGGCTGAGCAGCACAACGCTTGGCACTGAGTGCGATCCAGCTGGAAACAAACGCTTCCTTTCAAGTGGCCTGACACGTGCTTGCTTTGAAGCAGCGGTAATTAGATACCTTGCAGCAACGAGGGATCTATTCCAGCATCTGTGGCAGTGAAAACGACAACGACTTAGTGTAAGCAGCAGCGATGACCAAGCCATGGGCTTCTCAAGAGGGCTGGAAGGATCAAATGATAAAGGCAATTTTCTCAAAGACAGTAATAAGAAACCCACACTTGAACCCACAGCAGAATCCTTCAGAACAAAGAAGCAGTGGAGGCACTGCAAATCTGATAGTTAAGGACAAAAAGATGAACATATATGAGGTGAAGAGTGAGACTCAGCAAGACAGACTAGTTCTGCTGGAAACAGCCAGCACCTCGAAAGTGTGTGGCTATCTTTTCAGACCCCAAACCAGGAGCAAGTACTCCAGACCCCACTGGAAATAAGAGCACTACAGCACACTTGAGGCGGCCCAAGAACCAAAGTGTGAACCAGAAGACAAGAAGCCACCACTGGAATGAGACCCAACTGCTAACCAAAGGCCCACCTTAACGTTACCAGTGCAATCACACCAAGCCACATGCTGCAGGGAAACAGGAGTAAAAACCCCTCTGAGTCAGAGGCCTGGAGCCTTCCCCACTTTGTGCACCAGCTGCACAACTCATGTGCCTTTCGGCTTCCGCTTCGGTTTCTGGACAGCAATGGAGACCCCCACTGCCTCGACTCCCAGCAGCAGTAGAGGTGGAAGAGGTGGTATGCGCACTGGGAGCTTATGACCCCCGGGCTCTGATAGCAGCTCTGCCTGAGGGAAACCGCAAGGGGTACGCCTGCAGGGGAGGTCAAGGTCTGAGGGACCAGGGGGCTGCCCTTCAGCGGCAGGAATTTGCATCTGCTAACGGGAGCAAGCCATGGTGACGGCGTTACCTCAGGACCCTGAGGCACAGCAGCCAGGGCCGGAGTACGTGCCGCAGGGACAGGAACACCGCGTCCCCCTCGGGCCACTGCGCGCAGAGCAGCACGGAGCACGCTGCTGCCACNTGACCTACATCAGGCCTCTCTCCTTCCTCCGCTTCACCTTCCTTGCCGAGCTGTCCGTCCTGCCCTACTTTACCAGAGATTACTTCAGCTAAACCGTGTAATAGTTTTATGGAGAGCCCGGGCGGGGAGCGGCAGCTCGCCCAGCGGCCTGCACAGGCGGGGTGAGCAGCAGGGCCCGTGCTGGCTGCGGGGCAGCACACAGCCCCACTGGGTTCCCAACACCGACCCCGGGGCTGTGGCGAGGAAGGAGCCCGCGCTGGGCGCAGCTGCTCGCCACGGCAGAACAATGCCCGCGCCTGAGCCCCGCGCTGAGGAGACAGACGGAAGGTGGGGGCGTGGGACGCGGTTTTACTCCAAGGAGGGAAGGAGCTCCTCCACCAAGGAGAAACGCGGCTTTCTTCACGTTTCATTTGTCTCCACGAGGAGATGTGCCTGCAGGATTCGGCCTCCATTAGCACCATGCTCTCCCTCCCCCCCTGCCAAAGCAGACACCTACAAGGCAGATCCCCACTCCCCAGCCCACTGCCTCCTCGGGCATTGCCTACACCCGCACACCCATTACTACAGGGGTTACTACCGGGCTGCGAGCAGGTCCCACCCCCACCAGCAGCCTGGTGGGGCTGCCCATGGCCTCCCCAGTGCTCCTCTGGGCACAGAGATACCTCCAGAGGTAAGAGCTGTCTGGAGAGGTTACGCTCAGAACGCGGGCTGACGCTTCCGTGACTCAGAACGCTGATGTATCTCGACACAGCGCTGAGATGGGAAAAGATCTGAGCTGCTCTTCCACCTATTTATGTCTCACTGAGTGCTTCCGATGGCTGCTTTGTGCTGAGAACACAACCGCACCGAGCGCTCACGGCTCTCATCTGCGGACTGTGCAGCCGCGCACCCCTCACTGGAAGATGGTTCCCCACCAACACGAGGGGGATTTTCTAGAAATGCTGCATAGTGAGTCATCCACCGCAGGCAGCGAAACGCAAGACACCTTCCCAGCGAGGACGAAAATAACAGCGGGACAAAAATAGCGGCTCTCCGGCGGGCGGGCGACCACGGGGAGGGCTCCTTCTCCAAACTTGCTGCCCAAACTTCTCCCCCAGCTCCCGCGGAGCCTTCCTCCCGGGCTGCCTTTCCTCCCTCCCTCCTTCCCATCCCCGCCGTCCCCCGGCGCTCACCCATCTCCAGCGCCTGGTTGTACTTCTCCAGGGCGGCGGGCAGCTCCTGCCGCTCCCGCAGAGCGTCCCCCTCGGCGCGGAGCCTCCGGGCGCGGCTCTCGGTGCCGAACCACTTCTGCAGCAGGTTGCCCAGCACCACGTTGACCCGCGGCCGGGCAGCGGGCGGCGGCGGGGCCGCGGCGGAGGGCTCGGCGGGGCGGCGCGCCCGGTGGCAGC